>CM067167.1:235530995-235625995 GCA_034093135.1 Erigeron breviscapus | reverse complement strand
GTTGTTGTTGCCGCTTGCAATGCTTCTTTCCGAGTGACCGATTTCAAAACGACTGTATCATCCTCAACTTCGTCATCAACTTTATTTTGAACAGTATCCGTCACAATTTCTTCAATATTTTGAACCTCATAACATTCATTATTTTCACGAGGATAATCCCGCAACGCATTCACATCCGTTTTGTGCTAATAATGCATACCCGTAATCAAACTCTCAAACTCCGAATGTCTTCTTCAGAGTTTACGTCGTTAGATTACTTGAGCCGGTTGGATTCATCGAACGAATTTTACCGTATTGAAAGCAATTTGCTATGGACTCTTGTTTCATATAATGTGTGAATGTACATTAGACATGAAAATTGAAGAATACACGAACCTCTTTAAATTAATAATTTATTAATTTGTTGATATAATAATATCTCGTTAAGTTAATAAAATATGTTGGTCTCTAACATTATTGATTTACAGAGGTTCTGTATGCAGCTTTTAGGTTGTTGGGTAGAATGCTTTCTAAACTCATAACTAATTGGAGTATATACGTTCATAAGATACTTATTAAAATGTTTGTCATTTCGCATCGATTACATTCTGAATATGCTTTTTTGAATAGTTACATACATCCTTGGCATCGTTATTGACCCTTATGATCATCATCGTATACAAACACCTAAGAAATACCCGTGAGAAAACAATCACACTTGATGACAAATTAAAATGTATACAAAACTGAAATATCGATATTAATACTGACCCATGAATCGGTACGGGATTTGGTTCTCGGTTTCAATTCAAGTCGGTTTCGGCATGGTTCCTTAATCCTTATCAAAAACCATCGCTATCGCTACGTTGATCCATAAATACGTCGAGTTAAAATATTTAGATATTCGAATAGGCCCAATTAGATATATAACAAAACACAAATGTCGGTTATGTGAGTGATGATACTGTAGCAAATCACTGTAGCAAAAAATTATTTTTTTATTCTTTCTGTATCTCTTATCCCCAAAATTTTTTTGGGCTTTTCTTCTTCAAAATACTCCAGCTACTGCAAGCCATACATCCATCACCATCATCCTCTCCTTCATCCATCACTTCCACCGAGAGATGAATACGATGATGACAAGGTAAATAATTAGGTCTTAATTTTCTCCAACATGTCTGCGTTTCTTTTATTTCTCTCAATCTCACACACAAGCATCTATTCACACACCATCACCACCGTTCACATTATACTCATCTAATCTATCTAGATCTGAATTACAAATACACAAGCATACATACCAAATCTAAAATAGACGAGGAATTGTTTGGGGAAGAAGCTAGATCTGTGATTTAATTTAAGGAGAAAAATTGTTGAGTCAAGGATTCGCTGACCAGACACAAAACACGGTGGCACTCTCATCGTGCGAAGCAGAGTTTATGGCTGCCACGGCAACAGCATGCCAAGCAATATGGTTACAAGAACTTCTGGGTGAGATTACAGGTCTAAATTATGAGCCCGTGCTCATTAAGATCGACAACAAATCTGCAATAGCCTTAACCAAAAATCTAGTGTTTCATGGAAGGAGTAAACACATTAATACTCGCTACCACTTCATTCGAGAGTGTGTTGAGAATGGCTTGGTAACGGTGGAACATGTAACAGGGGACAAGCAGCTGGCAGATATCTTGACTAAGCCTTTAGCCAAGATCAAATTTCAGCAAATGGTGAGCATGATTGGCGTGGTTGCCCATCCTGTTCAAATTGTTGAGTCAAGGATTCGTTGACCAGACTTGGTCGCTGACGTGAGTCGTCAGCAAGTCATCAGCGAGTCAATGACTCTTGTCAGCGGGTGGTTTACTTTCCAAGTTGTGTGTCAAGGCGGGAAGTTTTCAAACCATAAGAAGACAAGAAGTCACATGGTGGTTCTTCCAACTGAATATTACCTTATATGGCAAAGGTACAGTTGGGACCAAAACAAGGGTTTCTCTCTTTCATACCCGTTTTGGTAAAGAAGACAAAGGCTCCTGGATCAAAGTACAACGAGCCTATGAGGTGTCGACAACCACCATTCTATCACTATCATTATAAGGCTGTGTTGCCCTAATTCCTCCCCTATATAAAGCAACACAGCCGCATCATTTAAAAGTGTGTTTGTCACCACAAAGTGTTTGTCACTTTATTTTCTCTCTTGTAATTGCTTAAGTTTATAGTGTGTCTAGACTTAGCAATTATTTAGTTCATTTGTATTCTTGTAAGACAAGTTGTAATATCGACCATGTATTCATCGTTTAATCAATGAAACATATGATTAGACTTGCTTAGATATTTGCATTTGAACTTATTCTTGTTCATGTTCTTTACTTTATTCTTAACTTTCTTGTCTAGATAAAACAAATATAAGTGTGCAAATTGTCGACGGTCAAAAATAAATTAAATCCATAGGCTAGCGGAAGATGGGGAACGCCATCGTCTATATATGTGGCTTGCATAGATCAAACAAGGTTCAATTTTTCCTTTTACTTTCATAGTAGGATCTGTGATTTTGGTAGGTTGGTTTTGAGGTTATAGATAATTATTTTAGTAATATTTACCTGACTTATTTTTGTGGTAGTTTGGCTTTATGTATACATCTCTTATACTTAGTAGTGCTCTTCAATTGCTGCCATCATATGATTCATATCTATAACTTACACAATTAGTGGTTTGTAGAGTTTAATTACAGTTTATATTTTTTCATTTTTGATATTAATATTTAGCTTTACTTAAATACTCAGTATAACTTACCAATTATACAGCCTAGGCTCAATTTAAACTTATTGCATCCTTTTTAATGCAGTGTTTACATTTGCTTTTTGGAACTGAATTTCTAGGTACTTGAAATTATCGGAGCCTATCCAATGCTCTGCTTATGATTTCAGTTTCATTTCAGCGATAATGATAGGTAAAACTAGCTATGGATCCATTCTTTCTCATAAAAGTGCCTATCTTTTTCCTATCAAAGTGCTTTCATTCATTTTTAAATATATCTCCATATGACATACATAACTGAAGTTTTAAAACTTTTATATCGGTACTTTATTGGTGAGCCATCAACATAGCTAATTGTTCTAAGAAAATACAAGTCTTTAATTTTGTTGCGATATGAAGTTGTTGTTTTGCAGTAACAGATACCCAACTTTTGTTACTCATGATGTCGACGTGTATATGTCAATTTACCTTTTGAGTACCTATACGGTATATATTGTTAGGCTATTTGCTTCTTTTACGGGTTTCTTTCTTCATATACCCCTGCTTGCATTGGTGTGGAGTGGTGGTTGATCGGTTGATTGCTATGAGCCCCTAATTGCCTATTGGTAAGTAAGACTTGACTCATTTTTTGTGCTTGGATTATGAATTTTATTACAACCTCTTTGTTTGTATATCTTGAAATCTTACTAGAAGCTGATTTGCGAGTGCAGAGAGAGTCTCAACATTTTAAGTGTCCTTGCAGCAATGCTTGGTTATCGATCCTTTTGATAGCTGGAGTACTAACTTGGAACAATTCCTTAAATAAAAAGTGGTCATGTGATACCTTGATTTGGTTCAGGGTGCTACTAGAAATGGTATCACAAATCACCGAATTAGCTAGGCGTAATACCATGGTTGTACGCCTAGCCCATTTCAGATCTTTTCCAATAGGATAATAGGATGGCAAAGCGGGCTTCTTATTCTGCAGCCGTTTATTTCTTCATATCAATTTTTGTTTTTTCGTAGTTTTTTTACGCTTAAAGGTCTTGGTGAAATGTATTTTTTGTGAATTCTGTGTTTTAGAAATTTCTTTTGACAATGTATATTCAACATCATCCATTTAGTACTGGACTAGCAATATTAGTTATGTAGAGCATTGACAATAAGAATGGGAAAGCAAATCTTACCATACGGACTACTGAGTGTGTAAACTTACTGAGTCATTAGGGAAACTACTTTATATCGGTAATACTTTGTACTGATTGATTGTATAGAAGGTTGTTAGACTTTACGCTACCTTTTCATCCATTAGCCTATCTCAAACTTTAATTTTCCATTGAAATTGACCAACTCTGGTTTGACACTTTGGTTTAATTGGTATAGTTTGTTGACAATGCTGAACATTAGAATACCGCAGCGAAGCGCGATTAACCTTTCTAGTTAGATATATAGATAATTAGATATGTCAGTATGTCACTCGTACAGTCAATTGGGCCAATCCTGGGCTTAAACTGTTAAAGCAGTTTACTAATATATCATGACTTTATGCATTGCAAAGTTGTACTGCATGCATCCAATCTGATATTATTAGCCACGGTAATTCACAAACCGACCTTACTGTAGTATATTAAAATTTTATTTAATTAAATTATTTATTAATAAAAAGAAACTGTAAAGAGTGAAGAAGAAACGTCGGTTTTCTTTTCTTTACACTTCTTTACTGCTTTTGATGTGAATATGTGATCGCTACTCGATTTTGGCTCTCGATCATCTCTACAAGGAAGGTGTGTATTATATATATACGAGAGTAAGTATTAATATTATATTATATTTATTTGGATTTGGATATTCAACTTTCAATTCCTCGTTCTTTGTCCTAAAATCTTGGTAGGAATTTAAAATTCTAGTATTATTTTTAATAACCGTACTGTAAAAATAATTTCCTATCGCCATGTAACACTTTACCGGACCTTGACTATGGCCCAAGTGGCGATGTAACACTTTAAGCAAACTCCAGTTTTACATTGATGAACTGGTAATAAACTTTGATTGTTTTGCCATCGTGTGTATTCAACTTTGAAAACATATGTGGTAATTAGTTTTTTTAAAGGTAAATTTCATTTACAAACACCCCTGTAAAACACGAGAGTAAAACGTATACAATACTCATGTTACATTAAATATACACCAATCTTTCCAACTAATCTTATCATCCTTTGTTCAACCATCTAAGACTAAAACTCGATACCTTGATCATCATCATATTCTTCCCGACATTAACCTCTATATTTGAAAACTCGTATTCATTCCTTGACTTCCATATACTCCAACAAACCACCATAACGATCCCTTTAAAAATCTTCTCGGCCTGCTTGCCTAACCCGACATGGTTATGACTTATGAGTCTCGGCTAAATCCTTGATAGAAAATGCATATATAGGAGCGACCTTACCCCAAACGCTAATATGATGCCACACCATCATGGCGATGTCGCATGCCCCCTAACAGGTGCTCAACAGAGTCGGGTTCTTCCTTGTATAGCCCGCATAATATATCCCCAAACAACCGTTATGCGCCTTTAAGACAAGCATGGCTTGAGCCCTGTCCATAACAGCCCTCCGCATAGAAATATTGCATTTCCTCGGAACCTATCTTGACCATTTTATGACATATCTATTACTTAAGTCTTTATCGCTCATGAGAAATTTTTAACTTCCTGTACTGAAAATTCACCTCTAGCGCCCATCCATTTTCATTTATCTCTTCTAAAAGAGAGAGCAATAGGAGCCTCCCGTTCCTTCTTTTCACTATCCCCACTGAAACTTCTAGCCCAATTCTGCAGTCTCCCAAAAGAAGTATTAGAGAAATTAAAAAGATCACTAACCTTACACTTTTTCGCCTTTTCCACAAATTGAACAGATTAGGGATGTCTTGTATGTGTATTTAGTTAACTCTTATTTTTTTTCACAACTCACCTAAGAGGACTCCTAATGCCACCACGAGTTACTCAAGGTGGAGGCTATTGTGGTGGTGGCCACAACATAGAATAGAAACTAAGTGAGACCTAGACTAGTGGCGGCATTAGAGATGTTGGAAAAGATTAGTGGTGGGCTAGTGTTAAAAAAAAAAAAGGGGGGGGGGGGGGAGGGGGGGAGTTTTCTATGTGCAGCTGACAAAGACTGGTGGTGACTGGTGGTGGAAGAGAGCATCAGGAGTGCTCTAAATAATAAGTAACCGGTTTTCTAATAAAGGGATACAGACAATACCAGAATCGACAAACTTTATTACATGCTAAATTAACAACACACCTAAGCATAACTGGTGGTCCCACATCAAGTGTTTATTTGTTCTAACATGTTGATACATCAATCGTGAAAAGTCAAAAGTTAAATACATACGAGGTTTTTAGAGTTTGGATACATACAATAGCAAGACGGGGAAAGTTTATACATTTTCATTCACTAGTCCTTCAATAAAGTACATGTTTTGGATCACAATTATTTACCATTTTCTTAGAATTTATACAATGGAATAATGTTATTCTATCATAGTTTAGTACATTAGTAAGATGTCTGATAATTTTGTTATAAGGTACACGTTCCATCTCTTTACTGCCATGGAAAATGATGACGTATGCCCTCCGGCACTTGCTACGGACATCATTACGGTTCGGTATTACTCACTAATCCGAAGCCAATTGTACCTCGAACCAGTGACGTCCATGCTCGTACACTGCAGAGACGTACTGAACGTCTGACCTAAAGAGACAAAGTTTGTTACGCTAGACGATGCACCGAATAACGGTCTCCTGCCATAGAGGCGTCATGCACCAAGGACCACCCTTCCTTGGTGCCTATAAATAGTAGACCTTTGCCTCAGATCAACACACTCAATTCATGTTAAAAACACACACACACCCATTCATATACTTGATAGCGGGAAAGTTGATCATACCTCCACACCAACCGGGAACCGCTAACAAGTCTCTGATAAATCCTATCACGTTCTAAACAAGATTAAACCCCCCTGAAATTAAGTATAAACATAACATATTAAGACCCGTGTAAATTTATGCTTAAACAAGTGGCGCCATCCGCACTCTATTGTGACGAACAAATGACGGAGGAGAACCAGCGGTCACCTCCGGGATTTTCGAGAAATAACAATGAAAGACAGTCCGAAACAATCGAGCCACTACTCAGAGAATGCCTACGGCGCATGAATATGCGCAGTGTGCAAACTCGGCTAGATTATGACGACTGGAGTGAAGATGTAGATGAAGAAATTGAGGCAGAAACACCACCTCAACAAAACCCAGCGAGGGGAGCGGGTGGCCGGGTACGGTTCAGTGAAACAGTGACCGAAGGAGCACCTCCGACCAGTAACACAGCGACAACACAAGCTCCGACCACTAACCTACCACCGCTCGCGGCGCAGCAAATTAATCAACAAGGCCAAACATACAACCCAGCGTACAACGGCTACGGGTACGCGTATATGCCGCAGCCCACACCGGTACCATCGATGGGATACGGCCAGCAATATTTCCCAAATGGCTTTCCGCAGCAACATCAATATTCTATACCGCAAAATAGCCCATTCTTTACTCCACAGCCGGGGTTCACTCCGGCACAACCTCCGCAATTCAATAGTCAACAACCCAACCAGCAAACAAGTAATACCGGACTACCTCCGGAAGCAGATATGATCGTCCAGACAGAGCCCGGTCCCTTTGTCCAGTGGATTGAAGACTACCCATTGCCAGAGGGGGGACTCCCGAAAGGAATGGAAATGTATGATGGAAAGGATGATCCAGATAATCACTTGAAACACTTTAGTGGCATGAAACACTTTGGTGATTGGTTTACCATTTACAATCGGAGAAGGTCAGAAAATAAGATCGAAGATACTAAATTTTGTGATTGTAAAAGCAGAATCACCATACAATATCATCCTGGGACGGCTTCCAACACCTTACGGCGTCATCTGTATACGGTCGGAAGCCACCACGGCACACCAGGTTAATCTGGCCGAAACAAGTAAACAAGAAACAAAAGATGAAGCAAGTAAGCAAGTGAGCAGTGTTGAGGGACCAGAAGAAAAAATCTTTATCAATGATAAATATCCAGAGCAACACGTTTTGGTCGGAAGGAATTTGCCGGAAGAAATAAAGAAAAAGTTGAAAGAGTTGTTGGAACGAAACAACGAAGTTTTTGCCTGGACTCCAGCAGAAATGACGGGAGTTCCACGGCAGTTAGAGATTTAATGGGACACTCAACACAAGCTAAACGCAATGCCGCATGTCGAGCCGATAAAGCAGAAGAAACGGAGCCTAGCTCCAGACAGAAGCAAGGCAGCAAAAGAGCAAGTGGCAGATTTGGTACAAGCAGGAATCCTCAGGGAAGTGAAGTATCAAAGTTGGGTGGCAAACCCAGTCATGGTCAAAAAACATGACGGTGGATGGAGAATGTGCGTGGATTTCACAGACATCAATAAAGCATGCCCCAAAGATTGTTATCCCCTACCGGAGATCGACTGGAAGGTCGAATCCCTAGTCGGATTTAAGTTAAAGTGCTTCCTAGATGCCTACAAGGGATACCACCAAATCCAAATGTTCCCACCCGATGTAGACAAAACAGCTTTTTACACCAACGAAGGAATATTTTGCTACAGGAAAATGCCTTTCGGCCTAAAGAATGCAGGGGCGACATATCAGCGGTTGATAGATAAAGCATTCGGAAAGCAGATAGGCAGGAACCTGGAGGCGTATGTAGACGATATGGTGATAAAAAGCAAGAATGAAGAAGAAATGTTGGATGATATAGAAGAAACATTCCAGACTCTCAGAAACATAAACATGAAGCTAAATCCGAAGAAATGCCTGTTCGGAGCGGAACAGGGACAATTCTTGGGCCATTTAGTCACAAAAGAAGGATTCCGGCTGATCCGGATAAGATCCGGACGTGCAAAACATGCAGCCCCAAAAAACCTAAAAGAAGTCCAGAGCCTCAACGGCAAACTTGCAGCCCTCCATCGTTTCCAGTCAAAATCAGCCGATAGGTCGTTGCCATTTTTCAAGACTTTGAAAGGGTGTCTAGAAAAGAAAGATTTTGTGTGGACAGATTTGAAAGGATCAAAGAATACCTATGTCAATTACCAATGATAACAGCGCCAATCAAAGGAGAAACATTGCAGATATACCTGGCAGCCGCACAAGAAACAATCAGCGGTCCTAGTTGCGAACCGGCCTAAAGGACAGATTCCGGTTTACCACGTTAGCCGAGTTCTCCAAGGGCCGGAGGTGAGATACCCGGAAATTGAAAAGTTGGTTTTAGCACTTGTACACGCCGCAAGAAGGTTACGGCGATATTTCCAAGCCCATCCAATACAAGTATTGACCAAGAAACCCATCAAGCAGGTTCTAAGTAAGCCAGAAATGTCGGGAAGGTTAGCGAAAGGGGCAATTGAACTAGGCGAGCACGAGATTGAATTTCGTCCACGGAACGCAATTAAAGGCCAAGCACTCGCCGATTTCCTAGCCGAAGCACAACATGAGTCCAAAGCAGTAAAGAGAAAGACACCTCCGGCTGAAGAACGCTGCGAACAGGATAACCCTCTGGAAACACCATGGAAACTCTTCACGGACAGGGCATCAAGTAATGATGGTTCCGGCGCCGGCTTGATTCTGATAAACCCGGAAGGGCAAGAGTTTACGTATGCTTTGCGCTTCAATTTCAAAGCCTCCAACAATGCATCAAAGTATGAAGCACTCTTGGCTGGTCTCAGAATCGCGAGACAGATGGAAGTTGACCACATTCATGCCTGTGTGGACTCTCAAATAGTTGTTTCCAAGTAGAAGGAGCATATGAAGCCAAAGATCCAACAATGAAAAAATATCTGGGGAAGATTTTAGAAATAAAGCAGCAGTTCAAATACTTTAAATACAAAACATAAGCAGAAACAAAAACAAGATAGCCGATGCCCTGAGTAAGCTAGCCTCAACCTCTTTCGCACACTTTACCAAAAAAGTGTTTGTTGAAACATTGGAGAAAAGTTCAATTGAAGAGGAGGAGGTAGTGGCCCCCATGGAAGAAGACGGAGCAAATTGGATGACTCCTATCATGACCTACCTGTCCACCAGGGAGCTTCCGGCAAACAGGGATGAAGCAAGAAAGATAAGGGTGAAAGCACCACAATTCACAACCCAAGACGGATGCCTGTATAAGAAGTCTTACTTAGGCCCTATGCTGCGATGCATTGGCCCCAGACAGTCTAAAGAAGTAATACGAGAAATACACTTGGGCTCCTGCGGTCTTCATTCCGGACCCAGGACAGTCGTAAGGAAAATGATGACGATGGGATATTATTGGCGATCAATGCATAGGGACACTGTCGAAGATCTCCGATCATGCGACTCCTGTCAAATCCATTCACATACCACCAAAGCTCCAAAAAATGATCTGATACCAGTAACAGCAGCGTGGCCATTCATGAAGTGGGGAATTGATATAGTGGGACCATTTCCAAAAGCTACTGGCAATGTAAAATTCTTGGTAGTGGCAATCGATTATTTTACCAAATGGGTCGAGGCTAAACCATTGGCAACCATATCGGGCAAGCAGATGGAGAAGTTCGTATGGAACAGATAATAACAAGGTTTGGAGTACCAAAGACCATTGTCAGTGATAATGGCAAGCAATTCAGAAACGGAATATTTAAAGACTTCTGCGAAGGATTAGAGATTGAACAATCTTTCACCTCCGTAGCCCACCCGCAGGCCAATGGTCAGGTGGAAGCAACAAACAAAAGCATTGTGAAAGGAATCAAGACCAGATTAGGAAGATGCCAGAGCGGATGGCTGGATGAAGTACATCACGTAGTATGGGCACACCGAACCACCCCAAAAACTAGCAACGGCGAAACACCGTTCAGCTTAGTTTACGGGACGGAAGCTATGATCTCAGCCGAAATCAGTGTACCAACCCTAAGTATTTTGATTCCGCACACGCTCCGGCTAACGGAACAAAATACATTATGTTAAAAATCAAGTATTTTTGATTCCGCACACGCTCCGGCCAACGGAACAAAATACATGTATGTTTAAAACCCTAAGTATTTTTGATTCCGCACACGCTCCGGCCAACGGAACAAAATACATGTATGTTTAAAACCCTAAGTATTTTTGATTCCGCACACGCTCCGGCCAACGGAACAAAATACATGTATGTTTAAAACCCTAAGTATTTTTTATTCCGCACACGCTCCGGCCAACGGAACAAAATACATGTATGTTTAAAACCCTAAGTATTTTTGATTCCGCACACGCTCCGGCCAACGGAACAAAATACATGTATGTTTAAAACCCTAAGTATTTTTTATTCCGCACACGCTCCGGCCAACGGAACAAAATACATGTATGTTTAAAACCCTAAGTATTTTTTATTCCGCACACGCTCCGGCCAACGGAACAAAATACATGTATGTTTAAAACCCTAAGTATTTTTTATTCCGCACACGCTCCGGCCAACGGAACAAAATACATGTATGTTTAAAACCCTAAGTATTTTTTATTCCGCACACGCTCCGGCCAACGGAACAAAATACATGTATGTTTAAAACCCTAAGTATTTTTGATTCCGCACACGCTCCGGCCAACGGAACAAAATACATGTATGTTTAAAACCCTAAGTATTTTTTATTCCGCACACGCTCCGGCCAACGGAACAAAATACATGTATGTTTAAAACCCTAAGTATTTTTTATTCCGCACACGCTCCGGCCAACGGAACAAAATACATGTGTATGTTTAAAACCCCAAGTATTTTTGATTCCGCACACGCTCCGGCCAACGGAACAAAATACATGTATGTTTAAAACCCTAAGTATTTTTGATTCCGCACACGCTCCGGCCAACGGAACAAAATACATGTATGTTTAAAACCCTAAGTATTTTTTATTCCGCACACGCTCCGGCCAACGGAACAAAATACATGTATGTTTAAAACCCTAAGTATTTTTTATTCCGCACACGCTCCGGCCAACGGAACAAAATACATGTATGTTTAAAACCCTAAGTATTTTTGATTCCGCACACGCTCCGGCCAACGGAACAAAATACATGTATGTTTAAAACCCTAAGTATTTTTGATTCCGCACACGCTCCGGCCAACGGAACAAAATACATGTATGTTTAAAACCCTAAGTATTTTTGATTCCGCACACGCTCCGGCCAACGGAACAAAATACATGTATGTTTAAAACCCTAAGTATTTTTTATTCCGCACACGCTCCGGCCAACGGAACAAAATACATGTATGTTTAAAAAAGTATTTTTGATTCCGCACACGCTCCGGCCAACGGAACAAAATACATGTATGTTTAAAACCCTAAGTATTTTTGATTCCGCACACGCTCCGGCCAACGGAACAAAATACATGTATGTTTAAAACCCTAAGTATTTTTTATTCCGCACACGCTCCGGCCAACGGAACAAAATACATGTATGTTTAAAACCCTAAGTACTTTTGATTCCGCACACGCTCCGGCCAACGGAACAAAATACATGTATGTTTAAAACCCTAAGTATTTTTGATTCCGCACACGCTCCGGCCAACGGAACAAAATACATGTATGTTTAAAACCCTAAGTATTTTTTATTCCGCACACGCTCCGGCCAACGGAACAAAATACATGTGTATGTTTAAAACCCCAAGTATTTTTGATTCCGCACACGCTCCGGCTAACGGAACAAAATACATGTATGTTTAAAACCCTAAGTACTTTTGATTCCGCACACGCTCCGGCCAACGGAACAAAATACATGTATGTTTAAAACCCTAAGTATTTTTTATTCCGCACACGCTCCGGCCAACGGAACAAAATACATGTATGTTTAAAACCCTAAGTATTTTTTATTCCGCACACGCTCCGGCCAACGGAACAAAATACATGTATGTTTAAAACCCTAAGTATTTTTGATTCCGCACACGCTCCGGCCAACGGAACAAAATACATGTATGTTTAAAACCCTAAGTATTTTTTATTCCGCACACGCTCCGGCCAACGGAACAAAATACATGTATGTTTAAAACCCTAAGTATTTTTTATTCCGCACACGCTCCGGCCAACGGAACAAAATACATGTGTATGTTTAAAACCCCAAGTATTTTTGATTCCGCACACGCTCCGGCCAACGGAACAAAATACATGTATGTTTAAAACCCTAAGTATTTTTGATTCCGCACACGCTCCGGCCAACGGAACAAAATACATGTATGTTTAAAACCCTAAGTATTTTTGATTCCGCACACGCTCCGGCCAACGGAACAAAATACATGTATGTTTAAAACCCTAAGTATTTTTGATTCCGCACACGCTCCGGCCAACGGAACAAAATACATGTATGTTTAAAACCCTAAGTATTTTTGATTCCGCACACGCTCCGGCCAACGGAACAAAATACATGTATGTTTAAAACCCTAAGTATTTTTGATTCCGCACACGCTCCGGCCAACGGAACAAAATACATGTATGTTTAAAACCTAAGTATTTTTGATTCCGCACACGCTCCGGCCAACGGAACAAAATACATGTATGTTTAAAACCCTAAGTACTTTTGATTCCGCACACGCTCCGGCCAACGGAACAAAATACATGTATGTTTAAAACCCTAAGTATTTTTTATTCCGCACACGCTCCGGCCAACGGAACAAAATACATGTGTATGTTTAAAACCCCAAGTATTTTTGATTCCGCACACGCTCCGGCCAACGGAACAAAATACATGTATGTTTAAAACCCTAAGTATTTTTGATTCCGCACACGCTCCGGCCAACGGAACAAAATACATGTATGTTTAAAACCCTAAGTATTTTTGATTCCGCACACGCTCCGGCCAACGGAACAAAATACATGTATGTTTAAAACCCTAAGTATTTTTGATTCCGCACACGCTCCGGCCAACGGAACAAAATACATGTATGTTTAAAACTAAGTATTTTTGATTCCGCACACGCTCCGGCCAACTGAACAAAATACATGTATGTTCAAAAACTAAAGTATTTTTGCTTCCGCATATGCCTCGGCTAACAGAATGTAATACGTGTTAAGAATCAAAAGTATTAGGATTTCTGTATAGATCCAGCACACGGAACAAAAGCATTACTGAATTATAAATATCTAAATATAACTCACGAAACGCATAATTCACCTGCAAGAGAATAGCGATAATATGGCCTACGGCCAGCATAGATATATAAACAGCAATATGAAATATTGTACGATGCCAACAAAGGCTTACAGACATGATGGAAATTGTCTACTGCCAACAAAGGCTTACAAATATAAAGTGTTTTTGCCAAAAAGGCACGATCAACATGATACTTCAAGCAGGAGGAAACAAAGGGGCGCATTCAGGAGGAGACAACGGCAGAGGTAGCGGCAGCGGCAGATGCAGCAGGAGTTGCTTCGGCAGTAGAGGCAGTGGTGACAATCTTAGTCGGCCAGGGAGTAGGTTCAAGTGCCACCAATTCTGTAAAGGAGAGCTCAAAGCCAGCAGCCAAGCTTTTCAAGTAGGGGAAGGGCGTATCAATAAGCTTCTTCCCAGCCTCCTGCAACTCCGTAAGCGCTGCGGGGTTATAGCCTGCCATGCTTTCAATGTCCACCTCCGGCTTTTCTTTCTTCATATCCTCCAAGTAACGGGGGACACCCAACGCAAGAGCTTTAGTTTGGACAAAGCCCATGGCCTTGCCAAACTCGCAACTACCAAGCAATCTTCGCACAAATCCCGGAATGGCATTAAGAATGGACCTATTGTCAGCACGCAGTTCACCAACCTCTCGAGTAAGGGAATTCACTTTGGCTTTACGATCTTTCTCGGCATCGGTAACGCCCGAAAGTTCGACCGTAAGTGATTCAACCTTACTCGTCGCATCCCTACATCGCTGTTCCCAACTCCTCTTTTCCACATCCAAAGCAGAAAACTTTTCACGAAGCGACTCCAATTCTTTCTCGGCAATCTCAGTCTTTTCCTTCTCAAACTTCACATCAGCTTTCAATTCGGCAAACTTAGCCTCCACCTCATCATCATCCAATTTCCTTAGTTGACGTTTGAAGATAGCATTTTCCTTCATAAGGGCCTCGAGTGTTGATCCATAATATTGATCCTCCGCACATTCTCAGCCTAAAAGCAAGACAAAAGTAAACACAAAGGACAAAGGAAAATAAGTAGGAAAGGTAGCCGGAAAGTTACCTGAACATGCATCTGGCGGCATCATTAGCATAATCTTGAAAAGTTTCACCAGAAAAATCCGATAATTTCTTCATCCTAGCCGGAGCAACAATGCCAGTCACATAGTCCAAACGCTCCTCTTCCTTCCGAAGAAGGCTCCGAGCTGGTATGCGATCAAGAGTAAAGGACAATGGACCATTGTCCTCCGGAAGATCCGGGATAGAGAAATCGGGGCCTACAGTAGAAAAGATGGATCTGGGTCAGGAGCGTAATAACCCCCGGAAACACTTTCGGTTTCACTAGATGAAGACCCAAGGAATTGCTTTTCAACATCCACAGAAAAGCCCGGAATTTTACGAAGACTAGCAAGAGACTTACCTTTTCCAGGAACAAAGTCGGGAGTCATGTCGTAACCCTTCCGGGAGCGACTCTTACCACTCGAAGAACTTTTAAAAACAACGCCAGAACTCTTTGATTTTTTGTTTGCATCACCATGACTTTTCTTGGATTTTTTCACCGGAACCTCGTCTTCCTCAACAACACGTTTGTTCTTTCTCTTGAAATCACCCCTAGCCGAAGACCCCTCGGTTTCATTAGCAGCAGCGGAGGAAATATTCTCCAGCACAATGACCTCAGCACCATAATCAGGAGCCTTCTGGGTTTCAAGCTTCTGACCTTCCGGAACCTCTTGCACAAAGTCAGCGGTATCATAACCAGCATTCAAAAACTGGGTGAAGTCCATCACTACAAAAAAAAGAACAAACATAAGAACATCCACAAATAAAGGACAAATAAAGAAAGTAAAAACCTATGATCCGTACCCTCCCCATCTAGACCCTTGATTATAGGAGTAGCCGGAGAGCGAAGCCAATCTTCTCGTAACTTGGCAAGGAATAATATAGGCTCCGGCAGCGGCCTCCAGACAACAGGAGCAAGAAGCAAACGTTTATACAAGGCGGTATCGAAACCATCATGAGGAATGGTCATTCCTCAAACCTTTGGTATTAAGAGTATCACGAAAAACTAAAGCATTGGGAAAGTCAGGACCTACGACGGAGGAATCCACATAAAAAAACTTGGACTTCCACCCTTTTTGTGAATCTTTCACACTTTTTACCACCTCCGGGCAACCGGTTTTCTTTTCGATGGTGAACCAATCACCAGCACAACCTAATTTATAAAACCTACGGAATAATGTTACGGTCGGCTCACCCTTCTGAGCACGACACAGGGCTTCGAACATCGCTATACGGGAGGCCCCAAAAGGAGTTAGTTGAGAGACATGACACTCAAAATGATCTAGAACATCTAAGAAGAAATCAGTGAAGGGCAGACGAATGTAACCAAGAGAGAATGTATGAAAATATAAAGCGATTTTTCCGGCCGGAGCATCTTTGGCCGTGTCAGTCGGAAGTGGGACGGTGTAACCTAACCCTAACGGAGGCCTGTACTTATTTAAAAACCAAACAAGATCCTCACGACATATCCCACATTTAGTGGTTTTAAGATCCCTCCGATTACCCATTTACAAAGTTTAAATATATACCTACGGATCTATGCAAAAAAACACTACGGGAACTAAAACCTACCTGCACACAAGCCGGAAGACCTACGGACCAATGGGGCAGAGAGAAGAGCAAAAAAGGGAAAAGAACAAAGAAAAAGTGTAGAGTGAAGGGGTATTTATAGGCAAGATGGAAGGATACTGTAGCGGCACTGTAGCAGTAACCGAATCGACAGGTGAAGTGGATCGACGCCACGTGTAATCGCACTTTACCAACGTGGCCGCCACGTGTCATCGTAATCAATGCCACATCAGAAAAGAAAAAAAATATTTAAGGGGAAGGACACGTGAACACCACGTGTAATTTTGAAACAATACTAGATCGCCGGAACACTTCCAGCAGATGAAAGGAGGCGGAGCAAAAGCATATTCAAGCCTAAGCCTTACGTTCAAGCTCGCAACACTAGGCTGGGGGGCTTGATGACGTATGCCCTCCGGCACTTGCTACGGACATCATGACGGATCGGTATTACTCACTAATCCGAAGCCAATTGTACCTCGAACCAGTGACGTCCATGCTCGTACACTGCAGAGACGTACTGAACGTCTGACCTAAAGAGACAAAGTTTGTTACGCTAGACGACGCACCGAATAACGGTCTCCTACCATAGAGGCATCATGCACCAAGGACCACCCTTCCTTGGTGCCTATAAATAGTAGACCTTTGCCTCAGATCAACACACTCAATTCATGTTAAAAACACACACACACCCATTCATATACTTGATAGCGGGAAAGTTGATCATACCTCCACACCAACCGGGAACCGCTAACAAGTCTCTGATAAATCCTATCACGTTCTAAACAAGATTAAACCCCCTGAAATTAAGTATAAACGTAACATATTAAGACCCGTGTAAATTTATGCTTAAACAGAAAAAGTAGTAGGAGAAGGGCAAAAACATCTTCAAAAACGGATCAAAATTGAAGAAGTTGTTAAGGAAGAAAAAAGTGATCGAATAAGTGCGTTACCAGATTGCTTGCTTATTGAAATCCTGTCTCGCTTGCCTTACCCAAAAGATGCAGTTAAGACTCGTAAACTCTCTAAAAGATGGAAACATGTTTGGAATTGCATTCCTAATCTTAAATTTGAACGTCGTGATGTTCCTTACTATGAAAGAACCTACGATCCACCACTTTCGTGTTTCTTTTCTTCTGTCAACATGTTCTTATCTCAACGTGGTCAGTCCAAGATCAACAAATTCGAACTGTCCACCAGTTATAAAACCCAGTTTGAATCTCAAGTCAACAAATGGATCCGTTATGCTATTAGTTGTAACGTAGAAGACCTAAGTCTAAGATTCTTTGATGGGGGTTATTTTGACCTGGAACCCAGGTTTGTTTTTGATCAGTCTTTTTACGTGAACTCGTGTATTACTGATCTCACATTGGCTGGCTGCTTGTTAGATCCATTTGAAGATATCAGTTGGAAAAACCTAAGGACTTTGTATATTGAACATGGGAAATTGGATGATGATTTGATAGAAATTATATTGTCTGGGAGTCCTTTATTGGAAACTTTGAACTTGGAGTATTGTTACGGTTATGGGAGGCTTGATATCACTTCCAAGAGTGTTAAAAACTTGGTGATCTGTGGATACAAGTTTCATGAAAATCATGATTACGAATCTGATGATTATGTCGATATTGTCGAGATCAATGCTCCTAGTATTTTGTCATTAAAATTTGAAGAAGAGTTGGGGTTGTCGAAGATTTTGTTGCAAGATGTGTCTTCTCTAGTGAAAGTTGATCTGGATTATGAAATGGAAAAGAGGGATGACGGGAAGAAGGAACCATGGCGTTTGCGTTATGACTGGGAAGAAGAGATGCTTAAAAGATTTATACTAAGCCTTCCCCATGTCAACGAGGTTAACATTGGGTATAACTGTGTTAATGTAAGTTATGTTTTTCGTTCTTTTTTTGCAAATTTTACTTTCCTCAACACTGCAGATCACTTTCAAAAATCTGGATGGCGGTGGTTTGCCCGGTTTGGGTGTTTTCCTGGTGCCCATGGTTAGCCTGCCAGGTCAAAAAAGTTGACTCTGGTTGGATTTTCTGGTTACCCAATAAAAAAAGTTACTATTGTAATATGAAGAATTAAAATTACACGACTGGTTTTTCAAAGCTTCAATGACGACTAGTTCGATCATACAAAAACAAAAAATCAAGATTATAGTTGGTTTATTAAAACATGTAAATCTTAGTACGAGGACTTCTAGTCATAGTGATAAGTTTAATTGCGTATCCAAGCAGCCTCTTAGTTCATAGTTCATAAAGACGGAAGACCTTGACAGTTGTCATTTACTCTTTTTTATTACTTTTTTTTGTTGGTAGGCTCTTTATCGTTTGGAGTCTGAAGGTTTCAATCGTCTACCGAACTTGAAGGTTCCTGATGTTACTTTACCTGTACACTCAGATATGGAGTTTGAAGAATGGATAGACATGCAAATAGCCACAAGTGATTATTATTTTGATGGTGATCATTATTTGTAGGCTCTTTTAGCTGATGATGGTCCTAAAGGTGATGTGGCTAATTAGATTGCTCGCCCTTTGAATATGTTTGAAAACTTTTGCTTATCAAGAATGTGCGTTCAACTTTATATATAGTATCGGCTTTTGTGAACCTTGTTAGTAAATTTGGCAACATGGTAAGGCCTGGCGGGTTGGGTAATAGGTAAAAAGTGGTTCAATGCAATAAAATGTGGTTTTGAGTATGGTTATACTTTTGGTTATCAAATTCCACCCCTCTGCCACTATTCTCGAATCATTCTAGCTTCATCTTCCCTAACTTTACAACCATACAGGACATTTTTTGGGTATATTGGCAGGCTACATTTTGACCATTTTAAAAACATCTCTACAAGACTACAACCATTTGAAGTTGACATAACAGGTCAGCTGTCAACCTGCTAGTTAGCCATGTCTAAGGCATAGCTGGTGGCAGACATCAAAATCTCAATTTTGGTAGTGGAGTGTGATGACGTGGATGCTTTCCCAAGGTAAGGATGTTTGGTGTAACGTGACTTTGGTGATGCAGCCAATGTCACCTAATGTTCTTGAGATTTTTTTTAAAGGGAAAGGAAAAGATTGTGATGGATTTTAAAAAAAATTGTGTTCTTGAGTTTTATTTAAGAGAAGAAGAGAAAAGAAAGGAAAGGATATGGAAAGAGAATTCAATAGGTTTTGTTAAGGATATTTTCTTCCCATTTTGGGATGATTTGGAAGGAAGGAAAATCAACTCCTTCTCTTCCATTCTTCTCTCTTCTCTTCTTTCCCCTTCCTTTATAAAAAAACTCGAGAACACAGGGAGAATGTTGTAGTTCCCACTTTGCTTTGTTCTTGCAGGGTTGGTTAATCTCACATCCACATCACATTTGGGAGACGAGTTACATTGCAGCCTTGCAGGAGCTCGAAGTAACACTGTCTCATGTGATAATGTTGAACAGAGCTTTTTTATAGTCTGCATGTCAGGTCCGTGGTCTCTATGTTGAATGCACGCATGTAGCACTAACCATTCACTAGTAGTGTTTAATATTTTTGGGTAACCTGGCTGTGCCAACAGCATGTCTGGTATATTGATAGCCGCTCGGGCAGGGTTTTAGTTGGAAGACTTGAATGAATATATTATCACAAAGCATTTTACAACCTATTTTGAGATCTTAATCCTGTAGAAACTTTTGTAAAATAATAATAAGATGGAATGGAAATATAAGGATAAATATGAATAGTTTTATGATTATGAGCCCTGGTTCTAAAAAGGATCAATATGAATGTGAGTACTTATAAACGTTTCTTATCATATTTACGGTCTTGAGGTTTATCTATGATGTAATTTTCTTGGTGGAAATGCAAAGAGAGCTCTTTGTTACCGTTGCTACCATGGTAGAAGAAAGTCAAAATTAACCACCCTTAAAAGTTGAAAAGGCTCATAGTTGAAGAAGATATTGAATAAGTTCATTACCGTATTGCTTGATTATCGAAATCTTTTCCAGTTTTTGTTTTCTTTGGGATAGGTGGGTTAGTTTGAGACCACTCCTTACAATTTTCTTTGCTTTTTCCGTTTCACTTGCACATGTGTAAGTGACGCGGTGACGTTTTCGTAAATATCAACTCATTTTATGTACTTACACATGTGTAAAATAATACATTTGATTTTGAATATTATTGTTTTACACATGTGTAAAAACCTTACACATGTGTAAATTGTATATTTTTGACAATACACTTACACATGTATAAGTCAATATTTACGAAAAGGGTGGTGATATATCTACAACAATTTTTAGTCCTCTACAACAATTATACATATCATACTGCACAGTGTATAACTGTATAAAGCATGTATTGTTGTATATGGCTAAAAGTTGTTGTAAATTTATCATTTAATTTCCCTTACGAAAATGTCACCGCGTCATTTACACATGTGTAAGTGAACCAGAGAATAGAAGGAAATGAGTGGCTGGGATTTGTCCCCGATATCTTTTAGAAGGGTGGTCTCAAATTATTTTTCCCATATATATATCTATATAAAAGCCATCACGACAGGTGTTCTCTCCAAACGATGGCAACATCTTTGGGCTTATGTCCCTACTCTCGTTTTAAGTCTCTTTCCAGTGGTCGACACAACCCTAACCCCCTAAGTCAATGTCATCAAACAAAGCTCAATAAAATCAAGCTCATTATGCGTTTTGTTTTTCGATATAAATCCCACAACAAATCTTGGATTCATTATGATATAAGGTGTTAACCTAGAAGACTTTGGTTTGAATTTAAAACGTTGGGACTTAAAAGGTGATTCAGTATTAGATGAGCATTTCTTCAATGCCCCATGTTTTACTCATCTCAAATTATGTTTTACCTATCTCAAATTATATTGCTGCATATTTAATCTGGTATATATACATGATTACTTGGAAAAGCTCAAGCGTTTGCATATTTTAGATGCAGAACTAGATGAAGATTTGATTTGACATATTTTCCGGGATTCGTCTTTTGGAAACTTGGAAGCTGAATTCTTGTAATGCTTTTAGGTAGCTTGATATTACTTCTAAGGCACCTCAGCAACACGTCAGCAAACTGTTCCAGCAAACTGAACCAACATACTGAACTCATTTTACCTCCAACCCAACATACTGAAACTCAGTTTCTCCATGCCACATCATCATCCATATTTAATTAAAAAACACATTATATTAATTAAAAAAACATTATATTAAATTTACAAAACAATATATTAAATATAAAAACACTAATAAATTTAAAAAGAAAAAACTAATACATTAAAAAAGCACCAATACATTATAAAAGACATTAATTTAAAAAACATTCATAAAAATAAAAAAACTAAAAAAACACACTCGTACATTAATAAAAAAAACAATAATTGTAAAAACTAAAGTTCATAATAGCCATCTATGAGTTTTTTGCGGATTCTTTCTTTTTGGGCCTCGATAGCTTCGCGGTCAGCCGTGGATAAGTCGTCGGTTTGCATTCGCAAGAATTCCATATCGTATTTCAATTTTCTTGAACGTTGAACACGACGCATTTCAAGATTAAGTTCTGTGGATTCACGGTTTTGAGCTATGTTGAAATTCGCAACTTGCTCATTGATGCTTTCAAAGAAACTTGACGCCGAACTCGCTGAACCCGCTGAACCCGGCCCAGTCGACGACCCCGTCTTTTGGCTCTTTCCCGGCCTCCCCCCCGGGCTGTTTGCAACCTTTGTATGTCAACGGCTGTGGGACGCCTCAAGTATACGTTCCTAAAAAGTTGGCATACACACTTACAAAAATTATCCAAGCACTCAAGGGCGGTGGTTTCGCCCATTTGTAGGTATTCATCGGCGGCATCACCTGGGGTACCGTATGCCAATTGCCGCAACGCCGCCGTGCATCTTTGATGGATGGTAAAAGGGGCACGACTACATGCATCACGACCTGCTTGAAAGAATCTAAAATGTGATGGAAGAGGGTCTTGAGTGAAATTCTGGATACCGTCGACAATTTGAATAAACCTACGTCTTGTCATCCGAAATCTTCTTTCAAATTGAGCGTCGGTGTAAATGTGATCTTCGTCAAAGTAGTGATGCATTAGCATCGTGTTTGCGCCATGACGATTGCGTGGTATCCAAGTTCGAGTTATCGTTCTTCGTCGCCGCGTTGAACTTTCGGCTTCCAATTCGGCAATATAAGTCGGTCCTTGCTGCCCTAGTTGATGCATAATGTTCATAAATTCAGAAGCACGAGAATTGAAATACACCGCATCATACATTTGGTGTTCGTCACCGGAACTTTCATCGGAAGACATGGTGTTGGGAAGAATGAAATTTTGTATTATTGAATGGATTTGTGAAATGGATGTATAGATATGAAGGTTGAAGGTTGTTGTAGTTAAAATGGTTAAAATAGTAGTGTTTTTATAGAGGTTTAAAGTAAAAAAACAAAATTATATGGATACAAACTGATCGAGGAGCGTCTCATTTTTTTCAAGAAAAAAATAATTGAATACAAACAATACATTTGAAGTAAAAATAGTTTCAAAAGAATCTTTCAATGGTTAAAAAACAAAATACATACTGATCGAAAAAAACATTCAAAGGAAAAAAACAAAATGTTTCATGCTAGTTAATTGAATGCTTTTTGGTCAAAAACAAAAAAAAAGGACAAGTGGCCCCATTTCACAATTTGCAGCCGGTTTGTGTATATCAAAATTGAGGGATCAATACTGGGATAAAACTGAAGCTACAACCGAACAATACTGTAAACTCAGTATGCAAACCGGGATAAAACTGCCATTGGAGATGGCCTAAGGGAGCGTTTGGTTTTCAAAATGTATGGGAACTCGGTGGAATATAATTTGAATTTTCTTAAGATGTTAATAACTTAATATACGAAATTCTAAATTCCATCCACCAACTTCCTATACATCCTGTGTTAAGAAGTTGGTGTTGTCTGAATTTTACACGGAATCCAAATATGAATCCTATGAATCTATAGTGCTATATAAAAGCATCGTCAATTAATAAAAGAAATGTAAGACGGTTCTAACATGAAGAGAAAGAAAATATATTCATCTACATAAAATCAAACAAAATCTTGTAGACTAATTTAAACGAATGGTACATGATTATACCGTTTGTTTAAAATCAGCTCAGAAGTTTCTAAAAAATGGTGACAAGGTACTCATAAATTTCTACAAAAGTAGAATATTGCATGTGATGAGTTACCATGAATCGTTTGTTGATCTCGTAAGTTAAACTAATAGTAAACTTACAGGGACGCGATAAACAAGTTCAAAAAGAATCAAGTAATTAAATACTAACTATCTATTTAAACCAAAAATCTTAAAATGCCTTTTATTCTTGCCAATGGAATTGCTGACCCATTTGTAAGGTCTTTGAACTTGAGAGGATCCACTTTGATTTGATTCTCACTTCCCACATATGTGGGAATGGATTACAGGTAATTTTTCGAGAGTCACGGATTTCATTCCAAGTATTCGTGTAATTTAGGAGTAAAAATAGAATACTATATCGTTCTAAGAAGAAAAATGCTTTTTCTTGACTACTCTTGGTTAAAAATAGATGTTTTATGTGCATATGCAGGTGGTACAAGTGCTGTTAACATTACCACAATCTTTAAACTTGGTATGGTGTTAGGAATTGTGCTTCAAGTATTCTATGGTCTTCTTGGCAGTTGGAAAGCAATGGGATTGGCTTTCAACTTGATACAACTCATAGCTTGTACAAAGTTTGATTTTCACTAGGCTTTTTTTTTTATATATCTCTTTGTTTATCTTGGTTGTTTAAATAAACAGATAAAAAGATACATATGAGATCTCTATTCAAACCTTTTACTCGTGAACTTGAACTATGTGAGCTCACCTTTTTTTTATTTTTAAGTTTGTATTTAAAAAAGGAATATCTTTTGTAAATAGTTAGGTGAATAGAGCTAAATTTTGTTCAATCACCAGTTTTATCCTTTTTTATAATATCATTCTATTCCTTTATTCATGTGCCACAAGCCCACAATTCCTTTAATTGAATAAATTATAACATTTATCTCCTAACTCCTAAAATAAGTACACTACCTTATTTTATACATCAATAACATACCTTACACACCGTTGTTAGTCGACGCACCTCCACCGCCACTAGTCGTTGCCACCTTTATTATATCGACGCCGCTACCACCGTCGCATTGGGGGATCCTCTTTAGTGGTCAATGAAATAAAAACAAAAAAATTAAAATCTAAAGTTAAAATAAAATTTTTTTTTTAAACAGTTAACCGATATTTAAAATCATAGGATTAGTTCACCATATAATATTGATGATGCTTAATATTTTTTTAACGTCTAATTAGTAATTATTCAATATGTAAATTATTAGTGGTTACAAATTGATAAGAAAAAAAAATCATAATTGTTTACTCTAGGGAGGAATTTATACCAATTTAGCTTTTTTTTTTGAAAGGCAAATTTCATTAATCAGGAAACGAATATTACATTGTAAGAAAAATAAGGCTATATATTTACATAAACTGGAACTTTCTCCAATTATCCCACACCAAATTCAATTTCGAAGCCCGGTTCTTGATCCATAAGAAGCCCAAACATTGAATGTCTTAAACAATTTGATGCGCCATTCTAGATACCCACAAAAGAATTTATCGTTTCTCGCCTTCCATATTCTCCAACAAGCGGAGCAGGACTATCGATTGAAGGATTCGTTTTGCAATAGGGCCAATTGAAACATGATTATGCAACTCTAATAAATCAGAGACCGAGAAAGCAAAATTGGGGGGAATTTTACACCAAACCCCAATTCTAACCCACACCTCAGTAGCTAGCGAACACGAGATTAAAAGATGATCCAACGACTCAGGGATTTCATTGCACACCGGACACAAATTACAAGGGACCCCCACATTTCGTTTCACCAAGTTATACGATTCATCCCAGCCCTCCAACCAAAAACATTTATTTTAATGGGCAACCAACTATTCCACTTGAAAAGATAGCAATTACCCCCTTCCTGGTGTTGTAGTAACTTTCTACAAGACTTGACTTGTAAATATTTAGCATACATAATAGATAAAGCGAGTAAATATTTAGGTAGTCGAAAGGCCCAGTTAAATGTTTAGACTTGTCAGTATGTCACTCGTAGTCTCGCTCGCACAGTCAATTGGGCCACTCCTGGGCTTGAATTATTAAAGCAAGTTTACTGTAATTCATGAGCATTGCAAACTTGTACCGAATGCATCAAATAGTATACTAACTACAACAGTTGTAGTACAACTCACAAACCTACCTTGTATATATTAAAAAAATTCTTGCCCCAAAACAAAAAGTTCGAGACTGTAACAGTAAAGCAACGCATGGTTTTTTTTCTTCACATTTGGAGTGCCTTTTGATGTGAATATGTAATCGCTACGATTTTGGCTCTCGATCATCTCTACAACGAAGGTGCGTATTTATATTATATATATATACACAATAATTTCTATAATTATTTGGATTTGAATATTTAACTGTCATTTCCTTGTTCTTTGTCCTTAAATTCTTGGTAGAAATTTATTATTTTAGTTTTGTTAACCTTACCCTAGAAGTAATTTGAGTCGCTATGTTAACACTTTACAGCATATGTTTAGCAAACCCCAATTTTAGATTGATGAACTTGTAATAAAATTTGAGCCTTTTGCCATGGTATGTATCCAACTTTGAAAACAGAGTGATTACAAAGATAAATGGAACGAGCGCCTGCCTCGGATTGTGCTTGATGCTCTTTATTGAATCAGACAGCGAGAACCTCTTTTTCATTTTGGCAAAAAAAAAAGAAAAAAAGCTAAATTAAATGGTGTGTGTATTTAGTTAACACTTATTTTTTCATGACTCGCCTAAGAGGACTCCTAACGGCATCACGAGTCACTCGTATTGGGTGCCAAATAAGCATAACTGGTCCAACATCAAGTGTTTACTTGTTTTAATACGTGGATACATCAATTGTGAGAAGTTTTTAGAGTTTGGATGCACACGTTAGCAAGACGGAGAAAGTTTATGCACTTTTACCCACTAATCCTTTCTAAAAAGTACATGATTTAGATGATTATGATTTTCCATTTTCTTAGAATCTATAGAATTGAATAATGTTGCTTTATCATAGTTTAGCGCATTAGTAAGATGTCTGATAATTTTGTTATGAATATTTATAAGGTTCAAGTTCCATCTCTTTACGGCCATGGAAAAAGTAGTAGAAGAAGGGCAAAGTCATCATCTTCAAAAACGGATCAAAATTGAAGAAATTGTTGAGGAAGAAAAAAGTGATCGAATAAGTGCGTTACCAGATTGCTTACTTGTCGAAATCCTGTCTCGCTTGCCTTACTCAAAAGATGCAGTTAACACTCGTAAACTTTCTAAAAGATGGAAACATGTTTGGACTGGCATTCCTAATATTAAATTCGAACGTCGTCATGTTCCTTACTATTTAAGAACTTACGTTCCATCGCTTTCGTGTTTCTTTTCGTCTGTCAACATGACCTTATCTCAACGTGGTGAATCCAAGATCAACAAATTCGAATTATCCACCCATTATGAAACCCAGTTTGAATCTCAAGTCAACAAATGGATCCGTTATGCTATTAGTTGTAACGTTGAAGACCTAAGTCTAAGATTCTGGGATGGGGATTATCTTGACCTGGAACCCAGGTTTGTTTTTGATCAGTCTTTTTACGTGAACTCGTGTATTACTGATCTCACATTGGCTGGCTGCTTGTTAGATCCATTTGAAGATATCAGTTGGAAAAACCTAAGGACTTTGTATATTAAACATGGGAAATTGAATGAAAATTTGATAGAAAATATATTGTCTGGTAGTCCTTTATTGGAAACTTTGAACTTGGAGTATTGTTACGGTTATAGGCGGCTTGATATTACTTCCAAGAGTGTTAAGAACTTGGTGATCTCTGGATACGTGTCTCCTGAATATCATGATTCTGAATCTGATGAATATGCCGATACTGTTGAGATCAATGCTCCTAGTATTTTGTCACTGAAAATTGTTGAAGAGTTGCGCCTATCAAAGATTTTGTTGCAAGATGTGTCTTCTCTAGTGAAAGCTGATCTGGATTATGAAACGGAAAAGGGGGATGATGAGAAGAAGGTTCCATGGCATCATGACTGGGAAGAAGAGATGCTTGAAACACTTTTACTAAGCCTTACCCATGTCAACGAGGTTAACATTGGGTATAACTGTTGTAATGTAAGTTATGTTTTTGGCTCTATTTTCACAAATTTCACTTTCCTCGACACTGCAGATCACTTTTGCAATCTGGATAGCTGGTGGTTTGCCTGGTTTGGGTGTTTTTGTCGAACCCATGGTTAGTCTGCCAGGTCAAAAGAGTTGACTCTGGTGGGAGTTCTTGGCTGTCCAATAAAAAAAGTTACTATTGTAATTTGAAGAATTAAAACATGACTAGTTTTTCAAAGCTTCAATAACGACTAGCTTAATTTTACAAAAACATAAAATCAAGATTATAATAAGTTTATTAAAACATGTAAAACTTACAAGGACTTCTAGTCATAGTGATAAGTTTAATTGCACATCCAAACAGCCTCTTAATGCATAGTTTCATAAAGACGGAAGACCTTCTCCACTGTCATCTACTGATTTTTATTACTTTTTTGTTGCTAGGCTCTCTATCGTTTGAAAGCTGGTGGTCTCAAACGTCTATCGAACTTGAAGGTTCCTGATGTTACTTTACCTTTATCCTCGATCTCAGATATTGATCTAGAAGAATTGGCTGACAGGCACATTGCTGAGATGGGTGATTATTATTTTGACGGTGATTATTAGTAGGCTCTTTTAGTTGATGATGGTCCTAAAGGTGTTGTGGCTAATTAGATTGTTCGTACTTTGAATATGTCTTGCTAATGCTTACTAGTTGTCACTCCATTGCATTTACTGTATTTCAGAATCTTAAGGTTTTGTTCTTACGCTCTTTTAAAACTTTTGCATATCAAGAATGTGAGTTCGTTTCATATATATTATCAGCTTTTGTGAACCTTGTTGGTAAACTTGGCAACATGGCCAGGCCTGACGGGTTGGATTACAAGTAAAAAGTGGTTCAAGGCAAAACATGTGGTTTTGAGTTTGTTTTTGCTATTGGTTATCAAATTCCACCTACATAACCCTCTTCCCGCCTCTGCCACCATTTTCAAATCATTCTTGCTTCATCTGCCCTAATTTTACACCACACTTTTTGGGTATATAGGCAAGGTATTGCTGCTGCTACATTTTGACCATTTTAAAAATATCTCTACAAGACTACACCCATTTGAAATTGATATAACATGTCAGCTCTCAGCCTGTTAGGTGGCAGCAATAGCAAATTAGTTGACATTAGAATCTCAATTTTGGTAGTGGAGTCAGGAGTGTGATGACGTGCATGCTTTCCCAAGGTAAGCGCGATTATTACTTTGCTTTGTATATTGCTCATGTTGTGTTTTAGTTTGTTTAAGATTGTCGGTCTGTCAATGGTGGTTATGGTTGTTAAAACTCGTTGGCCTCATCTTCAATCAACAACAAATTCCGGGAATTTGGTAACTATTTGTGTCCTGTAATTTACGTTCTTACATGTTTATTACAACTTTTGTGTTATTTTATGTTATTTTAGTTTAAACTATGAGTTTCTCAACATTTGATTTAGTCTGCAGCTTTAATATCTTGTAGATATGTTAAAAGCATGTGGTGTTCCGTGTTCGTGATATGGATGCCAATGATCGATACATGGTTGCTTTTGCCTGAATATTAGAAAACGTATCAAATTTGTAGCCTAAAGCTGTCATGTCCAACCACAACTGTAAAATTAAGTGCTTATATACGACATACTGACTGATGGATATACTGGTTTAATAGGTACCCTCAATCGAATTGTTCGTCTAGACAATAGAAAGAACTACTACAAAATGGCTCACTGATAGAAAGAACTAGGCGGATTTCGTGAATTTATGTGATCTTTGTCAATTTTTTTATGTTGTGTGGCCTGCATTTGATGATGGTGGTGCAGAGCCGTGGCACAGTAAGGAAAAGTCAGCAGCGTACCTTCTATATCAGAAACTGCATGATTCCTTGGTATCAAAAACTGAACAGTATGCTCTTTATTGTTCGTTTGTAGCAGGAACTTCTATTCGTTTTATTGCTTTTATTACTTTTTACTCTTCTTTTTTTGTAACCTTTTTTTTGTCCTAAAGCTGATGTGGCTAATTAGATTGCTCGCCCTTTAAATATGTTTTGCTAATGCTTACTAGTATTCACTCCGTTGCATTTACTGTATTTTAGAATCTTAAGGTTTTGTTCTTACCTTCTTTTTTGCTTACAAGAATGTGCGTTCATAACAGAAAAAAGAAAAAAGAATGTGCGTTCAGTTCATCAGTCTGATTTACTAGTATTCACTCCGTTGCATTTACTGTATCTTAGTAAATTTGGCAGCATGGTCGAGCCTGGCGGGTTGGGTTCAGTTCATCTCCTCTTAACTTAACACAACATGTGTTTTGGGTATATAGGCAGTCGGAAAATGCTGCTATGTTTTGACCTTTTTTAAACATCTCTACAAGGCTACAACGTAACCATTTGAAGTTGATATAACACGTCAGCTGTCAACCTGCTTGTTGGCTATGTCTAAGGCAAAGCTGGTGGCATGTGATGACGTGGGTGCTTTCCCAAGGTAAGGATGGTTGGTGTAACATGACGTTGGTGATGCAGCCAATGTCACCTAGAATGTTGTAGTTCCCACTTTGCTTTGTTCTTCTAGGGGTGGTTAAACTCACATCCGGGGGACGAGTTACATTGCAGGAGCTCGAAGTAAACACTGTCTCATGTGATAATGTTGAACAGAACCCGTGGTCTCTACGTTGAATGCACGCGTGTAGTTCTGCGATCTGTTGCATCCAACCATCCACCAATAATTTTTAATATTTTTGGGTAACCTGGCTGGCTGCACCAACAACCGTGTTGGTATATTGATAACTGCTTCGGGCAGGGTTTTATTAGGGAGACTTGAATGAATATTTTAATACAAAGCATTTTACAATCTATCTTGAGTTCTTAATCCTCTAAAAATTTAGGACTGGAAACACAAGGAAAAATATGACCTGTTTTATGATTATGAGCCCTGATTCTGAAAAGGAGTAATATGAATGTGAGCACGTATAAATGTTTCATATCATAGTTACGGTGTTACAGTTCACCATGGATGTAATTTTCTTTGCAGAAAAGCGAAGAGAGCTCTTTGTTAGAGTTGCCAGTTTGACACCATGGTAGAAGAAAGTTAAAATCAACTACCCTTGAAAATGTTCATAGTTAAAAAAGATGGAATAAGTTCATTACCAGATTGCTTAATTATCAAAATCCCTTTTGTGGGTAAAAGGCTTTAAACCCAGTAAATATAATATCTTTCTACTTCACCTTCCACAAAAGAAGTCATCACAACAGGTGTTCTCTCCAAACGATGGCAACATATTATCTTTGGACTCATACTCTTGTTTATCGAGAATATGAATGTCTGGCTTTTAAGTTTCTTTCCATTTGTCTTTCGACTCATACCCGTATGTCAATGTGAACAAAGCTCAACAAAATCAAACTCATTCTGTGTTCCATTATATATGCTATAAGGTGTAACGTTGAAGACTTTGATATAAATTTAAAACATTGGGACTTAAAAAGTTGATTCAGTTTTAGATGAAGTTTTCTTCACTGCTCCATGTATTATTAATCTCAAATTGAATTGTCTCATATTTAACCCGCTTCACTGTGATTACCTGGGAAAAGCTCAGATGGAAATTACTAAATCCGTACAGTTTACCGTTATCAATGTGATTAGATAGAAGTGAGTGGATTTTTTCGGTTAAATCATGTAGGAAGCTATAGCTAAACTCAGTTGGGGATGGAAGCTATAAGTTCAACTGGACTAAATGGTATTGTTTAGTTTGGAGGGCAGGGATTGTCTCCGAACTAAGATAATCCGGTTAGAAGAAACATGGGTTTTCCTTGCTACCTTTGTCCGTTGTGTAATAATGTTGATGAACTCTGCACCATTTGCTGACTTCATGTTCTTTGACAATGGAGGTATGGTTTAGAATCAGGATGTGGTATTGTGGTGTAAAATCCCTTCCATTTATGTTTTTTCTGTGACCGCATAACGGTACTATGTTTGGCCCGATTGCATAAAGTGTTTTGCATTCGGTTTTTTTGGTAGCAGTTTTGTTTTATGTAGATATATCAAAATAAATCTAAGATTTTCATTGATAGATATAGTAATTTACATAGAAATAAAAGGCAAACGAGCAACAAGTTGCGCCGCCACTCCTTTTTGTATAGCAAAACTAAGACGTTTAAAAACTACATTCATCAATCGTGGCGTCATGACATTACGATGCATGACCCGTTGGACCCCTCCAAGTAGCTCGACGGCCTCAGGTGCAAGAAATCCAAAGGTATCAAATGTAAAGTGTATAAATACGTGTTGGTTGTCAAGACACGTCTTCTCGTGTTTCGCCACTTTGCATGAGGCAACTTTTAAAGCGGCAAGACCGGCTGTGAAGCTGCACCCTAAGCCCACAAGAGGAGAGACTCCTGTTAAATCCACACATGCATGTTTTTCCCCAGTCCAACCAAAGACCAAAATGTCAACAGGTCTGAGAGTAGATCTCCCTTCCAACGGGTCAGTCAAGAAATTCACTGGCGCTTCCTTCTTAGCAGAAATCTCAGCCCGCCTAAAAATGTCAAAGAGAACATCCCTAACCAAATCGTGTCTGTATTTGAACCACGGGAGCTCTTTACAGTGAAGCGCATGCTCCCCAAAGGAATCCAAACAAGCTTTCCGACAAATAGGGCATATCTCATCAATAGGAAATAAGGGGATCATGAGACGGTATTTTAGTATAGTGCGATACTCTACCGGTGACATATGTTGTCCTAACCCATCTATAGGGACAATAAGGAAATAATCTTGAGCATGTGGTGCCTGTAGACACTTAAAAATGGCTTTTTGTCTGATTGTCAAGTCAAAGTGTACCTCCATATCTTAGACAGTTTTACTAAAAAGGGCACTCGCCAATACATGTTGGGCTTTAGGGGGGACGGTGTCCTTGTTAGTGAAACCGTCAACATCAAAGCTAGGAATCGTATCACGAAGACCAGCCAAGGCACAAGCATAATCAGAATCCATACCGCATATACCACTGTCTCGTAAGATGTGATCCTGTAGAACCCAAGATTGGGCCCTTGATGCCACAAATGCATAAGATGAAACCTCAACTGCCGAATATAACCCTAAACCCCCAGACCTAATAGGTAAGGAAGCCAATCTCCATTGGAGGTCCCCAAAAAAAGGACCACCACAAACCACGATGTCTGCAATAGCGCCACGCAGTCCCATGTCAAATAAATGCGCTGCAATAGATATATAGCTTTGTTTATTATGAACATCCCCAGCTTTAATACTTGTTTATAAATGAAATCTGCCTTTGAACCCTATGTAACCACTTTTTTTCCGGGTAAAAGCATTTGATGGCTTCTTTAGGCCCCTCCTTATAACCCCTCACTTCTTCCCTACTTCTTCCATATTCATCAACTTTTCTCTCTCCTAGACACCCCAAGAACACCCCCTCCTTATAACCCTCACTTCTTCCCCACTTCTTTCACTATTCATTCATTATTTTATTATATCATTTTTATTTTTCACAAAATTAAACAAACACATTTTATTATAATTAAAACACATTTTATTATTAAAAAAACACATTACAATACTTAAAAATAAAACATAAAACACATTACAAATTCTTAAAAATAAAACATTAAACACATTAACCTACAAATTAAACCTAGGAATTAAAACACATTAAAATACAAATACAAATTAAACCTAGATATCCTTAAAATACGGCCCGTACTTATCCATAAGGTTTTTACGCGAAGTCCTGATCATCTCCAACTCGTCGTCATCTATACCGGTGGGAATTGGCTGCTGCAGAAGCTTAAACGCCTCCCTGACCCGCTTTCGGAAGCGATCATCATCTCTTTTCTTCCGCTCCTCCTCTACTTTCATCCTATCCTCATCAATTTTTCTCATCTGCTCTTGTTGCAGCAAGAGCATTTGCTCAACGCCATTTCTAACCCACTCGAACCACCACGGCTAGAAGTCGCAATATTGTCCGCTTTGCCCGCAGGCTCACGGCTTTGTTTCTGGTTGCTCGGGCAAACTTCCCAGAAGGGTCACCCATTTGGCATTGCTGCCGCCCGAGCACGCTTAACTGTAGAGTTCTCCTCTCATCCACAGCCAATGCGCCCAAAACGCGTTGTGTTATGTAAGGCCAATGGTATTACTTATAGCCAGGATCCCCCTTGTATGTCAGCGATGTATGCTTTCACACCCCCTCAACACAACTCAACGTCCTCGTTGAGTTATGTAAGTGCGCCATTGTAACATCCTAAATCATTTGTCTTTTATGTTGACCTTGTCGTTAGTCAAACTTAGTTTTCCGTTAGGTGGTCATATGTGTTTAAATGTGGTTAATTAATATGTCGTTAATTTAGTGTGGTATGGGCTAGAGTCATTAACATTGTATTGGGTATGTACATATATCAATTGTGTTCCTTTTATTATATGTTTACCTGATCGAATAAGAAAGATAAGGGATAGCTATGTAAATAATAATTAGAAAGATGAGGGGTTGAATTGTAGTTATGGATTAAATAAGAATTGAAAGTTATATATACGGGTGTTACGAAATTCACCGACTAAAGTCCCTTGATTTTGTTGATCATATATAGCTTAATTTTAATAGAGTAAACGACATAAATCGTCCTTGTGGTTTACTCAAATAGTCACGTTTCGTCCTTGTGCTTCAAAAACGTCATGGATCGTCCTTTATAGGAAAAAAAGCTTCACGTTTCGTCCTTTGACTTGTTGACCGGCAACCCACCTCCGTTAACCCCCCACGTGCCTCACACGTGAGGGGTATTTTAGTACTTTCCTAAGCATAAAGGACCAAACTTGATCGTTTTATGTATTTATATAATCATCATCATCTTCATAATAGTCAAAATCAAGAAACTCTTTATATAACCCCACAAAGCTACTAACTTTACCATCAAAAACCAATTTTAATCAATCTTTTTCACCTGGGCATCGTTTAAATTTGAAGAATTATAATAGGTATAGCTTAAATTTAAACAAAAAAACACATACATATCAAAAAGAAAAAGAAACCCACAAAAACAAAAAAACACACTTATCATATAATACAACTTCATCCAATTTAATCAATCATCATCGTCGTCATTTTCAAACCCCTGTTATACAATTTCAATCAATCATCATCATCCAATAGAACTCCGGCCGGCCACTATATTGCCGTCTTTCGCCTTCTGCTCGAACACTATCCAACCACTTATTGTATTCTCCAATTTCTCAATCATACACAGATGGCTTTATGGCCATGACCATCGCCGGCCTATCACCATCGTCACCATCACCCTACCACCACCAAGACCCAACCCCACTATTTTACCTCCCATCGACCGTCACCAACCAAGTATTCTCTTGCCGCTAAGAAAGTCAAACCGTCATCTATATCGGAGTTGTTGATGAAAGATATATAGATATAGATCGGAGATTTGGTGGTAAGACGGAGGTATGTATCTATCACCACCAACTTATCGCCACTCAAACTTGTTAACGTTAAGGTTACGGGGAAACCAGATCTAAATCTATATTCTTTTGTGAGAGGTGTGATGTTGGTAATGGGTATGACGATGGTGGTGGTGGTTCAACAGTGGTGGTGTGTTTGTTGGATCCAGGCGAGTCCTTTAAGCATTCTCAACATGGTGTGTGAAATGGGTCTTTTGTTTGAAGATAATTTGCTAATCTAATATGCTTTCTGTTCTTAACATGGTGTAGGTTGGAAGCATTATGAGTGATGATGGTTATATACTAATTTGCTAATTTAATATGCTTTATGTTCTAGTTAAACTTTTGTTTGAAGATAATTTGCTAATCTAATATGCTTTCTGTTCTTAACATGGTGTAGGTTGGAAGCATTATGAGTGATGATGGTTATATACTAATTTGCTAATTTAATATGCTTTATGTTCTAGTTAAACTTTTGTTTGAAGATAATTCTTTTCCATGGATCTTTTTTCTTTTAATTTTTGATTTTGTGAGATAATTGGATCTATAAATATAGATTACGATGATGATTATAGATATGAGAACAAAGGAACAAAACAATGATGATGATACTGAGAATAGCAAACAATTAAAAAAACATGATTCTGGAAATAATAGATGAAGTCGTATTTGCAGAGATAAAAGAAGAGAAGAGAGAGATAACAGAGAGGGTGAAAAGACTGAAATACCCCTCACGTGTGAGGCACGTGGGGGGTTAACGGAGGTGGGTTGCCGGTCAACAAGTCAAAGGACGAAACGTGAAGCTTTTTTTCCTATAAAGGACGATCCATGACGTTTTTGAAGCACAGGACGAAACGTGACTATTTGAGTAAACCATATGTCGTTTACTCATTTTAATATAATATATCACATTGGCTCCAACGTATTCCCAATACCGAAACCCTACAGCCGCAAAAACACAAATAGAAAAGAGAAGCTAAACGAGACAGCCAATCCATTCAACGTCAGAAATTGGGTCGAGCATCTAAGTTATCGCGTTTGATTTCAGAGAACATCGTATTTCATAAGGTATAACCTTAAATATATTTCTCGTCTTAACGTATTGATATAAATTTAGGTATGATTGTGTATTAGTCAATTAGTTGAGATGTCTAATTGGGATTGTTAACGGGTTCTTGAATATTGAATTCGCATAATCAAATACGTCGGGTCAAGTCAAGTCAAGTCGGGTTTACGTGTAAGTTTCAAGCCTATTTCTGTAACTAGGAATATGTAGTATAAACATGTATGTTATGGGAATTCATGGTACATGAATCTAGTCAAAGAAAAACAAAACTAAAGTTTATATTTAAAAGCCAAATCTTACTATGGAGCTTAAACTGATTTTCATGGAGTTTTCTTATACACATAATTATACCAAAGATGAATTCTAAATGTTTTCATGGTTTTGGATTATTGACTTTTGTTATTAAAATCTTCTAGTTTGTCAATTCAGTTGTGGGTTGGCTAGTAAATGATCAAGTAAATTTATCCTAAGCAACTTAAAATATGTATGTTAATCCGTAAATGGGAAACATACTGTTGGGGTTGATCGTTTATAAATACAGTTAGTCTTATTGTGACGTCTTAACCATACATGTGTAAAAAGTTATAGTTTTGATATGGTCGAACTATAAGCTATCTGCAGATATAATTGGTTAATTTATAAATAACATGTCTCGATGACTTGTTCCGTTTAGTCCAATTTTCGGTAGCATGTACATGCTTATTGTACTAGTTAATATGAGTTACGGGGATTCCAGTATGTTAAGCAGAATGTAGTTTGGTGTTCTTAATTTGTTCTAGACGAAGTAACTAGCCAAAAAAATAAGAGTTTCTCCAAGTTGCAGGTCGTGCTAAATTGAGAGTTGCAGTATACATATAAAGAAGATGATTGTATGCTAGCTTTAGTGACTTTATGGGCTTTTGTACATAAAAATAAACATAATAAGTAATAATATGTTATACCCAATGAATGCAGGAGATTGACTTCAATTTGTGTCAAAAAGAAATTTATTAAATATGATACAATTTAGTTCAAAAACATTTTAATCAAGCTGATAATAACTCTTACGAGTTTAGTGTGCTAATTATTAACAGTTAGCTTATTTTGAGATTTCATGCTTTATGTTAAAATGGTTAACATTAATGATAGCGTCTTTATTTTATATAACTATTTAGGTGTTCGAACATTTGGAGTAACGAATTACATTGTGTCGCTAATCAACTCGAGGTAAGATAACTTTCTTTTTCTTTTGACACATGAGGGACACAACAAAACTTAGTTTTAATAATTATTCTCCATTTTATGAAGTTATAATATCTCATGCTTATATTAGGTATGGGTTGTATGTGGGAGGTTTATTGGGGCATTGTTTATGCATGCTTTAGTAGATACGAGCTTATTGTTGTATTGTTGTTTAATGTAGCTTGTGATTGAGTTGTTGATGATTATTTGTGACTTATACACATAGTACACTAGACTTGATTAAGTTGTCATGTCACGTGCATGTTATGGGCCCTAATGATTGATTTGTGGAAATGAGAAGCAATCTTAATGGAGAATATATTAAAGTAGCTAATGTGATAAGTAGAAGTGAGTAGAAATATAATGCGGTAAAGTCTCGAGCATAAATTAAGGAGATAAAGAGTTAAGTAGCTATGTTGTTAAGGAGCTAAAGCATTAAGTAGCTATGTTGTTAAGGAGCTAAAGAATTAAGTAGCTATGTTGTTAAGGAGCTAAAGAATTAAGTAGCTATGTTGTTAAGGAGCTAAAGAATTAAGTAGCTATGTTGTTAAGGAGCTAAAGAATTAAGTAGCTATGTTGTTAAGGAGCTAAAGAATTAAGTAGCTATGTTGTTAAGGAGCTAAAGATTAAGTAGCTATGTTGTTAAGGAGCTAAAGAATTAAGTAGCTATGTTGTTAAGGAGCTAAAGAATTAAGTAGCTATGTTGTTAAGGAGCTAAAGAATTAAGTAGCTATGTTGTTAAGGAGCTAAAGAATTAAGTAGCTATGTTGTTAAGGAGCTAAAGAATTAAGTAGCTATGTTGTTAAGGAGCTAAAGAATTAAGTAGCTATGTTGTTAAGGAGCTAAAGATTAAGTAGCTATGTTGTTAAGGAGCTAAAGCATTAAGTAGCTATGTTGTTAAGGAGCTAAAGAATTAAGTAGCTATGTTGTTAAGGAGCTAAAGAGTTAAGCAGCTAAGTAATTAAGGAGCTAAAGAGTTAAGTAGCTATGTTGTTAAGGAGCTAAGTAGAAATTGAGGATTGCTAGGCACATTGTAGGATTTGATAATCCTATTTGAGTAGATATTGTTGTTTATAATTGTTGTGCCTATATATATGCGTGAGATGCTTTGTTGAAATGATTTTAATTGGCCATCCTTTTGTTGTACTAACCTGTTATCTTACTCAGCTTTATAAGCTGACACTTGTTTTGTGGAAATTGTGTTATGCCCTCAGGTTAGACGTTGATTGATTATTTGATGGCTTGATCGTGAGCGGGGTAGCCAATAATGGAGCTAGTGGATGACGGCTTTAGTTACCCTTAGTGTTTTTTACTTAAGTAGACTCGTTATTTAGTCGTTTGGCATTTATTAGGTGGATTGTGGATTTCATTAGATTTATTATGATGATACTTTGTCGGTAACACCTTTATAAGACAATTATGATGTTTTAAGATTCGGCTAGGAATCATTTGGGATTTTTAAAAGTCGCTTCCGCATTTATTAACGGAGTTTCATTTAATATTTAAATTTTTTTGAAATTTACATTTTTATAATGTAGGGTGTTACAAGTCGCATCTGAACCACTTGACAATTTCCAACTAACATTACGACCCGATGGTCTCTGAATTGGGTCGTCTCCAAACAACCGGTCCATCGCCACATCCGGGTCCAAACTCGCCCCCCAAAGTGCGGCCCATCATCACCCAAATCAACATAATCACATACGCCTCGTTTGGCAACACTATGTTCTTGCCAAAAGACGGGACAATCTTTCAGCACATCGTAGCACGCCTCATACTGAAATCGGGGCGGTCCATGAATCTTCAAATACTGCTCATGAGCGGCATTGCACACTTGTCTCTCATCTGCACCGCTCTGTCGTCCCTGCTCTTGCATCTTCTTCAAGATTGCTCCAAACTTCTTACAAGTACTCTTGATCTTGTTCCATTTCCCTTGTAGCTGACTCTTGTTTCGCTCTCCCGCTGGGGGGTCCTCGTTGAACCATTCGATCACTTTAGACCAAAACATTGTCTCATCTTGGCTAATCCCAACAACTGAGTCCTGTGAAGCATGTGTGTTAGGTCGAAAATCGACCAAGTATAATTTGTTCAGAAATAGCTGAAGCTCAGTGAAAAATACTTGTATAGAATTCTGAGGTCGCTCAGAATTAGCTCACTGAAGCTTCACTTCAGTTCAGATCAACGTATCAGAATACCGTTCAGAATGAAGTCAAAGACTGAAGTCTGAAGAAAGAGAATCAGCTCAGATGTGGAGCTCAGAAGTTGATTCTACCTGATCGAAGACTGAAGCATCTCAGTGTAAAAGTACTTACACACTTTTACACTGATTACGAGGAAACTTTTTACTTTACATTTCTTTACCCAGTTAATAGATTTAACTATTAATAAAAGTACAAGGTAAAGTAAAGGTTGGAAATAAGGTATGATAAGTTACTTAAACCTTAAAAGTACGCATGTAAGGAAATAGCTTTAATTCCTTAAATGCTCCCAACCATATTTGTACGATCTGGTCCACGTCATCATGGACTTAGGTCTATAAATATAAGTCTTCTCACAACTTGCAAACGGCTTGAAACTTAGCATTGCAACTTGTGAGATATACTCTAAGTAATCCTTACGAGTATTTCCAAGTTATTAGATCACTTGTATTTCTAGGTTGTTTAGATATTTACACTTGGGTGTTTATCTTTGTTCCGCAACAACCTTTGTATTTGTTATATATCAATAAATCAAATATATTGAAAAGTACATCGTGTCTCAATGCTACATACTTGATCTATACATATTATTTATATAGTTTCAGCCCTTATTGTATCTTGCATTTACTTTCAGTACCTTTATCGTATTGTTCATTCATATCTGGATCGTATTCTGAACTGGTCAACTTCCAGTTAGAACTACTTGCCAGTCGGGTTTTAATCATCTATATTTGGGACTCACAATTGGTATCAGAGCAGCAAGGTTGAATTATATTAATTCATTAACCTTTGATCTGCAAAGATGGTTGACCAAATGTTCAATACAGGCCCTGACCCTAATGCTAATGCTAATACTACTCCACCTACTCCACCCCTATCATCAACAACAATATACCATCGCATAATGTGCACGTACACTTTCCAAATAATCCTGTTCCCAAGTTTGATGGGAACAGTGAAAATTTTCAAACATGGAAAGCATGCATGTTCAAATATATTGCTGGTGTTGAAAGACATTTGACCGATATTATTAAAGAAGGACCCTTTGTCCCCTTGAATGCCTCCATTGTTGTCAGAAATGCCGATGGGACTCCTAGGGTTTCACCTAAGGAGAAGGATCAATGGTCTGAAGAAGATCATAAGCTGGTAGACCTTGATACCAAGCTACAAAATATGATCTTGTATGTTGTTCCTGAAACTCTTATGCCCACCCTTGTTTTACTTGAAAATTCTAAATTAATGTGGGAGGAACTTATGACACAGTTTGAAGGCACTAATGAGACAATTGTCACAAGAAAAGTTGCTTTAAATAAAAGATATGAGTCTTTTTTTGCTATCCCTGATGAAACTTTAACACAAACATACATCAGATTCACTAATCTGGTAAATCAATTGAAAGCCCTGGGTGTAACTAAAGATAAAGAAATTTTGTTGGAAAAGTTTTGTGACATCTTACCTTCTAAATGGAAAAACTTGATCTTGGTTTTAAGACAAGGAAAAACCTTGCACAGTCACATTCTTGCTTCCCTATATGGAGCCTTCAGATACACTGAAGAGAACAAAGCTGAGAGAGCTGTGGCTGAGCAAGATGCCAAAAATCATGCTTCTACCAGTTCAGTCATGGTTCAGCATTCTGAACCACATGGGACTGCTCTACTATCTTCTGAGAGTGATCATTCTGACTCGATGAAGAAGATGGTCTCTGAAATGTTAAAAACTGGTATTTCTGGTAATGTAACTCATAGTTATGATGAGGATGACAATGATGATCTTGTTGCCATGCTGGCTAAAACGTTCAATCGTTTTAAGGCCAAATCTAATCGATCTGGCAAACCATTTTCTTCCAGCGCTTCTATTGACAAGTCTAATCTTGAATGCTTTACGTGTGACAAGAAAGGACACTTCATGAAGGAATGCAGATCTAGTCAGCCTTCATCATCACAATCTGCCCTTAATCATTCTATTTTTCAGAAACCTAATGACAGCTATAAGGCTAAGTACAAGAAGCTGAAAGCCCAAATAGCTCTCATGGCTCAAAACAACTCAAGCAATAATAGTTGTATGATTGCCAAGACTGAAAAATGGGAAGAATCTGATTAATCATCTGATGATGAGGAAGAAGTAAGGGACATGTGTTTCATGGCACGTGAAGATCAAGGTCATTTGGTCAAGTCTGATATTGAATCTGGTCGATGGGTGGATATAGTCATGAAAAAGGTTAGTGACTTTGGTTTTGAAAGTGATGAGGAACAAAAACTGGACCTTTTGGTTCTTTTAGAGGCTGACATTTCATTTGTTGAAACTGTGCGTTCAGAAAGCCTAAAAATGTTTGAAAATAATACTTCTGAACTGAACGCCAGTCAGGCCAGACTAAAAGAACTGAAAGATGTTCATTTGGCTTTAAAAAGTTATCAGTCTATGGTTGCCACTTTAGAGTTGGAAAAAGAAAAATTAAAAACCATCCTTGAAAAAGAACAGAAAATAATTAAATCTTGGATGAATGCACCAAAACCAGATGATGCAATTAAAAATACTTTTGCAAATCAAAGAGCAGCATATGAATCTGGTGATCTTCACATGGCATCTATAATCACTGATTTAGATGCACTTCCAAAGGAAATGAAACCTGAAATTATTTTTCCTAAAGTTGGCAAACAGAAAACTGTGACTGATAAGGCCCAGGAACAATCTGAGGGTAAATCTGAAACAGCTCAGACAACTGTTTCAGAAAAGAAGGCTAAATCCAAAAAGCCATCTCCTCAGACTTCATCTAAGGTTCCAAAAGGCCAAAAGAAGAAGAAAACTATCTCCCCCACTGAGCCTTCTACCTCAGATTCAGGTAAGGCTCAGGTGTCTAATGAAGAATCAATTTTGTTAAGGTTAGAGAGTCAATTTCAGTTATTGGCTAGACAAGTGCAGAGTTGTAATGCACGTTTAAAAAATGTTGAAACCACTCCTCTTCACCCTAAACAAAATGCAAAACCTTTTTCCAAACAAATCAAGCAAAAATCTTAGAAGAAAAAGGTTGAGCCCCCCGTCAAACTAACTGTTTTTGTGTCATCTGAGATTATGACTGAGATCCCCTTCGATCCTTCAGTTCCTTATGAACCAAAGAAATCTGAGACTGCTAAGGGAGAGTCTAGCGAACACATCACAAGATGGGTTCCCAAAAAGAACTAATCTTTGTGTTTGTGCAGGGAGACCGAAAGAAGAATATATGGTATCTTGACAGCGCTGCTGGCAGAACCATGACTGGTTATCAAACCCTGCTGGAGGAATATAGGGTGCAAGAGGGGCCCTCAATAACATTTGGAAATGATGAAAATGGAAAAACTGAGGGATATGGTATTGTGAATAATGGACAAGTCAAATTCACACGTGTTGCATATGTGAACGGTTTGAAATATAACCTGATCAGTGTCAGTCAACTGTGTGATGATGGCTTCAAGGTATTATTTGATATTTCACAAGGCACCATATTCAACAGGGATGGAAAGGTAGTATTGATTGCACCAAGAAAAGGAAACATTTATATCATTGATATGAACAGTTCACCCACTGAACAATGTTTCTACACAAAGGCAGATGAAGACACAAACTGGTTGTGGCACAAGAGATTATCCCATCTGAACTTCAAGAATATTAATAAGTTGTCAAGAAAACAACTTGTTGATGGGATACCCTCAATGTCTTTCAATAAAGATAAGCCATGTCCAGGTTGTGAAATGGTAAGCAGAAAAGAGCTTCATTCAAAACAAAGCAAAGTTTTAGTATAACTGAACCTCTTCACATGCTTCACATGGAACTCTTTGGACCAGTGAATGTTCAGACTAGAGCGGGAAAGAAATATACCCTTGTTGTTGTTGATGAATATTCAAGATATTGCTGGGTAATTTTCCTCAGATCCAAGAGTGAAGCTGCTGCTGAAATCATTGCTCTCATCAAACAAATTGAACTCAAGCATAAGCGAAAAGTTTGTCAGCTCAGAAGTGACAATGGCACTGAATTCAGAAATGCCACTTTGGAGTCCTTCTGCACTGAAATTGGCATATCTCAGAACTTCTCCTCAGCTCACACACCAGAGCAGAATGGTGTTGTAGAAAGGAAGAATCGTACGCTGATTGAAGCTGCTAGAAGTATGCTAAATGAATCTGGTCTTCCCAAGAATTTCTGGGCTGAAGCTGTTGCAACTGCTTGCTACACTCAGAATAGATCTGTCTATGTCAAAAGACACAAGAAGACAGCCTATGAAGTACTCAGAAACAGAAAGCCTAATATCGGATATTTCCATGTATTTGGATGTCCAGTATACATTCTGAATGATTCCAGTCAGCTTGGAAAATTTGATGCCAAAGCTGATGAAGGGTACTTCCTAGGATATTCATCAAATCGCAAAGCCTTTAGAGTCTTTAACAAGAGACTTGAAAAGGTTGATGAGTCAATTCATGTTACCTTTGATGAATCTAATTCTGCAATCTATAAGAATTCCATTCCTGAACCACCCTCAGAAAGTCCAATTAGTTTTGGTGATTCTGATCCTATTGCCCAATCTGATCAGTCACCTGAACCTGCTTCTGAACACCTCAGTTCAGAACCGATAGTAAACAAGCCAAGCAACATTCCATTCTATCCTTCAGTCAGTTTTAAACTACCTTCTGAACTGACTATTGGATCAGATGTACATGCTGCTTCACCTCAGATATCAGGTTCCACTGAATTACCCCATTCTGAACAGTTTCATGATGCAAATCATGATCTGCAGGAGGAAGATGATGAGACTGAGGTAGTCTTTTCTGAAGCACCTCCTGAAGTAATTCAGAGGAGTTCTTGCACTGATATCATAGTTCATCCTGGTCAATACACTAAGTGGACAAGAGCACATCCAATCGAGCAAATCATTGGAAATTCCACTAGTGGGGTTCAGACCAGAAGAGCCACAAGCGATCAATGCTTAAATGTCAGCTTCTTATCACTAATAGAACCAAAGAAGATTGACGAGGCTATGAATAACCCTAGCTGGATTGAAGCCATGCAAGATGAGCTTAATCAGTTTAAAAGGAACGATGTTTGGGAACTTGTTCCTTGTCCCAGTAATCTAAAGAAAGAACCAATTGGGACAAGATGGGTCTTCAGAAACAAGATGGATGAAGAAAAAAAAAAAAAAAAAAAAAAAAAAAAAAAAAAAAAAAAAAAAAAAAAAAAAAAAAAAAAAAAAAAAAAAAAAAAAAAAAAAAAAAAAAAAAAAAAAAAAAAAAAAAAAAAAAAAAAAAAAAAAAAAAAAAAAAAAAAAAAAAAAAAAAAAAAAAAAAAAAAAAAAAAAAAAAAAAAAAAAAAAAAAAAAAAAAAAAAAAAAAAAAAAAAAAAAAAAAAAAAAAAAAAAAAAAAAAAAAAAAAAAAAAAAAAAAAAAAAAAAAAAAAAAAAAAAAAAAAAAAAAAAAAAAAAAAAAAAAAAAAAAAAAAAAAAAAAAAAAAAAAAAAAAAAAAAAAAAAAAAAAAAAAAAAAAAAAAAAAAAAAAAAAAAAAAAAAAAAAAAAAAAAAAAAAAAAAAAAAAAAAAAAAAAAAAAAAAAAAAAAAAAAAAAAAAAAAAAAAAAAAAAAAAAAAAAAAAAAAAAAAAAAAAAAAAAAAAAAAAAAAAAAAAAAAAAAAAAAAAAAAAAAAAAAAAAAAAAAAAAAAAAAAAAAAAAAAAAAAAAAAAAAAAAAAAAAAAAAAAAAAAAAAAAAAAAAAAAAAAAAAAAAAAAAAAAAAAAAAAAAAAAAAAAAAAAAAAAAAAAAAAAAAAAAAAAAAAAAAAAAAAAAAAAAAAAAAAAAAAAAAAAAAAAAAAAAAAAAAAAAAAAAAAAAAAAAAAAAAAAAAAAAAAAAAAAAAAAAAAAAAAAAAAAAAAAAAAAAAAAAAAAAAAAAAAAAAAAAAAAAAAAAAAAAAAAAAAAAAAAAAAAAAAAAAAAAAAAAAAAAAAAAAAAAAAAAAAAAAAAAAAAAAAAAAAAAAAAAAAAAAAAAAAAAAAAAAAAAAAAAAAAAAAAAAAAAAAAAAAAAAAAAAAAAAAAAAAAAAAAAAAAAAAAAAAAAAAAAAAAAAAAAAAAAAAAAAAAAAAAAAAAAAAAAAAAAAAAAAAAAAAAAAAAAAAAAAAAAAAAAAAAAAAAAAAAAAAAAAAAAAAAAAAAAAAAAAAAAAAAAAAAAAAAAAAAAAAAAAAAAAAAAAAAAAAAAAAAAAAAAAAAAAAAAAAAAAAAAAAAAAAAAAAAAAAAAGAAAGAACCAATTGGGACATCAAAAACAAGATGGATGAAGATGGTCACGTGATTCGAAACAAGGCAAGACTTGTTGCAAAGGGTTACTCACAAGAAGAAGCAGTAGACTTTGATGAAACTTTTGCACTAGTTGCTAAACTAGAAGCTATCAGAATTTTCTTAGCTTTTGCAGCTCATCATGAGTTCAAAGTCTATCAGATGGATGTTAAAAGTGCATTTTTGAATGGTAAATTGGAAGAAGTTGTGTATGTGCATCAGCCACCAGGGTTCATAAATGAAGCAAGACCACATTGGGTGTACAGACTGAATAAAGCATTATATGGTCTGAGACAAGCACCTAGAGCCTGGTATGATACTCTTACTAAACATCTTCTGAAAAATGGTTTTAAAAGGGGTGCAATAGATAACACTTTATTCATATTGCATGATAAAAGTGATATCTTACTTGTACAAGTTTATGTTGATGATATTGTGTTTGGGTCTACAAATAACAAAATGTGTGAACAGTTTTCTAAAATAATGTCATCTGAGTATGAAATGAGTATGATGGGCGAACTGACATATTTTCTAGGTCTTCAAGTGAAACAAACCAGTGATGGTATTTTTATAAATCAGGAAAAATATGTCAGAGATTTAATAAATAAATATCAATTTGATTCAGTCTCATCAAAAGATACTCCTATTTCTGCACCATTAACTTTGGACTCAGATTCTAATGGAAAACTAGTGGATCCCACAAAATATCATGGTATGGTGGGATCCCTCATGTACTTAACTGCTAGTAGACCTGACATAATGTTTGCAACATGCCTTTGTGCAAGATTTCAATCTGGTCCCAGAGAAGCACACGCAAATGCTGTGAAAAGGATTTTCAGATACCTTAAAGGTGTCCCCAGACTTGGTCTTTGGTATCCCAAAGGCTCAAGTCTAGATCTAATGGATTATTCAGATTCTGATCATGCAGGTTGTAAAATAGATAGGAAAAATACCACAGGTGGTTGTCATTTCCTAGGTGGCAAATTGGTTAGTTGGACAAGTAAGAAGCAGACTGCAGTATCACTCTCCACAGCTGAAGCTGAATACATTTATGCAGCCAGTTGCTGCGCTCAGATTTTGTGGATGAAGAACCAACTAACTGATTATGGTGTTAAGTATACAAAGACTCCAATATTTTGTGATAACACCAGTGCCATTGCCATCTCTCACAATCCTGTCATGCACTCCAAAACCAAGCATATCGACCTCAGGTATCATTTTATTAGAGATCACATTATTAAAGGTGACATTGAACTTCATTTCATTCCCACTGATAAACAACTCGCTGATGTTTTACAAAACCTTTGGATGTCAAAACGTTTAAACATCTCATCAGTGAGTTAGGTATGCTAAATCTTGTATAGCATCACCTCAGAGGGAAGTGTCAAATATTTTTATGTTTAAAAGAATTTTTCTCTAAGGGGGAACTTTGCTTTCAAAAAAATATTTTGTCTGAAATGCTTCAGAATTTCTGAAATGATTTCAGAATAATTGTATACATTGAGATGGTTCAGATTCCTTAAATCTGATCATGCTCAGATTTTGTATATTATTTCTGAAATGAGTCAGTCCTTTATAATGTATTTTGGATACTTGGTCGTTGTGTGAACACGTGAAGGTTACTGTTTAACGTTTGAGTAATGATGCTTTTTGCTGACGTGTCACACAAGTTGCGCCGTAAATGGAAAGTAATGATCACTTTTTATTTAAAGTGTTGAAAAGTTTTGTGAAAATGTGGGGTCATAGCCGTCGTTGCATTAAATGCGGACGTATACCCAAAAATTATTTTCGGACTTCAAACCCGATCAAAACTGATTTCATTAAAATAATATTTTCATTTTTGGGTTTGAATTTCAAAATCATTTTATTTTATTTATTTTGGAAAACCCTTTGTATTCCATCATAAATATAAATACTCTTCACAAAATAATTCCTTCATTTACTTCTCCTTACATTTACTTCCAATCATCATTCTCTCTCTATTCTTCTCATTCCTTCATAACTCCAAAACCCTAAATTAATCTTTCATATTCAGTTTTCCCTTGTAGAAATAATGGCTAAAGTAGTCAAATCTCTAATAGCTTTCGAATACACACCATCCAAGGTAGTCAAGGCCAGTGCACAATGGCCAAAAGGGTTCGAGCCATCGACCCTTAGATTCAATATGAATAATTTCATGGCCGCACTGAACGCCAAAGGCAAAACTTTAATGGGGAGGATAAATAAATTTCTTGAACAATCCCCTCTCCATTACGCCTTGACTGCAAATCCTCAAGTAATGTATCATAGATACTTACTTGAATTCTGGTATACTGCTACTCTGAGCAAGGATGAAAAGTCCATTGCTTTTTCTTTACAAGAAGGCACTAAGCAGTATATCCTTTCACTTGATGGGTTTCGGGAGGCCCTTCATTTGAACTATCTTCCCTCTTCTTCAGCCTATGCAAAAAGGCTTAAAGGAGTTAATTTCAGGGAGGTACTGCAGGCCACTGGTCATAATGACATGGTTGATGCAGACGACAATCTGAAGACATCTGGACACATCTTTTTGTCTGGATTTGGAAATTGTTGGAGATATTTTTGGACTCAGATTGTCGAGTGCCTAGGAGGAAATTATGGTGGATTGGACCAGATTTCCTTAACACAAGTAGAAATTGGGTATTACTTGTGGCATGGGATTGAGGTGGACTTTGTTGAGATACTTTTCTCTCAGCTGGTAACAAAGTTAAAAGGGAAAAGAAGTCCACATATCTCATTCCCTAGATTTCTGAGCATTTGCTTCATGAACATGCTTGGAGATGCGTATCATTTGGAGGGGCTTGAATCTTCAGCGACGGAGTTCTGCAGGGATCTATCAAAGCTATCTACTTCAGATCCAGAACCAGAACTCTCCGCTGTAATGCTTCAGGTAATTTCTAAAACTGAAACAGCACGACCGGCTGGCTCAGAAAGGTCACCGAGCGGGTCGCAAAAGAATGCGAGACCCATTGGTGCACCTGGTGGTCAAATGTTGAAATTGTTTAAAACCCAGCAACCTCATCTACCCAACCACCAATTCCCTCCTCCTCTGACCAACCTGAGCATCTCCCAAAATATCCCTCAGGATCTCCAAAGGGCTTATTAAAACGTCGTAAATTTAAGCCGTCCTCACAGCCCAAGGACATTAGTACCGAAGCAAACCCCTCTGGATCTTCCCAACAAGAACCAGAGGAATCGAGTCTAAAGGGAAACCCACAAGCAGCCATCTCCAAAACTTCTTTAGGAGAGATGGTGAAGAAAATATTAGTGTGTCCGCCCAGCACACAATAGAGTCCGTGTCTGCACGCGCACCCCCTGTAACTTCACAAATCTCACACTCTTCTGCAGCACGAATTGATGAAGTCTTTGGTATGACACCACCTGAGACTGAGATTCCAGACTCTACGGCCGATTAAGTGATTCTTGATGATGGTACGAGAATCATTAAGGCAATCCCCATGTCTACTGTCTCTGGCGATGAAGCTATGGCTGAGCCAACCAATAAATCTGGTAATGATGCATCTGCAGTAGCAGTTGTTGAACCAGAAGCTGGTTCAGGTACCAGTGATCTGAACCAGGGCATATCTGATCAGACTGCAGTTTTAACTGACCTCTGGGATGAAGATGAGCCACCTCAAGGGAATCTTGATTCCTTTGCTGACTTTGAGTTTGATGAGGGCTTACTGGAGGAGAATCAGTCTTCTGATTCTGAGCCAACCTTCGGACTCACAAACGTCCAACCTCCCCCAAAAATCCAAAATATTGAACAACCATATCGCCAACCTGAAACTTCTCACCAACATCCATATTTTCCACCTGGCTCAACACCTGCCTATGTCACTTCACCACGTTTTCAACCACAACTCGAACACTTACACCCACAAATTAACCAAGTGCCAAGGCCCATTAATTATGATGGTGAAACTGAAAAGGAGTTGGACTCTGCCACTGAATCTGAGAGTCCAACTGAAATGCAATTGGAAAAGGCTTTAGATGGGCTTGGTAAACTTCCCTTTGTGGCTTCTGTTTCTACACAACCACCTCCTCCTTTGAGTGTAGAAGCACAGTTAGAGAAATAAAATGCCGAAGTCCAAAGCCTACTTATCAAGGTTGAGGACTTAACCAAATCTCTAACTGCCAATACTACGTCCCTGGCTGAAATGAAGGGTGCTCAGATGTTTATTGGCACTGAGTTCACCAAGGTTGCTGGGAATGAGGGACTAGTAAGTGGGAAGCTAAATGAGCTGGTACATTCATGTAATAAGATAAGTTTGGACATCAGGGAAGCCTTCAGACTGGCCAAAAGAGATGTGCAAGCTTCAGTTGTTGCGAACTTGATATCTGGTATTGAATTGATAAAACAAGAAGTTCTGGCAGTCGGGAAGGAGGTGAATGAGTTGGTAAAAAGGCCAAGTGTCAATGAAAAGGAACTTGGGTCTTCTGTTAGTAGTGGTGTGATTGAGAAGCTGAAGTCTGAGATTTCTCAGAATCTTGTTGCTCAGATTTCAGCTTCTGTGGCTGAAAAGGTTGAAGAAGGGGTCAGAAGGATGGTCTTAGAACTCACTCAAGACACTTCCGAGAAGGTAGATAAAGTTGTTGAAGAAGTTCAGAAATCTGTATCTACTCTCGTAGAAGTTGTTAAAGGCCAGTCCAAGCAGTTAGATGAAATTCTGACCCTGCTTAAGAAGGAAAATATTGTTGCTACTCCTCCTCCTCCTTCATTCTCTGAAGAAGATAGGAAATTGCTGAAAGAGCTTACTGAAAAAGAGAATCTGAACCTTAACTCATCATTCAGGTTAAGGGCTCAGTTCTCTACCATGGCAAAAGGCATTTCTGATTGCCTTCTGCAGCAAAGTTGGGAACCTTTGAAGGCCATTCAGACTGCCATTGATGTATATGCTAAGATGCCTTCTAAGGTCCCCAAAGGGGGAAATGTGCATATTGGTCTGCTTTCAAGTACTCAAGAATAATAGAAGCAACCAAGAAGCAAGCTGAGGTACCATCTGGTAGTGCCTCAGTTCAGGGGGAACAGGTTCAGAGATCTGAAGTACAAGCTTCTGAACCAACCAAGAAAGATAAGGGCAAGGCCCCAGTGGTGGATGAACCTATAAAGAAAGATTCTAAGGGTTCTGGTTTGGTAGTTGGTGAAAATGTTGATGAGCACGGTTATCCACTTCATGATCCTAATGCTGATAGCAAGAAATTAGAAGCTTTGCAGAAGCAAGTTTCTAATCAATTCATTATGTGGGGGGAAAACAAGGAAAGAGAAAGGGTTCAACATCTGAAAATGGGAACCCTTGATCATGTTGATGCTGCAGCTCTTGGTCTCTCTCTGGAAAGATATCTGAAGATCAAAAATGATCCAAGAGTGCAGAAAGCTGTTGTTGATATGCTGGAGTATGAGTATGGGGTAAATTATTCTCCCTTAGAACAAAAGCTGGACCATCTCACATTCAAGATGTCCATTGAGGACTTGGTGAAAAATAAAGAAAAGGAGATGGCAATCAAAAAGAAAGAAATTCTGGCTGAGTTCTGAAAGGTTGAAAAAGAATTGGCTAGGCCACCCACAAAACCCAAAGTGACTGGACCAAGGTCTTCAAGGAAGAATATTCGTGATGTTGACCTCTCTACCTTCAAGCCAATGTCTGCTGATGCTATTGAAATTGAAAGAAAACATGAAAGGGATCAGTATGAGCACTATATGAAGCATCGATCTCATCCAGCTAAAATAGTTGATATGGAAGTAACAAAAGCTGATGGATTGAAGCTTTTTGACTTGGTTGTTAAAAGAGAAGGAAGGGCAGCTGAAGAATATCATCAGGTTTCAGTGCACGAGTTTGGGATTTCTGAGCATAGGGAGATGATCCAAATACTGAGGGGGAAGCCGAAATCTGCTTTGATTGGTGCATGGTTATCAAGAATACAACAAAAGATGCAGGCCAAGGTAGAGATTGAAGGCAGATTGTTTGGAAAGAAGGATCATTCTCCACTGAAGAGGAAACCTACTGAAGCACCTTCTGGTTCAAGGCCTGCCAAGAAGTAGTTCCTTTTCAGTTTATCATGTACTTGTATAAATATTTGCAAATGTAACAAACACTTCAGTTTGTATATATATGTTACATTTTGTAGCCTATAAGTAGATGATAGGTTTAAGTTAGAAAAACCACAAGTAAAATTTTGAGACATCAATGATCTATAAGATGTACTTAGAAAATTTTTACAACTTAAACAAAAACTTGCATTTCAGACTTACAAACATGTATAGATAGAAGTCTGAGATGCATGCACTATTTCAGAACAAATAGGGGGAATTTGTTAGGTCGAAAATCGACCAAGTATAATTTGTTCAGAAATAGCTGAAGCTCAGTGAAAAATACTTGTATAGAATTCTGAGGTCGCTCAGAATTAGCTCACTGAAGCTTCACTTCAGTTCAGATCAACGTATCAGAATACCGTTTAGAATGAAGTCAAAGACTGAAGTCTGAAGAAAGAGAATCAGCTCAGATGTGGAGCTCAGAAGTTGATTCTACCTGATCGAAGACTGAAGCATCTCAGTGTAAAAGTACTTACACACTTTTACACTGATTACGAGGAAGACTTTTTACTTTACATTTCTTTACCCAGTTAATAGATTTAACTATTAATAAAAGTACAAGGTAAAGTAAAGGTTGGGAATAAGGTATGATAAGTCACATCAATTGACTTATATACTTAAACCTTAAAAGTACGCATGTAAGGAATTAGCTTTAATTCCTTAAATGCTCCCAACCATATTTGTACGATTTGGTCCACGTCATCATGGACTTAGGTCTATAAATATAAGTCTTCTCACAACTTGCAAACGGCTTGAAAACTTAGCATTGCAACTTGTGAGATATACTCTAAGTAATCCTTACGAGTATTTCCAAGTTATTAGATCACTTGTATTTCTAGGTTGTTTAGATATTTACACTTGGGTGTTTATCTTTGTTCCGCAACAACCTTTGTATTTGTTTATATATCAATAAATCAAATACATTGAAAAGTACATCGTGTCTCAATGCTACATACTTGATCTATACATATTATTTATATAGTTTCAGCCCTTATTGTTTCTTGCATTTACTTTCAGTACCATTATCGTATTGTTCATCCATATCTGGATCGTATTCTGAACTGGTCAACTTCCAGTTAGAACTACTTGCCAGTCGGGTTTTAATCATCTATATTTGGGACTCACAATGTGTCCACGCCTTAGACAACAAAACCGCCTCCGCCATGGACCACTTCGCCTTCTCCGCTACAGCAACCCCTTTTTTTGTCAATCGCTTTTGGGGTGCAGGAACTTCTTCGACTTCTTCCTCTGCAGAGGCGACACTAGTTCGTGCCGGTTGAGAAGAAGTCTCACCTACTGGCCTCTGGTAGGGTTGATTCGCAGCTTGAAATTGTTGAAACTGTTGCAGTAACATGAATTGCTAAAACTGTTCGTTAAGCGCGGGCAAACTTAACAAATTCAAAAATGATTGGTTCATCGAACCTAAGCTGCTAGAGGCCCCCGTCATATTAGAAGACGACATGGACGGGGAAGATCCCACTGGAAGAGATCCGATATGAAGAAGCGCATCAAAATCATCTCCGACAGTGTTTTGGTATTGGTATTGGTTTTGGTTTGTGTTTTGGTTTTGGTTTTCGTTTTGGTTTGAAAGGTTTTTGTTGATTCTCCTAGGCATTTTGGTGGATGAAATGTTGAGAGAAAGTATAGTTTTTGAGTAAGAAATTGGAAAATGGAAGTGAAATGTGAAGAAATGGTGGTGAAATGTGAATAAAGGGTGTTGTTTAAATAGGAAAACAAAAAAAAATATAAAAAAATGAGGAGCGGGGGGGGGATCAAACCAACGGCTAGAAATTTCAAAAAAAATGTTTTTTTTAATTTGGCAACGTTCATGGAAAAAACGGGCCCCACATGCATCACATTCACTGCGTCTAAGAATGGGAGAAAGGCACGGACGCCGGCCTAGACGCCGGCCGTGCTTATAGCGTCTAGGCTCGGTCCGGCGTCGGCCGTGCGCTAGATGTGCTATAAGGATAGGCCTTATAGAGATTATAAATGTAATAACGACCGTCTCAATCCGAACCCCCCCCCCCCCCCCAAAACTGAATCGCACGTGTATCTTTTTGTTGAAGAATAAAGGACGGGACACAAAGTTTTTATAACAAGTATAGCGCTACCAGGGTCAAAACGGGGAAATCAATGCCACATTTCTATAACAAAAACCAGAGGAAAAAATCTGGAAAACAACATGTATAACAAAACGGGGAAATCAATGCCACATTTGGATGGTTGTTTAAAGGCTATCATGTATCTAAATTCCATCAAAGTGCTCGGGTCGTGTGTGCTAGTTGCTGCTAGTTTGGGTGACCGAAGGTTCCCCTTGGTACCCAATGACACAATTTGGAGAATTTGTGCTTGGAAAACTTTGCTGGAGTTCGAGGTTGTTTTGCTTTTTGGAAATTTGGGGTATCATGCTATCACTTCGGCTATTTGTTTTGGGATCTACGATCTACAAGTTGGGCTGCGATCAAGTCTTTGTAATGCATCATGTTTGGACCAATAGCAAACTTATGGTTTTATTCGTTTGTGGTTGGATCGGTCTCGTGGTCCGGTTAGGACACTACAACCAAAATAGCATTTGTATATACTTATTTTCACACTTTTAACAAAGAGAATATATATATATATATAATATATATATATATATATATATATATAATATATATATATATATAATATATATATATAATATATATATATATAATATATATATATAATATATATATATAATATATATATATATATATATATAATATATATATATATAATATATATATATATATATATATAATATATATATATATATATATTATATATATATATATATATATATATAATATATATATATATATAATATATATATATATATATATATATATATAATATATATATATATATATATATATATATAATATATATATATATTATATATATATATATATATATATATATATATATATATATTATATATATATATATATATTATATATATATATTATATATATATATATATATAATATATATATATATTATATTTAACACGGTTTATAATTGTATATATATACGAGCATGGTACCCGCGCGTTGCGGCGGTGGCGACAGCAGTTTAGTAGTGTCGGTGACTGTACTATCGGTGGTGGTGGTGGTGGCGGTGTCGAGTGGTGTATGTTGATGTAAAGGTGATAGTGAAAATATTTTAGAAGATAAAGGCTTAGAGTGTAAATTATTAAAGTAAAGGTTTAGGGTGTAAATTAATTCATTAAGGGCAAATTTGGTAATTCCTAAAATCTCTTTCCATAGGAGGTGTTTATTAAGGGCAATTTCGTACTTTCGTATGTAACTATTGTGTAACACTTTCCAAAAATGGGGGGTGTGATAATTTTTATAAAGGAGTATAGATATAGGGTAGGGTTAATGTGAGAACAATAAATATGGAGGAAACCGTGAAAACCACTAGTTTTCTCTCCCTCTTTCTCATTTTTTTGTGTGGTTTTTTAATTTTTTTTTTATTTTTTTTAACAAAAACCTATTCCAAAAAATAATATAAATATTTTTTTTGTAAAAAATCATATGGGTTACGTATTGAAAACGTATGGATACGGGTGTTGCCCTCATCCGTTCTAAAGGGGTTGTCACCGGACGCATATGGGAATGGTATGGATTTGATGGGCGGCGATCCAAGAGATGGTGGCGGTTTGATACGGTACGGGCATAGCCCTTAACTCTAAGGGCTAAGCCCTTAGAGATGTTTTTTTAGTGGTTCTCACGGTTCTCACCATTCTTTTGGTTCTCACTTGATCCCTTCACTATATATATATATCAATAACACATTCTAACAACCCATCTACATCTTCTGTTAATCAATCAACAAACAATTTATTTATTTTTGGCCCGAATATTATTGTCCAGAAAATTCAGTGAAGTGTATCATGGTTGAGAGAAAAAAAACCCTTAAAAACAAAGATCTTGGAGGTTAAAAAGCAGATATCGAATTTGAAGACGAAGTGAAGATGGTGATTATGATTGAATGTCCTTATATTAATATTATTTGTATAGATTATATGAATGGGGCTTGCTAATTGCTAGTTGGCAACGAATAAGAGAAAAAATCCTGGAATTTTTAATAGAATTTTTCTTCTATTTGATGATTCTTATTTTATAGAAAATGTAGCCGAGGTGATGTTGGGGAAGAAAACTGAAAAATTAAAGTTGTAAAAGTAGGAAGTAAACTTGAGAAAAAGACAGACATGAATGGTTTAGAAAAATAGGGAAGTAAACTTGTAAAAGTAAAGGAAAAAAACTATTTGAGGGTATAATAGTCAAATCCTATCAATTTTCTGTAAGTTAATCAAAATTCCCTGTGTAAAAATCACCACCCTTTAACTAAGTGTGAAAAAATTTGTTAATTACATCACATTTAAAAATGTGTAAAAAAAATTCATATTTATAAGTGTGAATAATTTTTAAAATCATAATTTCTTCACACTTATAAATGTATTAACGAAAAGTAAGTGTGGAGAATTGTCAAACATTTTCACACTTAGAAGTGTGAAAGTTAATTTGTAACATCTATTTTTTTCACTGTTACAATTTGATTTCCACATTTGTAAGTATGAACACTTAATGTGTTTTTACACACATGAAAGTATGATATTTTTTCCCCACATATTTAAGTGTGAAAAATGATAACCTTTAAAAAAATTTTTGTAGTGGACCATGTCAAAAACACCATATACTGAAAACCAGTGGCTCGTCTTATGTGTGTGGGAGTTTTTTCTCTCGCCATCCCTGTAATTGACGAGAGTTTTTTCACCTCTTTTATAGTCTTTACAATTAAGGTCACGAGATTAATCTAGATTTTGATTGTATTTATCTATATTATATTTTGGTATCTACTATTTTACCAACTAGCTTTATGCTAGAAGGTTGTTTTCAATATAATTTATTGTCGTTCAAAAAAAAGAAAAAGAAACTAATGAAAGGAGATACAAACGATGTATCCTTTAACAATCATTTTCAAGAATAAAAAAAAGAAAAGAAATTTGTTGCCTTTCATTCATCTCGCTGTAGTTTTCTACACGTCAACACCGGAATGGTTTGTGTCTGGTTTCTGACATGGTTTTTTTTTCTTCAGTGTATATCAATTATTTCAGACACTTTTAAATAAGGTTAACGACCTATAATGCCAAGGTACTTTTTGGTTTATAGACAGTTGTATCATGTATTATTTTTACTGGCTTATATTCTCAATGAACTTTCAAATTTTATACATGTATGCTGTTTTTAATCGAATTCTAGCGGACTTGAAGCAAAATTTTGATTTTCCGACAACAATTCTTTATTTATTTGACGAATATTGTTTTTTTTTCTAGCGAACAAGAATCATCAAATTTTTGTTTATAAATGATAAAAAGAGAAGTATATGAATGAATGAAAAAGATTATAATGATTACTCAAAAGAATATGAAATAAAGATGTAAAAAATGATACAAAAAGTTTGAACAAGAAAAATAGAGTTTTATCACAAATACGAGGTTTTGGCCATGGGTATGTTTGACACAAAAGTTTTGAGCTGTGGCTGTGGCTAGGGGCTTGGAGCTGGAACTTGAAAATGGGGCTAGGGCTTCTATTTCAACCCTTCTTACACAAACTTTTATTTTAAAGACCTTTCGGAGCTTTTAGGGACTCGAGCTTTTGATTTCAAGTGCATGTCCAAACAGAACTACTTTTTTGGAAATGACTTATATTTAAAAGCTTAAGGTTTTTAAATTCTTAAAAGCCCTTATAAGCCCTTGCCAAACACACATATATGTTTGACATATTAGATTTTCAATCTTTCTCAAAAATGCTGTTGAAAGCTCAAATCTTTCATTTTATATATCTTAAATATAACAAGTATGCTATTTAAACCCAAGTATAGCTATAGCTAATTAGGCCTATCACAATAGAGCTGTCGACCGAGCTTCGATGGGCTCGTCGACCATGGCTCTATTGTGAGCGGCTCGTCGACGATGCTTGTCGTCCGGTGGTTTCGTTGGGTCGATAAGCTTGGACGAAGAGGAGGGAGCGTGCATTTCAACAGTAATAATTTATTTATTTTGTTAACGGCTAGTTTTTTTTTTTTAAAACCTCCACTATAAAAACCAACTTCTATTCAATCATTCTCATCTCACTCACAAAAATTTATACAAAACATCACACACTCTATACATTTTCACTAAATATGTCGAGTTCCGACGAAGATTCAGTTTCATACATTCGTAAATATACAATAGATCCCGAAATGTTAAACACTTTCGTTGCTTTTCTAGAAGATGAAGATGAAGAAGCAGAGAGCTCGACAATGGCAAACATACCAAGAGTACCAAGAAGAACCGTAACCAGAAACCATGTGGAAGCCGCGACACCTTTATTTAATCATTACTTTGCCCCGGAACCCGTTTACCCTGCTGATTATTTTCGAAGGCGTTTTCGAATGCCCAAAGAAATGTTTATTCGTATAGTGAAAGATATACATTCCTTTAACGCCATGCAACCATTACCAAAACACTTTGCTTACTTCCACAACGCTCCAACCGACGTTACGGGTCGCCCGACGTTAAATATTTTTCAAAAATGTACTTCCGCTGTACGCCGCTGGCTTATGCTTCTACTGCCGACTAGTTAGATGAATACCTCGAAATGGGTGCCCAAACGTCATACGAGTCGTTGAACTACTTCTGCAAATGTGTTATTTAGTTATATCACAAAGAGTTTTTGAGAAGGCGGTGCATGGTTTTCCGGGTATGCTTGGAAGCATTGATTGTATGCATTGGGCTTGGAGAAACTGCCCAACGGCATGGCAAGGCCAATACACTCGTGGTGACAAAGGACATCCGACGATTATGGTTGAAGCGGTTGCTTCATATGATTTGTGGATTTGGCATGCTTATTTTGGACCCGCCGGTTCGAACAACGACATCAACGTCCTTAATGAATCTGACTTGTTCGACCAGCTTCTCCAAGATAATGCTCACGCGGTAAATTTCACCGCTAATGGCCAAGAGTTTACAAAGGGTTACTATCTAGCTGACGGTATCTATCCAGAATGGGCTACACTTGTGAAGTCTTTCAAGTGTCCCATGGACCCCAAGACCAGTAAATTCAAACGCTTCCAAGAATCTGCAAGAAAAGACGTAGAGCGTGCATTTGGGGTACTTCAAGGCCGCTGGAAAATCCTTCAACAAGGTGCCCGTCCATTAAGTGTTAACAAAATTAAACGCATCATGTACTGTTGTGTGCTTTTGCACAACATGATCGTTGAATATAACGGGCGTGCAATCAGTCCTTTCGATTTGGAGCTAATTCCCGATACGAGGCCAGACCGTACTTGGGACGAACAAGTTGACCTTCACTTACGTATGACAACGGAGTTACGTGATAGGGTGACACACAACCGTCTAAGAGGCGCCCTAGTCGAACACATTTGGAACTTGCCAGAAAACCACCGTGAACGTTGAATTGTCTTTTTTTTTATTAATAAATGTAATGTGTTGTTTTTCTTAATAAATGTAATGTGTTATTTTAAATAAATGTAATGTTTTGTTAATTTAAATAAATGTAATGTTTTGTTTTTTTAGATAAATGTTGAATTATTTATTTTTAGGTAAATATAAAATAAAATAAATAAAAGTTATGAAAGAGGTGTGGAAGAGGTGTGGAAGAGTGTGGAAGAGGTGTGAGAGTGTGGAAGAGGTGGATGAGGAGAGAGAAAAGCTGATATGACAGTGTGGAAGAGGTGTGGAAGAGGTCCTATTGTGATAGGCCTTAGCCATTATCCAACTTTATCTTAAGAGTAAATTACACTTTTCGTCCCTGAAGTTGACACGTTTTTCACTTTTGATCCCTAAAGTGAAAAAATTACAATTTTGACCTTAAACTTGGCCAATTTTTTCAATTGTGGTCCTTTGGCCAGACGGAGTTAAATTTTGGCCGTTAACGTCACACCCGAGGGACTAAAAGTGAAAAACGTGCCAACTTTAGGGACGAAAAATGTAATTCATTCTTCCATTCATCTTCTCCAACAAGATTCCGGCCAACTTGTATGATTTTCATTTTTCGTCGGTCAATGGCTAGCTAGAAATGGAGTTGGTCATTGGGTGTAAATAATAAGTTTGTGAGTCCATCGGAGAAGATGACCGGAGGCCGGAATCTTGTTGGAGAAGATGAATGGAAGAATGAATTACATTTTCTGTCCCTAAAGTTGGCACGTTTTTCACTTTTAGTCCCTCGGGTGTAACGTTAACGGCCAAAATTTAACTCCGTCTGGCCAAAGGACCACGATTGAAAAAATTGGCCAAGTTTAAGATCAAAATTGTATTTTTTTCACTTTAGGGATCAAAAGTAAAAAACGTGACAACTTCAGGGACGAAAAGTGTAATTTACTCTTATCTTAATTAGCAAATGATAAGAAACAATAACTATGATAACATCAAAAGACACCCTCATCAACAATAATGACACAACCAACAAACAACATTGTATATCTAACATGTTTACTCACTCACTCAACAACTTCCTACTTTTGTCAATCTCGGACGACACTACCTAAGACCCCCCCTAGTTCTCTCCGCCGCCCTCTCTTTCCACTTCTGTACTCTTTCTTATATCATCATCATCATCTACAATCAAATTTCTCATTTCTCACACAAAAATGGCATCACAATCTTTAAATTTCTTAACTTCAACTTCCATTTCACAAGACTTTACACACTTTCACACAAAACCCATCTTCCAAACACTCAAACCCTTAATACCCATTTCCAAATTTTCAAAAAGATCATTACTTGTAGTGTCTGCAGACAACGCTTTAACCGCACAGTATATTGGTGGGGATAATGGGTCTAATCCAATTAGTGTTAAAGACAATATAATTAGTAGTAATGATTCTGGGGCTATTGAGGTTGATGCTGTGACTGAAGTTGAATTGAAAGAAAATGGGTTTAGAAGTACACGAAGGACGAAACTCGTGTGCACGATCGGGCCGGCGACGTGTGGGTTTGAACAATTGGAAGGGTTGGCAGTTGGTGGGATGAATGTGGCTAGGATTAATATGTGTCATGGAACACGTGAGTGGCACAAGAGTGTGATTGAGAAAGTTAGGAGGTTGAATGAGGAAAAAGGGTATGCAGTTGCTATTATGATGGATACTGAAGGTAGTGAGATTCATATGGGTGATCTTGGTGGTGCTCCTTCTGCCAAAGCTGAGGTATTTACATATTTCTATATATATACTTCTACATGTATGTATATATATGTTTTATGTATGTATTTATATCCCAAATATTAGTATTGTTAGTCTCATTTTGGGTGTTTAAAGTTACTTGATTAAGTGCTTATCTGCTTATATTTGTAGCGGATCAACAGTATCAAATGTTTGTATATATATGTTTGTATGTATGTATTTATATCCCAAATATTAGTATTGTTAGTCTCATTTTGGGTGTTTAAAGTTGCTTACTTGAGTGCTTATTTGCTTATTTTTTATCGCGGATAGACAGTATCAAACAGTCTTTGAAAAATTGCTTATATTAATTGCTTATTCTATAATGAATGAACGCTTATTAGTAAGCAAGATAACTACCGCGTGCATATCCTACAAGGAATAATCATTTTAAAATAAGCAGGTACCTGCTACTTTAAGTTGTGTGCCTGCTTTACTATGCATCACATTACTTTTATTTAGTAAATTACAAAAGTTACGCATACTAGACATCCCAAAAATAGTTGTTAGAGACTTGTAGAATCTCAAGCAAGGATTTAAGTATCAATAAAAAAAATGATACATCATCTTTAGCTAAAGGTTTAGATAGACGGAGAACTCCTAACCCGTGGTCCTTTGGACCCAACTAACCCTTTCCCAAGGACTAGTCCCCGACAATGAACACCTTTCTTTGGGCACCACCATGCGGGTTGGGAACGCATTCGAACTCGTGGCCTATTTCTAGCAAAAGTCCTTACAATGCCCCACAAAGCATTTGCCGTGTGGAATGATGCCAATAGACCCAAAGACTACCAGCAGTACATCATTTTAAAGATGTGCCTGCTAACTGTCATGATGTCACCTGTCATAAATCTTGGTGGTCAAAGAAGGTGGGCCATTATTTAGATCCCAGAGATTCATAACATGTGGCATTAGAACGAGTAGTAGGCATATCTTTAAGAGGAGATATCACTTCTCACTTTATCAGTAAGGTATATTTCTTTTGTTTACTACAAAAATTGAAGGTAGTCTTCTTTGGATCAATTCGTGCCTAAAATGTTGAAGGTTTGAATATCTCGGTCTTGAATACATATTGTTTTAACTTTGATGTTTTGGTTGGAGATTAGAAAATCATATATAACATGGAAAATGAACTATTGTGGAATGTATTTGAACTGTAGAGTTAAAATTTTCAATGGCAACTGTGTTTGCATGTGGGTTTTTAAAGTGGTTATTTGATATGGAATAACAAGAATCTGATATCAGAGATGGTGTTTCAATGTAATAACGTTGTAATGATCATTTTTTAGGGTGGTTGAGTGATTGAAAATTTTGATATTTAAAGAAGCAATTCATGAAGTAAGGTGATATAAGTAAATTTACTATATATTTTAATATCCAGTTTTATTGCAGCTAATATTAAACTATTTATTAAACCCATAAATTATCATAAGAAGAAAATTTTATTATGGAATGATTGTTGAATGATTACTTTGATAATGCGCAAACTAAAATCTCCTTAATTCGGAGTTATCTTCGCTGGGTGATAGTATAATGCGGTTCTTCATGAACCTATCTCTTCAATTCCAAAGATTTACAAATCTTATGCCGAGACAAAATATGCATATACCATACATACATGGCCTTGCATCACTCCATCATCGCTACCATTTACTTTTGCGGACTAGCTGTGTGTACATGGTGACTTTTTTTAATATCATATATGTGCTATTTGCGGTGATCTAGCGACTCCGTTCTGAAGTTTGAAATTTGATTTGTTCATCTTCTTTATCTCTATATTTTGTTTGCTTATTTTGTGAAGAATTGAAAGAAAAATGAGGGACTTTTCCAGAAAAGTTTTTAAGAAAAGCTTCGGCTAAACTGGACCTTCAAGGATCAATTTTCTTAGCGAAGAGAAACCAACGTTCTAGTTTAATAACTAAGTTTGTGAAAGCTGTCTTCTATAGTTTTTAACAGTTTTCGTTCCAGAGATAGAAAACTCCTCATGTTTTCTAAACTAAGAAATGAAAACAAATAAACATGTTTTTCATGTTATGAGTAGTTTCCTAAAGATAAAATAACACCTCTCAATTTCTAGATAACTTGAGAGTAAGCAGTATGCACACCCTAGAATTTCCGAGAATACGCTGCTTCCAGTTATTATTACTTTTAATCCCTTTATTCATCTGTAAGGCCATTGTATGTCTTCAATTATCATAATGTATTTTTCTAGATATTTTAACTCCAGCAGAAGAAGAAAATTGTGTTGGATGCTAATCATAGTACTTTCTTCTATATATTCATATTAAAAGTTTTAAATGTTGTTTCATTATACATCAATTTGTTTGTATGAACTCTTATTTCGTAATGCAGGATGGAGAAGTATGGACTTTCAGTGTTCGAGCTTATGATTCCCTTCGGCCAGATCGTGCTATTACCGTGAACTATGATGGCTTTGCAGAAGGTTTGAAGCAGTCATATCCGGGCTTAATTTGTAAAGATAATATCTTTGGAACTCAAAATTTGTTTTCAAATGTGTTTTTATAATGCAGATGTGAAAGTGGGAGATGAACTCCTTGTTGATGGTGGAATGGTGAGGTTTGAGGTGATTGAAAAGATCGGTCCAGATGTCAAGTGCTTGTGTACTGATCCCGGACTTTTGCTACCTCGAGCTAACTTGACCTTTTGGCGAGATGGAAGTTTAGTTCGCGAACGTAATGCCATGCTTCCAACAATCTCCTCAAAGGTTGGTGCATCTATAATATTTTAAAACTTCTAATCAAAGGTATCAAAATGGACGGGTCCAGTAATGGGTCAAAACAATCATCCTTTCCGTACACCGTATGGGTTGCAGTTGGTTTGCTTAGGTTGGGTTGACCTGAAGCAGGTTTTTGTCCAAAGAGTTTAACCATAATTAACGCGTCATATATGATTAGAATGATACAGGACGTTTAAATCTTTTGAGTATTGAAAGAATATTTGGCTAAGTTCGACTCATTTGCCAGTTTCAGTTTAGTTACTTTTCCCTGCTAAGTATAAAAAATAACCCAAGTCGACTCATTTATGAATGTATGGGTCACAATTACCGCCTCTATTGGAATTGAATCGTATCCCATGAACATGGATATAAGACAAAAAAAAAAAAAAACTAGGCTTCTTCTCTTGATTTTTGGGCAATACATGCCTTGTGAGTTCTTCAAAAGTTATAACAGGTCATATCCAAGACTTTGTGTGATGACACTAAGATGGTCAACGATTATTAGATACATAATTACCATTTGGGAAAATAAATGCACAATCATGTGACACTTAAGTGCACCAAAATCAAGTCATTTTAGAGACAATAGTGGGGGCAAATAATATCATACCATAATGATATTTATAATGGCTTAAGATTAGGAACTTGAGATGCATATCTCCATGGCTCTATAAGTCTATATAAGTATGAGTGTATGACCCCTGTACCGTGGTGTTACTTGATCTGTGTATTTTTGGGTTATCGTTCAGGGAGTGTTTGGTTTGCATTTTGAAAGTGATTATCTAATTACCATGTTTTCAAGCCGCAAATAGTCTCTTCATTTCAATGTTTGGGTGTAGTGAAACTGATTCTAAAGGGGGTCAAATAATGTCAATTTAGTAGTATCTGCAACAAAACTTGATTCTGATAATCTGATGATCTGATCTTACCTATTATATGAAATCAGATCTGCTGGACACATAAACCACTGATTATTTTGTATCACAAATTCACATAGCAGAAGCACATACAAACACTCTTGAAGCCCATTTTGTTACAGTAGATCATATGATTTTGATTAATCTATCACATAATCAATTTCAACTCGCAAATGCAAACACCCTCCTAAACCTACCGGCAATTAAAGTGAGGGAAAGTATGTAAAGGTCTTCCAAGTGCATTAATGATGGATTAAATCGAGAAGTTGTTATGAACCAACTCGCCAAGTATAAAAGTTGCAGTAGGAATCCATGCTTAACTTTTTTTCATCAAAGATGGGTACCTAAAGAAAAGATTTAATGATTCAAGTAAAAAGAGCTGATTAATATGACATACATCCCCATACCGAAAAAGGAAGGATTTTATGCATCAAATCTGGATGAATTATGATTTGTTGTTGCAAGCTTCCACCTTTTGGTTACATTTATTTCTTCCAAACTATTCCATGGGGTTGATCTAATGTTATGCCTAGTGCGAATAGGTCTTTATGCCCCTCCCTCTGTAATCTCATGCTTTGAATGCATGCCTGTCCTGTTGGTCTGACTATTATGGACTTTCAACTATATTTTTATTCATTCTAATACTATTTGACTGATTGGTGCCTTTAGGATTGGTTGGATATCGATTTTGGGATAGCAGAAGGTGTTGATTTTATTGCCGTATCATTTGTGAAGTCAGCAGAAGTGATTAATCATCTTAAAAGTTACATCAAAGCACGGTCACGTGATGGGTAAGACATTATTTACGTTTATATATTGCTATCCATGTAAAAAAAAGACAAAAGGGTAATGGGGGAACCCCCTAGCCCCGGTACCACAATTGCTACCCATGTACTTTAGCTCTTCCCTGGCCATTCCTAATTTTTCATTTTGTATCCCAAAATTTCTCAAAACCAGAATGTTTTAGGTCCTAGTTTTTTGCTTCAATGACTTATTTATTTGTAGTTTTGGCTTTTCCGTGTAAACCGAACAATAAGCCACTTACTTTATTAAGATAAGAGGCCGTGAACATTCGATAGTCAAATGGTGTTTTCCAAGACATGCATTAAGCACACTTATTGCGCTATAAGACATGCATTTCGGCTGCATACTTCAAAGGTTTCTATGAAGTATTGGAGCCCGGTAGGGGATGAGTTAGGTGCATTTACCCCCCCTCCCCCTAATTTCTGTTGTTCGTATAGCCATATAGGTGTTTAAATAATAAAAACCCATTAACAGTTAGCATTGTACATATAGTTACAAGACTACATTATTACATTATTGTTGAACACCCACCTTTGGCGAAATTGTCTATTGTTGATGTTGTTGTTGTTGTTGATTTCTTGACCCTCATCTCTTTTAACTTAACTGATCCAACTGCTAGAGAAAGTACCTTAAATTGACCCATTTTTATATTTACTGCCTGAATTACCATGTTTAGTTGAAGTTGTCTAAAAGGAATTGCTGTTAATGAGTCTCATCATGAACTGACGTATGCAGGGACATAGCAGTGCTTGCAAAAATCGAGAGCATTGACTCGTTGAAAAACTTGGAGGAAATAATCCTAGCTTCTGATGGAGCCATGGTAGCCAGAGGCGATCTTGGTGCACAAATCCCACTAGAACAGGTTCCGTTGGCTCAACAAAAGATTGTAGAAGTGTGCAGACAATTAAACAAACCAGTAATCGTTGCTTCGCAGCTGCTTGAATCTATGATTGAGTACCCTACACCCACCAGAGCGGAAGTGGCAGATGTTTCTGAAGCAGTGAGACAACGAGCTGATGCTCTTATGCTCTCTGGTGAGTCTGCCATGGGTCAGTTTCCTGACAAGGCTTTGACCGTTTTGAGAAGTGTTAGTTTGAGAATCGAGAAGTGGTGGAGGGATGAGAAACGACATGAAGTTATGGATCTCCCGGATATCGCTTCTTCTTTCTCTGATAGTATTTCTGAAGAAATCTGCAATTCTGCTGCCAAAATGGGTGAGAAATAATTATTATCATTACAAGTATGTAGGATGCAACAATTCTTATTGTATTCTCCATCTTTTTAAAAGAATCGTCAGCCATGAATGGTCAAACTACACATACACCAAAACTAGCGAGTGAATTGGGTAAACTATTAAAGTGAGTCAAAATTGCCTTTGGTGACCTCCAAACTCTTAAACTTTGCAAATCCTGTGTTAGTAAATTTATAAAGCTTAATTGCTTATTAAAGCACTTTGGAAGGTTGTGGATATATGGATGCATTTTAAATGCATCTGATTCGTATGCTGACCCATTTTACTTGTTTCATATTTAGCTTATTTTCTGTATCTGACCCATTTTACGTGCTAGGAAATAATGACCTAAATAAACCCAGTTTTAAGTAAACGGGTTGAAATTGCCACTTGCCACAACTTTAAACCTGTATTCAAAAGGACTTTTTACCCAATGTCACTGGTTCTTTGCAAAACATTCTTTCTAAACTTTCTAGAAGTTTCCCTTGAAAGGGTATCTAAGCACTTGACATTCTTATTGGTAATATATCTTTATTAATTTGTGCTATATGGTGATTTTGCAGCTAATAACTTAGAGGTGGATGCTCTCTTTGTCTACACAAAAGACGGACATATGGCATCACTCCTCTCACGTAGTCGCCCTGACTGCCCCATTTTTGCTTTCACAACAGATACTTCTGTCAGAAGACGTTTAAATCTACAATGGGGCCTAATACCATTTCGCCTGGGCTTCTCAGATGACATGGAAAGCAACTTAAACAAAACCTTCTCACTGCTCAAAGCTCGAGGTATGATCAAATCTGGTGATCTTGTTATTGCTGTATCCGACATGTTGCAATCGATTCAAGTTATGAATGTGCCATAAGAAACACTTGTTTTCAGCCAATTTACCAGGGCTCTTGATGCTCTATCTTGATGCCAACAGTCTCAAGTATTGTATTCGTTTTTCATATGTGAGACTTTTTATGGACTTCCTCCGTGTATCGAGACTTGACGTTTTTGGAGAAAGGTGTAGTTTATTACTTATGGATTGTATCATTTGATGACTTGGTTTTGGTTCAATTGAAAAGGCTGTTTATCTAAACTTCAAGGTCTAAATGATGTATGCATATAATTCGACTTTTAATCATGATATGAACCAACTTCTACATCATTATATAATTTAACTTTTGACACGATTTGGTTAATGAAGTTCCCTTTTGACATTCTCATCATGTGTGCTTGGATTTTTGTTAATAAAGAAGCACCGGTGAATTTCTTATCTGAGATGAAGATCAACACTTGGACACATCAAAATTTTGGTTTTTGGGGAAACATGCGTGTGCGGATCTAAGTCGGCTTGGGGTGTTGTACTTTAACGGCGGGTCATGCTGCTTTAAAAATTGTTTCATACAAAGTGGCCAAACACGAGAAGGCATGTCTTGACAACCAACACGTATTTATACCCTTTGCATTTGATACCTTTGGATTTCTTGCACCTGAAAGTTGTTGAGCTACTTGGCAGGATCCAACGGGTCATACGCATTAACATTATGACTTAAGATCCATGATTGTAGTTTTAAAATATCTTGGATTGCTATTCAAAAAAGATCATAGACACAACTTGTTGCCTGTTAGCCTTTTATGTCTACGTAAAATATAGATCTAATTGAAACCAAAGAAACCATAAAAAAAGAAAAAAAAAATAAAATTAAGAAATACATGACATAAGTCGGCAATGTAATCACCAAGTTGTCTCAAAGTCATTTAATATCCAATCTAACTCGACTAGTCGACTTAATAACTAACTCAAAAAGATATAACTATTTATATCTTTACACCTATCAGATTATACTCATTTAGTCGCACAACGTAAGGACGGAGACGTGTATTGATGATACAACGATAAAGTTATTGACTTTTCATAAGATGTTAGCATTGACAAAAGGTGTTGTGATGTGAACATGATGTCACATCGCCATGGTCCTATGAAAGTATGAAAACATCTAACAACCAACTTTGTAGCTTCTTAGCGATCATTTAATTTGGCCTATGAATGCAAAAGGTGGAAATATGATCAACCGAACTTGCAAGTTGATATATCATCCATATATATCGTCGCACATAAATGGTCCGTTAAGAGTCTCAATGTCTTAACAAACAACACAATAGCAATAATATTCAATCCCGTAAAAAAATGAGTTATGAGATATGTCATATAAACAGTCATACCCATGTAGGTAGATAATCTACTTCAAATCAAGTTTCAACAAACTGAATATACATATTATAGGTATGGTTATAGTCGCATAAATTTGAACAAATATAAAAGTAACTTTAGAGTTTTAAGATACACATTATATATCATTCACTCATCACTTACAATCGATAATCTGAAAGCGGAGAGTAAGGAGGTGTAAACAAGTTACAAGTTTAACCCAAACCGAACGTCCTAACCCATTTAAACATGTTAGTGTTTTTGAGATGTAGCGAATTAATCCCATGTACGCTAGTCGAAACTGCTTACTTTATGTCGTGTAATGGATCGTATAAGAAATTGCCATCCCTGTCTAACAGAACCCAACTTGTAACTAATTAAAGGAAGTGTCTCTTAATCAAATTGTTGATGATTTAGCTCTTGAAAACACCAAGGATTAATCCTTGTTACTCTCAAAGGAAGCCTTTGTGGGATTTTTCCTTAAATGCATTTTGAACAAGGATGTCGGTAGCCCGGTTAAAGCAAATGACTGTCCTAGTCTGATTAAAGGGCTTCACCTTTGAATGATGGGAGACAAATCTCTAATCTTAATCTTAATCTTAATCTTAATCTTAATCTTAATATATACTATAAGACAGTTGAACTAATGACTTAATCTTAATCTTAATCTTAATCTTAATCTTAATCTTAATCTTAATCTTAATCTTAATCTTAATCTTAATCTTAATCTTAATCTTAATCTTAATCTTAATCTTAATCTTAATCTTAATCTTAATCTTAATCTTAATCTTAATCTTAATCTTAATCTTAATCTTAATCTTAATCTTAATCTTAATCTTAATCTTAATCTTAATCTTAATCTTAATCTTAATCTTAATCTTAATCTTAATCTTAATCTTAATCTTAATCTTAATCTTAATCTTAATCTTAATCTTAATCTTAATCTTAATCTTAATCTTAATCTTAATCTTAATCTTAATCTTAATCTTAATCTTAATCTTAATCTTAATCTTAATCTTAATCTTAATCTTAATCTTAATCTTAATCTTAATCTTAATCTTAATCTTAATCTTAATCTTAATCTTAATCTTAATCTTAATCTTAATCTTAATCTTAATCTTAATCTTAATCTTAATCTTAATCTTAATCTTAATCTTAATCTTAATCTTAATCTTAATCTTAATCTTAATCTTAATCTTAATCTTAATCTTAATCTTAATCTTAATCTTAATCTTAATCTTAATCTTAATCTTAATCTTAATCTTAATCTTAATCTTAATCTTAATCTTAATCTTAATCTTAATCTTAATCTTAATCTTAATCTTAATCTTAATCTTAATCTTAATCTTAATCTTAATCTTAATCTTAATCTTAATCTTAATCTTAATCTTAATCTTAATCTTAATCTTAATCTTAATCTTAATCTTAATCTTAATCTTAATCTTAATCTTAATCTTAATCTTAATCTTAATCTTAATCTTAATCTTAATCTTAATCTTAATCTTAATCTTAATCTTAATCTTAATCTTAATCTTAATCTTAATCTTAATCTTAATCTTAATCTTAATCTTAATCTTAATCTTAATCTTAATCTTAATCTTAATCTTAATCTTAATCTTAATCTTAATCTTAATCTTAATCTTAATCTTAATCTTAATCTTAATCTTAATCTTAATCTTAATCTTAATCTTAATCTTAATCTTAATCTTAATCTTAATCTTAATCTTAATCTTAATCTTAATCTTAATCTTAATCTTAATCTTAATCTTAATCTTAATCTTAATCTTAATCTTAATCTTAATCTTAATCTTAATCTTAATCTTAATCTTAATCTTAATCTTAATCTTAATCTTAATCTTAATCTTAATCTTAATCTTAATCTTAATCTTAATCTTAATCTTAATCTTAATCTTAATCTTAATCTTAATCTTAATCTTAATCTTAATCTTAATCTTAATCTTAATCTTAATCTTAATCTTAATCTTAATCTTAATCTTAATCTTAATCTTAATCTTAATCTTAATCTTAATCTTAATCTTAATCTTAATCTTAATCTTAATCTTAATCTTAATCTTAATCTTAATCTTAATCTTAATCTTAATCTTAATCTTAATCTTAATCTTAATCTTAATCTTAATCTTAATCTTAATCTTAATCTTAATCTTAATCTTAATCTTAATCTTAATCTTAATCTTAATCTTAATCTTAATCTTAATCTTAATCTTAATCTTAATCTTAATCTTAATCTTAATCTTAATCTTAATCTTAATCTTAATCTTAATCTTAATCTTAATCTTAATCTTAATCTTAATCTTAATCTTAATCTTAATCTTAATCTTAATCTTAATCTTAATCTTAATCTTAATCTTAATCTTAATCTTAATCTTAATCTTAATCTTAATCTTAATCTTAATCTTAATCTTAATCTTAATCTTAATCTTAATCTTAATCTTAATCTTAATCTTAATCTTAATCTTAATCTTAATCTTAATCTTAATCTTAATCTTAATCTTAATCTTAATCTTAATCTTAATCTTAATCTTAATCTTAATCTTAATCTTAATCTTAATCTTAATCTTAATCTTAATCTTAATCTTAATCTTAATCTTAATCTTAATCTTAATCTTAATCTTAATCTTAATCTTAATCTTAATCTTAATCTTAATCTTAATCTTAATCTTAATCTTAATCTTAATCTTAATCTTAATCTTAATCTTAATCTTAATCTTAATCTTAATCTTAATCTTAATCTTAATCTTAATCTTAATCTTAATCTTAATCTTAATCTTAATCTTAATCTTAATCTTAATCTTAATCTTAATCTTAATCTTAATCTTAATCTTAATCTTAATCTTAATCTTAATCTTAATCTTAATCTTAATCTTAATCTTAATCTTAATCTTAATCTTAATCTTAATCTTAATCTTAATCTTAATCTTAATCTTAATCTTAATCTTAATCTTAATCTTAATCTTAATCTTAATCTTAATCTTAATCTTAATCTTAATCTTAATCTTAATCTTAATCTTAATCTTAATCTTAATCTTAATCTTAATCTTAATCTTAATCTTAATCTTAATCTTAATCTTAATCTTAATCTTAATCTTAATCTTAATCTTAATCTTAATCTTAATCTTAATCTTAATCTTAATCTTAATCTTAATCTTAATCTTAATCTTAATCTTAATCTTAATCTTAATCTTAATCTTAATCTTAATCTTAATCTTAATCTTAATCTTAATCTTAATCTTAATCTTAATCTTAATCTTAATCTTAATCTTAATCTTAATCTTAATCTTAATCTTAATCTTAATCTTAATCTTAATCTTAATCTTAATCTTAATCTTAATCTTAATCTTAATCTTAATCTTAATCTTAATCTTAATCTTAATCTTAATCTTAATCTTAATCTTAATCTTAATCTTAATCTTAATCTTAATCTTAATCTTAATCTTAATCTTAATCTTAATCTTAATCTTAATCTTAATCTTAATCTTAATCTTAATCTTAATCTTAATCTTAATCTTAATCTTAATCTTAATCTTAATCTTAATCTTAATCTTAATCTTAATCTTAATCTTAATCTTAATCTTAATCTTAATCTTAATCTTAATCTTAATCTTAATCTTAATCTTAATCTTAATCTTAATCTTAATCTTAATCTTAATCTTAATCTTAATCTTAATCTTAATCTTAATCTTAATCTTAATCTTAATCTTAATCTTAATCTTAATCTTAATCTTAATCTTAATCTTAATCTTAATCTTAATCTTAATCTTAATCTTAATCTTAATCTTAATCTTAATCTTAATCTTAATCTTAATCTTAATCTTAATCTTAATCTTAATCTTAATCTTAATCTTAATCTTAATCTTAATCTTAATCTTAATCTTAATCTTAATCTTAATCTTAATCTTAATCTTAATCTTAATCTTAATCTTAATCTTAATCTTAATCTTAATCTTAATCTTAATCTTAATCTTAATCTTAATCTTAATCTTAATCTTAATCTTAATCTTAATCTTAATCTTAATCTTAATCTTAATCTTAATCTTAATCTTAATCTTAATCTTAATCTTAATCTTAATCTTAATCTTAATTATAATATATCTTAATCTTAATTTAATCTTAATCTTAACAATCTTAATCAATTATCTTATTTATCTTAATCTTAATCTTAATCTTAATATATTTAAATTAATATTTAAATTTTTTTTATTAGGTTATTTTTTTTGCTTTATTGTTACACATGGTGTATTACATTCTTATTTTACACTATTAGAAATAATATCTTATCTTTAGATGAAAGATATCTTAAATATTTCAATTAGAATATGACAATGTTATATGTTTTTTCTATAATGAATTATATTTTTACATGCTTTATTTTTCTTATATGCGTAATGACAATTACTAAAAAACACTTCAATAAAAAATAATATTACAATTACTCTTAAAATCTTAATATATTTAAATTAAATTTTATTTATTTTTAATTAATCAATTTTTATGTTTATATGATAGAATACTATTGGATATATATTAGTTATTATATTCTATTGGATAAATATTAGCTATTATTTTATTAGATATATATTAGCTATTATTATTTATTTATTATATTAAAATTATTAGGTAAAAAATGTAAATTTGTGATGGAAAAGAAAAAAGTGTAAATTAAAGTCAAAATTGAAAACAGAAGTCAACATTAAGAATTTTTTTATACTCCCGTATATTTATACGGGTCTAAAATCTAGTATACATATAGAAAAGTAAAGACATGATTAAGAATTCCAATTCATGAATGATTAACAATGTATTTTACATTATTATTGAAGAAATTCACAGTCAAGATCAAGGTTTTCATATGTTTAGTTGAGGGGAAACACTTTGCAAACACAACTTAATCAGCGCTCAATCAAGTCCTGGAGGTATAGAGTTATACCTACAAGGTTGTGAGTTTGACTTTTTAGAGTAACACATCTTTTGGAATTTTCCTGGGAATGATACTTTTCAATCAATTGGCGGAACACGCTTAAGACATTTAACCATTTAGGTTTACCCAGTAGTAATTTTTGTTCGAAATGTGTCATTAAAAAAGAAAACTCGGTTCACCCAATCAAATTTTGATTAAGTTATAATGAGTATTATCTAGTATAACATTTATTAGTCACGGTCTATGGCCTCCCTGTAGAGTCGTATATATGTGTCATATCTTTCTCTATATGAAAAAATGGAAGACCGAGACTCTGAGAGTAACAGAAATCGCTTTATTTTTCAGTGTTACTGTACGTTACTTCCATAAAACAGGTCAATATCGTAGGATAAGAATATAAGATATACATTAAATTACAGTTTTAGTCCCTCGGGTTTACTCAAAATTTCATGTTTGATCCCCTAACTTCTTGGAATTACACATATGATTACTAACTTCGGCACCGCCTCAACGTTTATTGTGTAAGATATATAATGGCTAAAAGAGTGGAAGGTGGATTGGACGGACTACAAAAGGAGAAATCAATCAATGCTAGCGCTGGCATACCATACGCAATTTAAGTCAAGGAGACTCGTTGATATGCATTAAAGGTTTTTAGAGCACTCCCAATGTAGAGTGTATTGGGTTTGTATTCCATAGTATTCAACACTACACCATTGGGGTGTAGTGTATTGGACTTTGTATTGGAAGAAATGTGGTGGTGACCACGGAATTGGTAGCTTCGTATTGGGTCTTTTTTTATTCCTTTAGCTGACAAATAATTAGTATTTATTTATTTAAATGGTGGGTATTGAAATGTATTGGATGTATTGGGTATTGGGTGTGAATTGGGGAAAATGTATTGGAAAGAGGTTTTTCTGATGTGACGCTGATGTGTCAATGTATTGGTTAGTATTGGGTTCACCCATTGGGGGTGCTCTTATACAAAATTGGTCAACTATGTCACTTGTATGATGTATGAAGTCTATAAGTATGGTCGCATTACGTAAAAAGGTCATTTTGAATATATGCCCTTTCAATAAAGAATATCACTTATAACTAAATATCTAGCATTTAGTAATCCAATAGTCAAAATTAAAATATGATATTTAAATCTTAACCATTGGATTTAATCCAATGATTAAAGTTGATCCAACTTTATCTATAAAGTTGGATCAACTTTAGTGAATCTCAATCCTTAATAAAATCATGTACTTATAATTATCAACTCATTTCATTATAAAAGGTTGGTTAATAAAACTTATAGGTGATCACAAATTTAAAAATTTCACTATTGATTTTCTTTATTTCAAAAACCTTTTTTGTATAGATCATAATAACTACTAAATTATGTATTGGAACACATTTTTACAAGTTAATTCATATGTTAAACGTTATAAAAATGTATTGTAAAATAAAATAATTTTCAAAACCATATACATAACTGTTTGTTCACATGTGAACGGATAAACAAATTCATCCACAAGTGAACAAAATGGCATTTTGAAAGTTTTGAAAAAAAAATTTCTTTTACAACATGAACTTATATGATATTAAAATGTGAATAAGCTTAAAAAAATATATAATTCAATACATAATTAAAAGTATTCACAGTTTTTGTAAAAACAAAAAATTTTCATCATAAAGATCCCCTTCACATTCAATGATAATTTAACAAATAAAACAGAAAAGACCTTAAATTATCATGGATATAGGTAATTCAAAATATCTCAATTTGATATTATTCTTTGAGAATCAATACATTTTTCATTTTGCGAATCCCATTTAAATTTTCAAAACCGTGCATCTTTCTCTTTGAAATGTCGATTTATAACATGTGAAATCCTAAAAAAAACCAAATTAACTTATAAAAGAAATTTTAACTAGTGAGATATGATTAAAATCTTTTAAAAGTTTACTTATTCAACCAAATAACTTGATAACTCAACAAGTAGAAAATATATAAATTATATTATGTCGATTCCCTTCATGCATATATTCACTTTATTAAGATTATATTATTAAATATTTTATTTATATGGATGTTACGTGACAACTTATCTTACATAAAAAAAAGTATATATAATGATAATATGAATTATGTTAATAATATACTAGATTTAGACTCGTATCAAATACACGGATTGTTTATAACATATTAAAGATAAATATAAATATATGTAATTTTAGAAAAGTTGTGAAAGAACAAACCAGTGAATTCAAATATAAAAAATGTAGTTAAAATTATGAAAGAACAAATGGTAAATTCATATATAAATAATGTAATGAAAATCAAAGTAGCAGAATGTAATATGGAACATTGACGAAAGTGTTTAACTTGTTCGTCTATCAATATCATGTCAAGACTTGCTATTGTAGTTGTTTTCTTAACCATACAATTAAATAAGTTCTTGTAGTTTTTGTTGTGTTATTTGTTTTTTATGAAAATTTTATTATATAGTTGTTATCAGTTAGATATATTATTTTTTTATATATATAATCATTGATAATTTGATAAGTTATAATTAAAAATAACTTGAATAAGTTATAATTATAGTTGGATGAAGACTAATTGTAAGCAAAGTTGGTTTTTTTATTTATTAAAAAGATATTTTTTAAATTATTTAATTAGTTGGATATTTTGGATAAACATGAGTTTTATATTTTATTCCAATAAAATTATTATTTTAAAAAAGGTTTAAAAATGTAAATTGGTGATAGAAAATCAAAAAGTGTAAATTATATTATGACATGTGTCAATCTAATTAAATTAGAGAAATTAAAATTTGTGATTGACCAATTGAGGTTAAGTTAGTTGTCTTTTAATATATATTAAAATAAGATTTCAAAATATTTACCTCTATGCATAGCTTGAAGTTTGTGAGGAGTTTATTTATGACTGAAAAATGTATACAAAGTTTTTTTTTAAAAAAATTTATAAATTTTATTTATGTAATTTTTGTTTAATTTGATGTAGCTTTATTTCATAACTTTGATAGAAACTTTTTTTAGTGCATTAAGGTTTGAAACTGGTGGTGTACAGATCGTTTCTCAAAAATACATGTATTGGGCACATGCATCCCAACACTAGAATTAATTAATCATAAATTTTCTATGAGTGTGGTAAGGAGGGTTTCTTTCCTCAAAAAATGTCAGGGGTTCGAGTCATACTATACGTACCCTAGACATATTTGGTGATTACCACAAATATTTAATTTCCACCTATGGTGGGATTGGGTGAGTTTTTCTCCTCCAGATCTTTGGGTGATAAGAGTTTCTCATCGAGATGTTTAAATTTGGAATCTATTCGACGAAGGGCTCTCTAGCGCGTGTCCAATTAAGTCATAGTAAGCTAGAGATCCCGATATTCACGGGTAATTTACACCTGTAAAAAAAAGACTATTACTTTGATTATTTTCCATATAATAATGCAAATTTCATTTTGTGTATATGAAAGAAAACTTCATTTTGTGTGTAAATAGGCCAAATTTCTATTTGTGTGTATAATTGCGTATAATCTTTGATTATTTTCTTCCTGAATGCCAACTTTGAAAGGGTTGTGGAAGAGAGTTGTCAGAAATTTTTTACTTAAAAATATTCGAAATTTAAGAATGACATGATGTAAACTCTATCTTCTTCGGCACCTTCAATATCGAAAGTTTACTATTAATAAATTATGTGGTTCAGAAAAAATGTATGTTTGAGCAATCTTTAAATGGCCAGAGCATATATCTTAATCTTAATCTTAATATATACTAAAAGACAACTGACCTAACCTCAATTGACCAATCACAACTCTCAATTTCTCTAAATTAACTTAATAAACATGTGACTAAATTCAATTTCAATAATAAATTATATTATTTTAAAAATAACATAAATGGTCGATCTCTATTTAGTAGGATAGGATAATGGTCGAAAATTAATAGTCGATTAATATATATTTGGATAGGATAATGGTGTATCTTTATAAAAATAAAATAGATAAATAGAACCCCAATCTAGATAAATAAAAGTATTAAACAAAAGTGTATCCGTATAAAAACCCATACATATTATGTTTTCTGCGATTTCCATTCCTTTTCTTCCATTGTTAAATCACATCAGTATACAAACAGGAAAAAAAGAAGAAAGACGGTACAAAATTCTCAATCTTGATTACATCTAAAATAAGATTTTTATTTGCTTTTATAATTTATTATTTTTAAAAATATTATTAACTTTCCGTGTACATTAAGGTGATGATAAACAACAAATATAAACATATATTGTTTACAAAAAATATATTAAAGAATAGAAAATACAATATATGCGTTCAATGTGTTTAATTATATTGTTTTATTTTGATTTTACCTATATTTTTCATATATAGATTTACAGATTTAACAATTTATCTTATTTTGAAAATGTCATAAACAACCCGTGTATTTGACACGGGCATAAATCTAGTTTGTTACTAGACAAAACTATACATTATTACTCATTAATTCATAATCTATAAATAGCAAGTCCAAGTCTCTTCAAGAACAATTATAATGGCTGTATCGATTTGATTAGGTAATTTTAGCTAGACAAAACATTTAGAGTTTTGTACAATTATGAAGAGATGAGACCTTTGGTACCTTTTGGAGACACATTGATTGGGTTACTTAAAGGTACCAAGTACTGCACTTTACAAGTATACATTTATGTAGACTTGAAACTACCACATATATATAAAACATATATTATTATTATTACTACTATTATTGTCACAATAACTGTGTGCTACTGTACGTATTCAATTAATTAAGAGAAATCATACATAGGTGGTTCAATGGCACTTAGTGTTCTTACAACCAAAAACAAATGAGAGATTAATTCAGAGTATACATTCAATAAAATTTTAAGCTGAGACGTGTTAGAAAGTTTGTTGGCCTAAACCGACTCTTAATAGTAAATGCAACAACTTTATATTTTTGGAATTGGTTGGAAAGTTTGTTGTATCACGTACTATAATAACAATTTCCGTTTCTCTAGCTAGCTAGAAAAATAACTTCTGTAGATATTGCTGAAATTTCACTCAATGAATGATAATAAAAGAACGAGTTCTCAGAGACACTATGTATTTATACAATATATTTGGATTAGATATTTGACCTTTGAATACAAACATATATATACATGTAAACTCATTTTTCCTTCCTTTCCTTAGTTTTCTATGTTTTTCACATATGAATCTCTAAAGTAATCCTGAGTTTGATTTTCAAACACGAGTAGAGGTTATCAAGTTTTACAATTCCACACATAAACTAGGAAAAAGGCACAAGGACAATTGCCTTTTGCTCTGGAGGACTTCATTCTATAATACATGGCCACACTTCATCAAACCCTTAATCTCTCTAAATAACAAAAAAATTGACCACACCTTACAAACCAATCTTGACAATCTTGGGCACATGAACCGGAAACTCATGGATCTCGTCCATCCAGGGGTTTTTCTCCTTGGCTGGATCGATAGTCCTTAGAGCTTTCCAAACTGCGCTGTTACATTTAAAACCTGAGCCAAAAGCAATTTGCCATGAGCGGTCTCCTTTTCTTATCCGTCCCTTAGCTTCTGAGTATGCTAGTTCGTACCACAAAGAGCTACTTGAAGTGTTCCCAAACCTATAGAGTGTCATTCGAGATGGTTCCATGTGCCATTCTGATAATTCAAGATTCTTTTCTAACTCGTCTAGCACTGCTCTTCCACCGGCATGAATGCAAAAGTGCTCAAATGCAAGCTTGAAATCCGGGATATATGGTTTAATTTTCATTTTGAAGACCTTTCTAGCGACCAATGTCACTAAAAACAGTAGTTGTTCGGACATTGGGAGCACTAATGGCCCTAGAGTAGTGATGTTGGTTTTTAAGGCCTCACCGGCAACCGCCATAAGATCTTTTGAGAGAGCCACACCTATCTTTTTATCTTCATCCTCTTCTTGGAACACACAACTATAACATTTGTCGTCAGCTCCCTTGTGAGTGCGGATGGTGTGTATGAGTTGATATTTTGAACGACGACGATCAGAAGAGCGATTAGACAAAAGTATCGCGGCACCACCCATACGGAAAAGACAGTTTGACACAAGCATGGACCGATTATTCCCAAAGTACCAATTCAAAGTAATGTTTTCCATGCTAACCACCAAAGCATATGAATTAGGGTTCACCTATTTTCAACAAACAACATAACATACATTTAATACATTTTGTTTAGAATATCAATATCAATATAAAATTAAGCAAAACATACATCCAACATTTAAGTCACAACTTTTCTTGAGAGTTAGTTTGCTTTAACTTATTTGACATAATGCATGACTTTAGATGCCAAATGACGTTGCATTAATTGGAATATAGTTATATATATAATGTGACACATAATATATATTTCAATTCTAGAAACTTGATGGCCAACATTAGGAGCAAGAATTAACCATTAAATATGTTAGGCAGGTTGGCTTAGATCTAGATCTGATACTCTTTTCCAAAAGCTAAGTCTCTTTAGGACAATTTTTTCACATGTTGGCTAATGGCCCCAATGGACCCTATACGACAATGACAATACTATCCCTTCTTCAAAAAAGTTCTTTTACTTTCTTTTAAAGTTCTATGTAGTCTTCAGATATGTCCAGTAGAAAAATTCAATGAGGAAAAAAAACACACACACATATTATGTACACCTTATATTCTCTAAAAATTAGAGTTATTGAAAAAACCATATTACTATTATTAAATCACGACAAACATATGTAGAAAAATGCTGGACAAAGGGTCGCGATCCGGTGAGCTTCTCCGTCTTAATGATGAAATAAAATCTATCGTTCAAACATGTTCTAAAATCTAAATGACAGCTATTAAAGAAATTGTTAAAAAAAGACAACTATACCTACGCTGGCAAACATAGGAGGCTCTGGGAAGGGGCAAACCCGACCCGTTCTTGGCCCATTTCTTTAAGCATCAATTTTCAACTTTTTTTAAGCGTTAATCAATATTTATAGAAGTTTTTTTTTTTAATATTTGAATTTGTTAAGTGGTCATGGTTTTTCCCCAGGAATTTTGAATAATGATCCCCTGCTGGCAAATTGTTAAAGTTAGCCATGTGAATTGAATTAGTAACATGACAAATGACACCCAGATCCACTTGTTCAACATAAAAGCGATATGTTAGTAAACTTTGACACGTTAAAACAAATGTGGACCGTTTATTCATAGATTCTAACTAACCATTGTCAATATTTTTGTCTTTAATCCCTTTGATTATGAATTTAAACTTCATTGTACACATTGGTTTGTCAATAAGTTTAACCTTTTCCCTTCAAAAATAAAAAATATATAATAATGTGAGTTAAATAAGCCCAACTTGGATTAGGCGTCTTGGGTGACGAGTCCTTCTTCCACTTTGTAGTTGTATTACATTTTTTATTGTCTAGGCGTCTTGCCAAAACATTTTAATAAAATTATAGCTGTTATAAAAAAAATAATCCAACTTGGACTAATTTAAGAACCAAATCATTACAACCTTTTTATTAATCATGAACAAATATTACGGAAAATTAACTGGTTAGGAATTCAATCCCCGAAATTAGGATCAAGACTCGTTAAAAACCAACGCTAGTTAATTCGTTTGGGATTGCCTTTAATGTTTTCGCATAATCAGTTTGAAACCATACATTGTTTCAAACTGATTATTCGAACATTTAAAACTGACTGAAGACTGAAACAGTCTCGGTCAGCAAAAAACAATGCGAAACACTATATATACCAACAAAATTGATAAAAACAAACATACCTGTAAAAGTTGTTTAGCAAGATCAATGGAGATCAAACCAGCACTACAACCCATCCCACCAAGGTTATAACTCAAAATATTGCCTCTAAGCTTGTAATGGTTAACCACCATGGAACTAAGTGAAGGTGTTGGACAAAACAAACTACAATTCACTATAAGTATCCCAATATCTTTAGCCTTAACCCCGGTTTTCACCAAAAGTTGATCAATCGCACCAAACATAACCATTTCGGCCTCTTTTCTCGCTTCTTCCATACACGGATTTGGTGGAACTTGTAACACGGCCTCAGGAAAATACGTTTTTTGGCCCAAACCCGAACGTTCCAATATTTTTTTCTGAAATGCTAAATTTTCTTCACTAAATGTACCTGCCTTAGTCGAATAGTCCATGAATATTTCACGTGTTACAATATTAGAATCTTCGGGTTTGTAACACGCGAAATCTACTAGGTAAACTTTTTTAGGCCGGCTCATAAAGTACAATGTGCCTAAAAAAACGAGCAAGGTCGAACATGCTACGACGGTTACGAGATTAAATCGTAGGTGGTTCCATAGATTTATTAAATCTTGTGATGTGAGTGTTGATAAATGAATCGAGACTATTGCGAGAAGTGGGACTAATAAGAGGTACATGAAATGTGTGATCAAGTAATGGTAACCTAATTTTACGTATTTTAGTTTTACCGAGAGTAAAAAGTTCGGGAGAGACGGCTTTGGTGAATCCGCCATGGTTTCGAACCTTTGATAGAATAGATCGATTCTTAATTCGGAATTTGGATTTGAGAGAAAGAATATGAAGTTTGAAATATCTGGGATGGAGAAACTGGTGAAATGAAATGGGGGGTATTTATATAGCTAGGAGAAGGAGATTATGTGAATAAATAAATACAAATGAATAGATATATCTATATCTATATAAAATATGTATATGTATACATAAGATACAACTAATCCCAACGAACTTTTTAATGGTTAACCCGCCATTGCATTCAATACGCCAGCGATAACATATAAATATGGATGGCAGATGCAGATCGGTTTCGTATATGTTTGGAGTTGACAAACTAGACTTGATCAACGCCTTCTAAAAATGGGCCGAGGTTTCGGGCTTAAGTTTGACTTGACTTGTCAAATATTTTTTTTCACTTTCTTTTCAGTTATTGTGAAACACATTAATCAGTATTAGGACTAGAAAAGTGTGATAGTCAATTAGTCATTGGGGTTTGGGTCCAACGATGAGGGTGTTTTTCTCGTTATGGGTTCAAATCTTGACAAAGACATTCGAAGCGGGGACTTTGTAATATTATATTTATCCGAGACATGAGAAAACAAACCTTATATAGCTTTACCAGAATTCGAACTCGAGGTGAGCATACCAATTTTAGGGATGTTGTCAATTCTTTTATCTTAGAAAAAAAAAGTGCGATATGAAGATGTAGTAGTAATTGGGTCAACACTCTGCCGTTCGAAAAATAAATAAATAAATAATTTGGGGCGAGACTCTGGATTCAACTTGGCTAAATATGACACCATATTTTAACATTAATATATTTTGGTGCTCATTATTTGCTTTGAAACAGAGCAAAAATATACATTATCGATTTATAGCTTAAACCATTTCTAATGCTAGTGAGCTAGTCGGTCTTTATAACTTAATAACTAAGATTACAAAGGCTAAGAATACACACCAACCTTGAAACAGAAAGCTACAGGCTTTGGAATATAGGAATTTCATTGACTGCGGGTTTCTTTTGAAATATAGCTTAAACCACTTTCGTCGAGTCCTTTTGTCCATTGATTAGTGACTATGGGTTTCTTCGACTTCAATCAGAATTCTTCGGTTAATTTAGATCTGGATAGTGATGAAGCACTCGTTGGGTTCGGCTGTCAGTTTCAAATCTTGAACCAGAATTGATCGATAGAAGTGCTTAAGCTGGAGGTGGAAGCATGAGTTCAGAGTTAGCATCGAAGGATGAAAAAAGACCCCCGGTTGAAGAAACGAGGTCCAAGAATGAAGAAGGGGTAGAATTACTGAATGAATACGAGCTGTAGCTAATACCATCCAATGCATAAATTTAGAGCCATCAAATTTCTATACAAGTATGTCAGTGAGTGTTCATTAACTAATTCTGAACAAATGTAACTGGTTCATTTCTAAACTTACACGAACCACACCTAATAGTCAGGCTCGTGGTGATCATTCCCCTCACCAGTTAACTCCGAGTCTATAACGAGAATATTGGGAGTGCTCTTACTGTCCATCTATTGGTCAAACTTACATAGTTATTTATTGTTAGCAAATCCGTTAAAGTAATTGACGATGCATAGTTCCGAATAGATGTGTCTATGACTCTATAATTTATTAACATAAACATTAACTACCTTATGTATACGTAATAACAATCTTACATTATTATGATATCATTCATCACAAAAGTGTGTCGAGTTAGTATTGTTTATAAATTTAGTGCAAGTTTTTATGTACAATACTAAGTTTTTCAAAAGATTTAAAGTTTATTATTTGTTTTTTCATCACTATAGATATAAGATATATATAAGCAAGATGGTATACTCCCTCCGTCCCATTTTAGTTGTCATGTTGACTAACTTTGACCGTAAATAACTTTGTTTGTGTCATGTAACACTTGATATAAAATATATGAATGGATTGGGTTTTTAATGTACTTTTCGTTCATATAAGTTTCATCAACTACTATATAGTACAAACAAAGTTATTTACGGTCAAAGTTAGTCAACATGACAACTAAAATGGGACGGAGGGAGTATTTTTTACTCAATTGTTTTTTTATTAAATAACTGTCAATTTACTCAATAATGATCCATGTGATCGACATGAAAAAAAAAATAATAACATTTCGTAATATGGAAATGATATTAATGTAATTAGAAAGGGATATCTTAAGTACTGTGACATTATAACTCGATAGATGAACTCAAAATTTGGAAGGGGAATATATTAGAGTATCTCTTGTGGTAGATCGACATATTTGGTCTAGTGGGGGCTAAAATGAAAATTTCATCGTTGTATTTATTCTTCTTGAGGTTGGGTTCTTTTTTTTTTTTCCTTCTTTGTTTTAATCACAATCAAGTATTAAATATATTAAAATTCTATTATTCGGCTACAAGTTGTTGAGGTTGTCTTTCCACCTCTAATGATTTGCATCTGCCAATTGGTATCCTTGAGTTGACCGGGGATGAGAACGGAATGAGAGTCCTTATTAGAGAAACTGGGATTAGGGCATGGATGGGAATATACCTCATGTTCTGCAAACCTGAACCCGAAATATATATACATTTAGATTATTATTATAGGCCCTTGGTAGGCTAACCAGATGTTTAGTAAGGCCACCATGTTAGAATTAAAAAAATGGTGTTTAATTATAAATTGAGTTTACTCATTTAATGAAATTGTTGAGTTAACGAGAAGTCTATGTGACCTCAGATTTATTTCCCAAAAGTCTTTGAGAAAAGTAAGACATGGTTATCGAACGTCTTTGTGACACTGACCATGTATTACATTCTTTACAGCAATCTATCGGTTGAAAAGCCATAGACCGAACCATTTAGAGATAAGCTTTGTGCATTTCTCGATGATAATGAGAAGTCCTAAAAATAGTAATCGTATTTTTAGGCCACACCATTAATCCTTTCGATTTTTTGTTGTGTTTACGGATTATCTTTATGTGGTTTTCATTTCTCTTCACACAAACACAAAGAACACGAACACCATATCAAAATCTTTTTCCAACAAAGCAACTTCAAATTCTAGATGGCCAATAGAGGGTTATGTGGAAAAACTTGCTTATATACACAATGGATTGAAAATCTCATGTTACCATTCTCTGAAAATCTATTTACATTATACACTCATAAATCCATATATACCAAGACCAAAAAACGCCAATAACCAGTAGATGGAGTGGTGATTGGTGAGATATCCATGTTTTGTTCATAAGGTTGAGGGTCAAAAATTGACTGGGCTTCATGGGATTTTTCTTCATACGGAGCTACATTGTAGGCTTAGACTACTAGCACTGTCTTTTTTCACCGACGTATTTAGTCATCTTTCGCCATTAGGTTACGCAGGATAGTCGGGCCTTATTTCTACCGTTTATATATATATAGAGAGATCAAATGAGAAGGTGGGTTAAGGAGAGAAGGGAGAGAAGGTTTTTCTAACCAACCAGAAGTTGACATGTGACTTTTTAAAAAAAAAAACACGGTGGCAAATCTGTAAATATTTTGACTTCAAACCCAAGCTGACCCAACCCAACCCCAAGCTGACCCAACCCAACCCCAAGCTGACCCAACCCAACCCCAAGCTGACCCAACCCAACCCCAAGCTGACCCAACCCAACCCCAAGCTGACCCAACCCAACCCCAAGCTGACCCAACCCAACCCCAAGCTGACCCAACCCAACCCCAAGCTGACCCAACCCAACCCCAAGCTGACCCAACCCAACCCCAAGCTGACCCAACCCAACCCCAAGCTGACCCAACCCAACCCCAAGCTGACCCAACCCAACCCCAAGCTGACCCAACCCAACCCCAAGCTGACCCAACCCAACCCCAAGCTGACCCAACCCAACCCCAAGCTGACCCAACCCAACCCCAAGCTAACTCAACCCAGATCTCTACCCTATATATATATATATATATATATATATATAATATTTGTATACATATATATATATATTATATATATTATTATATAAATGTTCATATATTATATATATAGTATGGATATCATCAATAGTTAATATATATATATATATATATATATATATATATATATATATATATATATATATATATATATATATATATATATATATATATATATATATATATATATATATATATATATATATATATATATATATATATATATATATATATATATATATATATATATATATATATATATATATATATATATATGGAGTTTGGAAAACGTGCTAGTTAAATGGTCACTAAATAACTATGTATATATATATATTAATATATGTTATATACGTAAATATATATATATATATATATATATATATATATATATATATATATTAAAAAAAAAGACCCGAGAACATTATAAATTGTATAAGTTAATGTTGGAAACACAATTTTTGCACCAATTAATAAACATAAGTTTACTTTCGAAGACTGAACAATCACAAAATTTGATGTATCCATCGTGTTATTTAATTTATTTTTATGGTTGTTAGGTTGGATAACTTACCTCATCATCACTTCAAGAGAGTTACAATTGTTAGTTTATTGTTTACGTAGTGTAGAGAAACATAAAGATTTTCTCCAAAACATTCGTGGCCTATTTTAATCGTTACTAACAGATACAAGTTTATAGTCTAAACCTACCGCTACCAAAAAGAAAATAACAATTCAATATCTCTATTTCAAGTCATCTTGGTGTGTGGATTTGTTGTCAAAAGTTTACTAACTTTGAATGATGAGGAAAAAAAAAATCAAGATCAAAATTTTATAAGGGTTTGGTAAAGGTCGTCTCTTTCGTCCATCGAATTATCTAGTTACAAAACATATATTATGAAGCCATTATGATCAAAATATAAATAAATAAACGAGTGTTTGTAAATATTATCAACTTTAACTCAAAGTCGATCATATATATATATATATAACTATATATATAATATATATATTATATATATATATATATATATATTAAAAAAAAGACCCGAGAACATTATAAATTGTATAAGTTAATGTTGGAAACACAATTTTTGCACCAATTAATAAACATAAGTTTACTTTCGAAGACTGAACAATCACAAAATTTGATGTATCCATCGTGTTATTTAATTTATTTTTATGGTTGTTAGGTTGGATAACTTACCTCATCATCACTTCAAGAGAGTTACAATTGTTAGTTTATTGTTTACGTAGTGTAGAGAAACATAAAGATTTTCTCCAAAACATTCGTGGCCTATTTTAATCGTTACTAACAGATACAAGTTTATAGTCTAAACCTACCGCTACCAAAAAGAAAATAACAATTCAATATCTCTATTTCAAGTCATCTTGGTGTGTGGATTTGTTGTCAAAAGTTTACTAACTTTGAATGATGAGGAAAAAAAAAATCAAGATCAAAATTTTATAAGGGTTTGGTAAAGGTCGTCTCTTTCGTCCATCGAATTATCTAGTTACAAAACATATATTATGAAGCCATTATGATCAAAATATAAATAAATAAACGAGTGTTTGTAAATATTATCAACTTTAACTCAAAGTCGATCATATATATATATATATAACTTAACTACAACACTTCTCTTATATACATTGAAACTATGAATACACGAAACTTAATGACATTTTTAAAATAAAATGACTTATTTAATAAATGCAAATTAAAAAACCTTAAAACTTTAAATTTATAAAGATAAGGAAAAACAAACTTTTAATTTGATATTTATAAAAAAAATGAATTTTTTTGACATTTTTTTAATATACTAACAATGAAGTTTGTATTTTTATGATGTGGATATAATCTATACTCCTATATAAAAGAGCAACCTCTTTCCCAAATCTCAAATTACAACTCTAAACTACCAAAAATACCCCTCTTCTTTATTCATTAATTTATTTAGATATTCCTTTTTAGTGTCTTTTTGTATATACAAACTAGATTAAACCCGCACGTTGTGCGGGACTGACTGAGAACATAAATTAAAAAGTATAATAACTGATAGTTACATTATTATTAATAATTTATGATAATATAAAAACTTCAGATTACGTACGACTGATGTAAAGAATAAAATTATAGTTTAAATATATAATATACGCCAAATATGTTAAAACATGACTAATGAAAAATAAATATTTATAAATTATAAAAAAACTATGATATATATTTATAATAAATAAACAAACATAATATAACGTATATAAATATCTTTGTACAAATGTAATGTTTTTGAAAGACATATATACAATATTTAGAAATATATATAACTACAAATCAAAGTCTGAAAAAAATTGTAGTTACATGATGACAATATCATCAAATATTTGAGTAAAATTGTTAAACTAATAGTAATAAAAAAAAAAATATAATAACTAATAGTTACATTATTATTAATAATTTATGATAATATAAAAACTTTCAGATTACGTACGACTGATGTAAAGAATAAAATTATAGTTTAAATATATAATATACGCCAAATATGTTAAAACATGACTAATGAAAAATAAATATTTATAAATTATAAAAAAACTATGATATATATTTATAATAAATAAACAAACATAATATAACGTATATAAATATCTTTGTACAAATGTAATGTTTTTGAAAGACATATATACAATATTTAGAAATATATATAACTACAAATCAAAGTCTGAAAAAAATTGTAGTTACATGATGACAATATCATCAAATATTTGAGTAAAATTGTTAAACTAATAGTAATAAAAAAAATAACTATAATGTTTTGTGCAATTAATTAGCAAAGTACATGCGAAAATGCAACAAACAAAGCCACAATGTATCCAAAACACATCTAAAAATATTGTAGGATACCATAAATGGACAAAAAAAAAATATCATGTAAATGTTATATCATACCATGCATTAGTTAAAAAAGCTACATAAATTAATTTAAAAAAAAACAAAGATAGAGAATGTTAAAACAAATCACAAAGTCATCAAAATATTATAAATTATTAATCAAAAATATACAATCAACGCACTAAAAGTTGGAGTAAATTTAGGAGTTTATATTTTTATTATTAATTAATGATGATTAAGATAAATAATAATTTTTAAAGGAATGCTAAAAATTAGGAAATTAATGTAAGTATGACACATAATGAAAAATCCTACATGACATTCTCTCATAATTGCTAACTAATCAAAAAACTATCATCTCTTAGTTATATAGAGAGATTTTTGAAATGTTATTATTATATGAATTTGTTAATATTATACCTATGTGATCATTCTTTTTGACGTGACTACTTGGATAGATGTCACCTTAAACCTCGATCTGGTGGATGAAGTCATGAATACAAATGTAAAAATATACAGTAATTGAATACAAACAATTGATTAATTTGAAAATCAACAAAGATGAATAGCAACAAATTGATTATTTTAATACATAATTATCACAAGAATTAATTGCAACATATTTATCGATTTAAAAGTATGTCATACCTCCTCCACCTAACCATACATTGCAAGTTAGCCTAAAATTTGACACCTAAACTTCTAGTGTTTGCTAATAGTTATAGTTATTTGACTATAGAATTTATGGAAATTGTTAATGGGTATCGTTTATCCACGCTATAGATGGTAGTTTGGATTTTCTAACTAAAATTATAACCACGACAATTTCTATTCATAGAAACATCTTATCTCATTTTCTATGGATGTATGTATCTCTCTCAACTCTCAAATAGTCAGAGACAAGTTCTATAACTTATTTTACTTTTTAACCATATAAATATTAACTATCAGTTTATATGAATATAAAAGACCAACGGATAACAAACTACGTCGTTAATCGTTTTCTACAGCCAAACCAAAACAAGTTCTTGATAAGTTTGTTTTGTGGTCAAACAATATTTTTTCTTCAAGTGACTTCTATCTAGTGTATGGGACAATTAAGACCTTACATAAGATACATCCATACCTTAACAACCTAGTAACTTGTAAGTTTCTGCATATCACTCCATTAACTTTTTCTAAATTAGATAGGCAAGGTCGTGGTTCAAATCTATTTTCTACAAACATGGATGACTACACTTTTGAACACAACGGATCAAGTTTTTCGTACTTGATAAGTTGGAATTGGACCCGACACTCGAGATAAGTTAATGAACGTTATTGATGCAAGTCTAGTGCTTTACGAAATGTTGAAGTCTTATAATACAAAATGAGTGTTGTCGTTCCTTTTGAATTAAAGACAGAACTATGTACTTATTGGAGTTGATAAATATTAGATAAGAATTTAAAAAAGATATATGATGACTAGATTATCATACATGTCTAATAGGCAAGGTTGTGGAACTCAAGAATCGGGATCGGATCGCTGAGAGGGAAGTCAGGACTTTATATCAGATTAGGAAAAAAATTGGGTTTGTGTTTTTTTATGTATAAAAATAATATTTTGAAATTATATGTAATAGAAAATTAGAAATATATATAAAAACTTCAAACTTAAACATAACATAATTCTTCAACTTAAACATAATTGTCTAGATACAATAACATAATTCATCAAACCTTAAAAATTAAATAATTTGACTTGATGTTGACCCGATCCGATCATCCGATTCTTGACCGATATACCCGAGTCTGTAATGCTGACCGAATTTTAGTCCAAGTATGACAAACTCGGGTCCTCACTTGGCCGATACACGATCTGATTTCGGAAAATCGGCTGTATCAGTTAATTTTCACCACCGTGATAATAGTTCAATACGGTTAACATAGACATGAGTGATGCTCATATAGTGCGGTTGTTAAAAATAAAAATAAAATTTTGATGTTCCGACAGTCATACATTTAATTTAAGGGTTTATGACCTTGAAAAATTGAAAAGTTAATTTTTCTTTTTTCTTTTTTCTAATTAACTAATAAAATAAAATTTTCCATCACACCCTTTCACAAATAGGTGTCTCTGTTAGTGAAAATTCATACTTGAATGGTTGCACCATTTCACAAACATTTAATGAAAAGACATAACCATTCAATTTAGCAAGTCTTGTTACTTTAAACGAGCTGACTCATGTTACAGTTTAACGTAAAAAATTCTCCTATCTTATGTAAATCATAATCAAACATTCACACTAAATCAATTGCGGAGGGTGCTGAGCTATCCCCAATAGGCCCAGTTGTATTATTAGCCCATAACCAATTATTAAATGTCCAGCCCCTTTAATTCACTAAGCCACAAACGAGCATCAGAGGTCTTATATTTTTGTTTTTTAGTTTTATTATAGTTTTGGTTTTATGAATTGGCTTTTTATGTTATATTCACATACTATATTTAGATCCCGCGTAAAACGCGAGTCTGTTGAATTAAATTTGTTTTAAGTATTTTCGATAAGGAGAAAGAATTGACATGCAAAATTTTAAAAAATATTATATTGCAAAAGTGTATCCCGAAAGAATGTCTGGTAGGATTAAAGGAATTCGGATGAAATGTCCATGCTCTGTTGAACATTGTTTATATATGGACCTAAAATACATGACATGTTTGTCCACAATGTATCATCATAGCTAAACTTTAAAGTCAATATATATAATATAAAAGTTGATGCATAATTTTGGAACTTCTAACATTTAGGGCATATTAATGGATCTTTTCATGCACAGGCTAAGCAAACATCATGTTTCAAAAGGATGACCAACTATAATTAAGTATCAAAACTGTTTTTCAAGAGTGAAATTATGAAAATCATCAATTCAATTGTTACTTTGTACAATGTTAAAAAACTCCTATAACATTGTGTTGGCTTATAGTACTACAGGTGCCTTTTCCACAATGCTCAAGTCGGATCACGATATGGGATATTGTGTTAACACGAAAAAGGTTATCAACAACAGCAGTCGCCCACATGTAAACCATCTCGTTGAGCAAAACTGACTTCAAACTTTGTTGTCTGCTTTGTAACTCGTGGATGAAGCAGTTTCTCCTGCTCCTGCTGTTAATGGTGTCTTTTTCTTCTCTAATCCAAAACATGAACAATTCTGAAAAGTATCAAGACTGCTATAATTCAATCCTCCAAGACTATCACTAAAAATAACATGTCAAATTGTCGAGAATAAACATAAACTTATACAATGAGAGAGAATAACCCGATCCTTGTTTTTACTTTGCACACGCCAAATGATCTTCTCAAAATCTGCAAAGAAACACTCGTAATGTTTGGTTCTGCTCTTTTCTAGACATTTAACTATTGAAAAAACAATTATATTCCAAGCCACACTACTACAAAAATGCCGATTTCCGACGGAAAGTTCCCACAGAACAAAATCTGTCGGAAAATTGTGACAGTGTTCCGACAGAATTCCGACGGAAAAAAGGTTTCGGATTAAAAGCAGAACAACAAGCACAAGTTCTGACAGATTAGTGACAGATTTCTGACAGAATCGAACTTCTGTCGGAAATCCGTGAGAAACTTAAAAATGTTTCCGACAGATTTCTTACGGACAAGTAGCATTCTGTCGGAAGTTTGTCGGAACGTTATTTTCTTTATTTTTTCTTTATTTTTTATTTTATTCTGTCGGAAATCTGTCAGAATGTTCTGACAGATTACCGACAGAAATGTATTTAAAATCAGAAAAAATGGTAATTGATTGGTTCCGTCGGAAAAAAATACTGACAGATTTCCGACAGAATTGTATTTAAAAATTAAAAAAATATATATATTCCGTTTCGACAGATTTCGACATTGTTACTTTTTTTTATATAAATATTAATGCATAAATGATTAGAATATTGGGTATTTATTAACATTTATGATTAGTAGTTAAATAAAATTAAAACTTTAGTACGCTACACTAACCGATTGTTAGACAAAAATTTAGAGCTAATTGTTTTTTGAGACCAATAAAAAAATTGTCACACTTTACCTTACTTTCAAATGTGAATCATTTTTATTGAGAAAAAGTACCGTTGTTTGTATTTCTAAATAATAAACCCTATGATAAACATTGTTTGTTATTCCAAACGAACTATTGAAAAACATATTGGGCCCATTAAGCCCAATGATGAGACGAACACTATAAACGAAGCTTATGAAAGCTACGAAAGTCAACTCATGTCACTTTCACTCGATTGGGCCTATAGGGCCCTAAACATTGTTTGTTATCCCAAACGAACTATTGAAAAACATATTGGGCTCATTAAGCCCAATGATGAGGCGAACACTATAGATGGACTTATGAAAGCTACGAAACTCAATTTATGTCACTTTCACTCGATTGGGCCTATTGGGCCCTAAACATTGTTTTTTATCCCAAACGAACTATTGAAAAACATATTGTGTAACACCCGTTTCGTAAAAATATGGATTTCCAAAAACTTTTGCCTAACGGCATCAATTATGCGGAAACGATTTATTAAAAACTCTCAACAAGGAAAACAGTTGAGAAGCAATAGTGGTGTTACTAACGTATCGTAGAAATAATAAAAGAAAATGCATAAGATTGCCCAACATAAGCAATCAAAACAGCAGTCATTACATAGGGTTCCAAGAGGAAACAATATCATAAAGTCTATGAGAAACTATTGGGTAGACTAAGGCCATCTTGATCATCTACCCATCTCTCGTCAAAGCTTCACACGTCATCTCACTGCTTAACCTGAGGGTTACAACACATTAAAGAAACAAGTGTTAGCTATAAATAGCTAAGTAAGATAACACCAGGTTTAAGCAAAACATTTCATCCATTTAAATCGTCCTTTTAAAACTTTAAGTCATTTTAATTAGGCATACATATCATCATATAAACATATCCACGTCACATATAAGCATAGAGTTCATGACCCTAAATGTGCCTAATCAATTTCGTCACTTTGATTCATCTCGTTAAATTGTGACTAGGTCACCGTTAAGTTGTAACCGAAGTTACCGTTATCATATAGGGTATGAGTTAGTGTGCAGGCGGTCATACGACCTCAAGGAAGCCTCACACCCGACTTGATGGAGAAGTCTTTCGACGGTCCATCTGCGTCGTTAAGGAAAGACAATGTCGATCCCTGAGTAGCACGTTATGTTCATGACATTAGGTGGGTCATCAGACCACCCGAAACTACTCGCCACGTATGACTGTTGCAAGGAGCAACCCAAGCAACCACCTCAGCGTACCTATATCCACCGTCAAGCACGGGTTATGCATAACACTCATCATCTAGTTAGCTCGAGCATTTACCACATTTAGTTTAGGTTTCTTATGTTATCCTAAACTAGTCATCATCTATCA
>CM067167.1:235366802-235529995 GCA_034093135.1 Erigeron breviscapus | reverse complement strand
GGTTGTGGCGAGGGTGAGCGGCGTCCAGGTTGGCTAGAGGCAACGCTCCTAGCATTATCGTCTTCTGATGGATCTTCCATTGGATCGGTCTCTTCTTCTTCTTCTTGGAGTGGTTGGGGAGGTTGCTCTTGCTCTAGGCGTCTCCTTTCTTCCTCTTCCATGTGGTCCACGAATCCATACAAGTTCCTTGGTCTAGGGGCTGATCCGGAAGCTCCACTTGCTTGTGACATGATGTTCCTACACAAGTTTCACAAAGGCGTGAGATGATGACTTGACTCGACGCTTAGACGACCATGGACGACCGACTTGACCTTTGACGACCCTTATGGCAACTTACGGACAGCAAGACGACTTGACGGACCACGAGACGACCTTAACCATTTGACAAGCAACCAACCAACTCGACCAACGACTCACAAGCTTAACAACCAAACGAACAACGACATGACCATTCACAACCGACGACCAACTCGACTCGCACGACCGACATAACCATTTATAATTAAAGTAATGACTAGAATTCAACTTGTGCATAGCTCTCATGTATTACACCTAAATGGACAAAGTAATGCTAGCCAAGTGGGGGTATTAACTAAGGGTTCTAATAGGTAATGCAAACATTGGATTTGGTTATGTACCTTTTGCACCAAGAATCGTTTTTAAAGCTTATTTTCAAAAGACTCATTTTGAATATCTTAGACAATCATTTCGATCATTTCCATATTAAATTTTTAGTTAGGCATAGTTGATCAGGCTATGCATAAGTAAAACAAGAATACTTTATGATCGACTCAATTGTTTAAGAAATATTCGACTCGTTTTGAAAATACGTAGGTTATAGCAAAAATTCTCTATAACCTTGCATCTCTGATACCATTTTTCTGTAACACCCCGACTATAGCGGAAACACGAGATGCCACAGAACGACATGGTACAAAAGATTTAAGTATAAAACATCAACATCAAATTTCAAATGCCATTCAAATTCAAAAGGTTACACGTTCAAGTTGACGTTTAATAAACATTACACAACCAAAATCATAATCAAAAGATCAAATGTTTGCATTGCTAGTCCAAAATGCAACAATTAAACACATCATCCATGAAGCGGTCCAAAAAGCTAACTTACTGCCCTAGACCTGAAAAGCAGGAAGAAAAAGTGTCAACTACGAGAGTTGAGTGAGTTCATAGGTTTATGCTAACAACACACATGTATTTAATCCAATTCAAGAAAGAATATGTCATAAAATTTCCAAGAATTCCATCATACTGTCCATACCCAAACCGTATGTTCAATCAATAATTTCCATCCATAATATAATATCAATACCTCTGGGTCAATGGTAAGACTACCATGACATAACTTGATGAGATTGTTCTTGAGCCACTACTAAGACCGGTTATGTCCCAATAATCAGATATATTGTCCCCAATGATAAGATAATGATAAGCACATGCTGTCAATCACGTGCATAAAGATAACCAAGGGTCGTGCCATCGGAGACGCCCATAAATATATAGTAGTTAGAGCACCGCGAGGCCAGACTGGCGATGAAGGTAACCACAAAGGCAGACCAAACATCCCACCGTTACCTATAATAGTGGATGAGGGGACAAGTCCTAGTTGCGCAACCCTCTAACTACAGGCCTCAAATGAGTTAACTACAGGCCTCAAAGAGTTAATAGTAGTGTACAGGGGACCACCGTTTGACAGTACTCAAGCTCATCATATAACATATAACACGTTGAACATACAATATAATTCCCATATCATTATCTTTAATTCAAAGAATCATTTCATAAGAGAAAGTCATTTTAATTAAACATGCTTTTCACCCCGAAAGTAAACACATAAAAGAGTTTGAAAGGGGGCTATGACTCACTTGATTAGAGAGTGAAAGGGGCTGATCAAACGTGATTCCTTCGCTTAGATTTGTTGCGCCTCAAGCAAGCCTAAACCATAACGTATATATTCACGGCGTAAGTTCGCGTGACATGAACTAGTGAGCTAGATCATGAGATGTATACTAGTAGACTTGCCCATCTTTGGTTGTTATTAGATTATGGAATTTAAGTGCATTATGATGTTCTCATTGTTTGGGTATAAGAGATTTGGTGGTAAGAGTCGTTTTCTCATTATACGTTTTTGTACGTTTATTGGAATTTCGGTAGTTTGGCTTTGGTTTATATGATTTCCATTGTATACTTTGCTTAGTAATAATATTTGACATTAGTGGTCTTATAATATTAATATTTTATGTATATTTTCTGATTTGTAATTATATATTTTAATTTAATATTATTTAATTAATTATTTATTCATTTTATTGATTTATTAATTAAATAATTCCTTAAAATTACTTTTAAGTGTCATAATTGCCTTTATAAATTATGGATAATTTCATTTGAATTATCTTCTGATATATATGCTCCTTAATTTATAATTTCATGATTTATACTTTTATTTGTGTATTTTCCATTTATTTTAATAATAATATTTAATTAGTTATTTTTACTTAATTATTTATCTTTAAATTATGTAACACATGTCTCTTGCCTTCTAGCTATTTTTCTCCAGTAGGTTTTAGTTATTTTTATCAATGGTTAAGATGATTTAACTTCATTCTTGATTTACATAATTAATTTATTGATTTTTATGTCTTTTAATTACCATTTAAATTCAATAATTCATGGAAATTCTTAGGAATCATCACTAAACATTTTGGTCAAAAATCTCAGGCCTTTTAGGCAACTTTTATCCATACAAAATCATATCAATTCAACCTCTCTTGTGTCTTGCTCATTTTGAGGGTTTTATGATTAAAAATCGTTTACCGAAATAGTGGTTTTAGCCTCATTTCTTAAGCAATTAAAGTGCTTCAAAATGGATTTTCATTCTTGTTTCATTATTTCCAGAAAGTTCATCATATTTTGGTGTCCAAAATCGTGATAGTGGTGGGTGGTGTGATATGTGCAATTTGGTGCTTTCGGTTAGTGATTATTTGACCCGAAAAGGTGATTTTTGAGCTTATAGTTTGTCATGAACCAATAGATCTGAGTTTTATACTTTTATTTCAACTTATTTCCAGTAGGTTTATCATATTTTCTTGGTCATAAGATTATGGTGCATGTGTGTGCTCAAAATGCATTTTTGCGTGTTTTCGGTTTGTGATTTCTAGCTTATTTTAACATGTTTTGATTCAAGCTTTATATCCTTGATATTTTATCAATTTTTCCAGAATATTAACATTAATATTAACATATTTTCACTTATAACAAGTCCATATCCATCTCATAATCCAACAAAAGATCCAACTTTCTTAAATCTAGCATATATGCATTCAAATCACACTTTTTACTATCAACTTTTATAGATCTAACATTCAACAATATAAAAACTTCTTTTGAATGAAAAATATCAGAATATTCTCTTCAAAAATATACAAAAACTTATAGATCTATCAACAAGAAAGTCACTTTAAAAACTACTAATCTATAACCACACTTTTGGGTCTTAAACTTGTTGAATCCTTGGATCTTTCTTATTAGATTCGACATGCATGAGCATGGAAAGAAAGATCCTATCAACTTTGCCCTCATTAAGTGTATATTACAAAGAAAACAAGAAGAAGGTATGAGTTTTTGATAAAACCTTTGAATATAAACAAAAACAAGATTAGATCTAGTAAAAAGGATGAAGATTATACCCTTTTGAACTTGGTTTTGGATGATGAAAGAGGGCAGATTTTCGTGGCCTCCAAACCCTTATAAAACCTTTAATCTAAGCTTAGAACAACCCTTAAATGCACCTTGAATTTACCCTTAACAATCTAGCCTAAATCCTTATTATTAATGTATGTTTATATTGACTTATGTTTGCCTTTTCTTTCTCTCTTTTGGCCGTAGGAAACAAGGAGAAAGGAGGGAGAAGAGAGAGTTTGTCTTGAGAGAATAAGAGTGTGTGTGAAGAGTGTGTGTTGGAGTGGTGAGTTCCAAGAGAGAAAAGTGTGTTTGAAATGAAAGGGTTGAGTGTGAAATGGGGGGAGGGAGGGCCGGCCTTATGGGGGCATAGGGAGGGTTTTCTATCTTTTTTTTTTATAAAAATTGTGTATATAAGGTGTATATATTTGTTAGGTGTATGTATATGTATTTGTGTATGTATTATAAGGTAAATTGTATTAGTTTGTAGTATAAGTTAATGTTTATTCTAGCATGTGTATATATGTATATATGTCATGTATAGGTGTGTGTATGTACATATTTTTGTATTTTTAATTTGTTACATAATCCTTAATTTATAAGCTGGTATTTATTTTAAGCATATAAATATATACTTGTTGTTACTTAACCACTTTTATGCACATATTAGTTTATAATTATACTTTGAGATGGAAATCTTTATTTTCATGACATATTTACTTAAATTGGTTTGATGATTGATTTGTTGGACATTTATAAGAATTTTTGATGGTTATCTCAACTTGTGAGACTTACGTTATTATTTAGATAATTTGATTGATCATCAATAAAATCTTGTTCAATGGTACTTTATAATTCACATTTAGAATTGAACAATAGCTTTAGATTGCTAATTTTGGGGCATTATCTACTAGCTTTAAGCATAACTATGGCTTGCGAGATCAACGGCAACATAACTAGCTCATATATAATATTCAAAAAGTAGGGTTGTTACAATTTATACTAATCACTAACTTAACACTAATACCCCATCCAATACTAGAATTTACAATTAAACACCATATTTATATTTCTAACAATCTCCCCCTTGGTGTTGAATTGTAAATGTTGCATCGTCTTCGGTCTTTAAATAATCATGATGAGCCCATTTGTTGAAAATCTTCAATGTTGATTGGACTTTGAAGCTTTCTCATTGTCTTCAATGTCTTGTATCAACCTTGATTTTGAATCTTCTCAACAAACAAATATATTTGACGATGACTTATTAAATCTTGATCTTCTCTTGCAACTTTGAATACTTTGGAAGCATCTTTGAAATCTTTGTAGCTTTTGAGCTTTCACAACTTGAACATTTGAATGTTGATTTCAACTTGATGTTGTGGAGAAGTAACTTGAACTTTGAGTAGCATGTAGAAGCTTGGTTTTGACTTGGAATTCTTTTGAATTCTTTTGGATTGCGGAAGCTTGATTTAACTTTGAATTCTTTTGGCTTTGCGGAAGCTTGGTTTTGACTTTGAAATCTCTTGGCATTTCAGAAGCTTGGTTTTTGAAATGCGGAAATTTGATTTTGTCTTTAAAACTTCAATTCTTGGTCTAACTTGTCTCTGAATCAATAAACATCTTGGAGCATTTGATTCTTTGATCAATTAACATTCGCTCCCCCTCAATCAAACAACTATCTCGGAGCAAAGAATTCAATAACAATTCTTTAATCTCTTGCCCCCCCTTGAACAAACAATCATTTCGGAGCATATTTAACGACTCATGAGTTTACTCTTGCTCCCCCTCAAATGAACAATCTTCATTCAATCTTAAACTTTTCTAATCATCAAACCATGGTCAATTATTCAATAAAACTTTCAAATATCGACCATGTACATCATCTTGAATATACTCGATCTCGAATCAATCCTTTAACTTTCTCGAAACAATCTTTCAACTTATCACGATAATTATTCACTCTCTTCACCTAAACTAACGATCCTTTGAACAACCAAACATTATGAATTATCCTCAATCAATATCTAACAATCAAATTCTACCTATATCCTTGAACTCTATCTATCAATCATATAATCATTTCTCCCCCTTATGATGAAAATGTGAAACGGTTTCATCATACAATAATGATTGATAACATAAACGGTAGATCACAACAAACAATATTCCACCAAATTAACCCAACCCAATTCCCAATTCCCAATGAACCTATTGGTGAACTAGAATGTAAGGTTGCATTGTTTGAAAAACAATTTTTATATGGTGTTTGTGTGAAGAGAAATGAAAACTGGATAATAATGATCCGTTGACACAACCAAAAATCAAAAGGATTAATGGTGTGGCCTAAAAATACGATTACTATTTTTAGAACTTCCCATTATCATCGAGAAATGCACAAAGCTTATCTCTAAATGGTTCGGTCTATGGCTTTTCAACCGATAGATTGCTTTAAAGAATGTAATTCATGGTCAGTGTCACAAAGGCGTTCGATAACCATGTCTTACTATCCTCAAAGACTTTTGGGAAATAAATCCGATCTCACATAGACTTCTCGTTTACTCAGCAAATTCATAAAATGAAAATGTGAGACCTACGTTCAACGTTGGAAAAGATGTTAGCATTGGTAGGATTGCCATTCGATCATCGTGGAATATCAAAAATATGATATCACTACGAATGTTTCGGCAATATCACAAAGATATGCAATGTCACAAAGACATATAAAGACTCTATGTGTCCTAGTCAAATGAAAGATATATCAAGTACGCTCTAGACTCAATAGTGATCAAATGAAGTCGGGGACCGGAGCAGAGTGTCTCCCTTTTTCATCAATATCAACATCTTCCAAATGAAGAGGTCGATAGAAATGTTAAAAATCTCCGTGAGAATAAAACAAGCATTTGTAAAGAAACACTTGAGTGGTTAGGAAAAGATGTGCATTGCTTCACTGGGTCCATGAAGTCTTCTTCAATATCGAGAAATCAACAAATTAAATCTGATAGGAACGTGTTGACCCGGTTTTTTAAGAATTTTGGGGAGGGCTTTTATTTCTTTTAGCCATTCTTTCTCACATCATTTCACTGTAACCTCTCACTTTTCGACTACTCCCTCATGTCCTATTTGCACAAATAACATCACACTCAAAAACCCTCACAAACTAAGATTGAGAATTTAACTCCGGGGTTAGATCTCATCGGCGATGACAAGATCATGGAGTATTTATGAGTGGCCTAAACTCTCATGTGCAAATCTAACACCGAACTTCTTTGAATATGATCGAAAATGGTTGAAAATCCTCCAAAGTGTTTTAAAATGATAAAAGCGATTGAACACTTGGAAGTTTTGGTTTTATAAACAAACTCCCCCTAAATATATGCAAGATATAAACAAAGTTTTTGCATATTAAGGGTGAGTAAAAGATTTAAAAGTTGCTCACAAATATTAAAAATGAGACTACAAAGGCAGTACACAAAGGCGTTCGATGCCTTGCAGCTCATTCTAATACTTTGTGAGTAACTAAAGGACAAAGTAAAAATGATGAAAAGAGAAAAATCTTTTATTGGATTTTTAAAATAATAAAATGAAAATCTTTTTGGATTTTTCTAAACAGATTGAAATTATAAACACGGTTTTAGAACGGGTTATACACTGATGTGTGCATAAGCCATTATTCATCAAATCACTTGGAAATCACTTTTGGAACCCATTTGAGATTGGGTCCAATGGTTTTTGAATTCTTGAAAGTCCAAATGTAAGTCTCATCGATTTGATGAATAGATGTTGCATTCCACGGAGAACTAAAACCCGGTGGTTTAGTTGAAAAGAGTTTGCGTGGAAGCAACGGTGAAAAATCATTTGAATTCTTTGAAAACTTGTCAATCTTGGGAGATTGATTTGAGAAATGATTTTTCGGAACAAAATCATTCACTTTTTGCACAACTGCTTTCACAGGTTTTGGTGCAAGATCAAAAAGTTCCGAAAATGAATATTTGAATGATTTTGACTCAGTTGACTTATCTTTTGAAGTTGGTTTCCATTTTGATTTAGTCAACTGAGATTTTGCTTGTGAAATATGTCCAGAATTATCCTCAAATGATAGAAAAGACACAAAAGTAGTTGTTCCATCAAAAATAGGTTTCTTAGAATACTTCTTACCCTTTTGCAAGGAGTAATTAGTAAGCTGAGACACCTTTCTTTCAAAAGGTTTTGAAGATTTACCCGTGTAAACCCTCTTTGGAACATCAACTTTAGGTTTTGATGAAATAGATTTTGAAAAACTTTTGGACATCTCAGTCTTGTCACAAACACACTCAAGATCAGTCTGAGTTGAGGTCTCAACGGTCTTAACAACATCACATTCACTTGTTACAGAAGAATCCACAACTTCACATACAGGACAATCAGGTTCAGTGCAACCTTCAACAACTTCTTTAGGTAGGTCAAGAGAGACAGAACAATGATTTTGACGCTGAAAAGATTTGGTTTGTGTTTGCAATTCAATCTCAAGGTCGGAAATTTTCTTTGTCAAAGATGTTTCGTTTGACTGAAGTTGCAAACACTTGTCTTCAAGACACTTGATTTGAGCACAAAACTTTGTTCTTCCTTCTTCAACTTTGCTCTCAAAAATGGTGGACTTGTTTCGCAACTCATGGTTAAGCTCAGAAATCTTTTGTTGCAAAACAAGTTCTTTTGATTGATTGTCCAAAACAATTTTATTGAGCTTTTTGGAAGAATTGTCCAACTCATTTGTGAATTTGAAAAACTTGGATTGCAAATGATCATTTTCTTTTTGAAGACTTTTCATGTTGGACAAAATAAGATCATTTGCAGATTTGAGTTCTTTGCTCTCCGACATGAGTTGGTCAATTTCAAGTTGAAGATTTTTGTTTTGTTCCATGAGTTTTTGACTCGTCTCATACATGTATCGTTTTTCTTGAAAACGAATGAACACATGGAACATGTTTGTTGTTGAAAATCTTGGGATTAAAATTACATGTACAACGACCATTTTTATGATCCCAAATTTCATCCCCTGTGGGTTCTTGAATGAACATAGTCGTCAGTTTATCTGGCACATTGAACTTTATTGACTCAAAATTTTCTGAAGTCTGGTACGAAGAAATAATCGATTTCAAGTCTTTAATGTCAGACACAAAACATACACGTTCTTCACAAAGAGCTTTGAATCTCTTGGACACATCCTCAAACTTTTGATACACTCGAACAACACAAGCATGATTATTTCCTTGAAAACATGAACACTTTTGACTATTATGAAAACCATATGAACCCATGTTTGGTTCAAATTTGATCGTTTTGGTTGACATTTTGACAAAAAAAACTTGATGACAATTTAATAAAAGAAACAACCTAAGACAAGAATCTAACAATTTAGTCTTGAAAAATATGTAGCCCAACAACTAAAAAAAATTTAGCCCAATTAATCTAACACATAAGTCCAAAACAAACTTTTAGTCCAAATGAAATTAGTCCAACAACTAAATGTAAGCCCAACAAATTTAAACCAAAAATCAGCCCAAATGACTAAAGAAGTCCAATTAAACTTTAGCTTAAAAGAAAATTCAGCCCATTGAATAATAAAAAACTTAAATTTTTTTTTTTGATTTTCTACTTGTGAAGAATGCCGAGCAAAAATCTCGGCAAATGGACCAAAAAATTTTGAAAATTTTTATTTTCTGCCCACTTGAAGAATATTGATCGAAAATGATATTGAATTAATTTTCTTGAAATTGAAAATTTTGACAAGTCTAAATGAACTAGGTGCCGAGGTTTTTCTTCGGCAAATAGAACAAGTAGCCAATTCACAACTCGAGCACACTGATCAATCAACTTCAACAGTTTGCCGAGCTTTTTCTTCAGCAAATAGAACAACTAGAACTGGATCACAAATACACTTGGTGGATTTTTGTTGAAATAACTATTTGCCGAGATAAAATCTCTGCAAATAGAACAATGAGCACCAATACTTGACCAACTTTTCTTGAAACAACTATTTGCCGAGATAAAATCTCTGCAAATAGAACAATGAGCACCAATACTTGACCAACTTTTCTTGAAACAACTATTTGCCGAGAAATAATCTCTGCAAATAGAAGAAGTAGAACTAGTACTTAACGAAAATTTCTTCAAACAGCTATTTGCCGAGCAAAAAGCTCTGCAAATAGTACAAGTAGCTCCAGTCCTTAGGAAAAATTTGCTAAAACACGTATTTGCCGAGATAAAATCTCTGCAAATAGTACAAGTACGATTAACCCTAGCCAACAATCTCTGCAAACACGAGTAAACACTAAACGACAAAACAGTCGGTTACTGTTCTTCTTCTTCGTTCAGCTAAGTACCCAAACGCCGAGGTTTCTGAAAATCATTGATATCTTCTTCATTTTTGAGAGTTACAACTTGAAATTTATATCAAAATTCTCAAAAAATGATTGCGAACAAATCCTCGAACAAAATAACAACTAATTTCAATCAGAATCAAATCCCACTGAAACCTTCATTTGCCGAGCTTTCACAAAATGTAATCAAATGATGAAACTGAAATCTGAAATCGATACAGAATGATGATATACTAACAACTAATCGATCGGTGAACAAATTTCAACAATAAACACACTTGTTTTGCAGAAATTACTCAAACAGTAATCTCGGCAAATGGACTTTTCAGAAACAAACTCAAATTCCAGAAAATAAGCACAAAATAAGCCTTAATTGAAGCTTGTGGATCGTTCAGCAACTCTGATTGTGCTCTGATACCAAATGTAAAGAGTAGAATTTGAGCTTTTGTGTGTGTTTTAGTGTGTGTCAATGGCGGTTTCTAGAGAGATAAAGTAGAGAGAGAAAGCAGAGATATCAGGGAAAGATTGGTTAGCATTATGGGGTAAAAGGTTACATAATACAAGAGTTAGTCATAAATGACTTATGAGAGGGGTATTTATACTAATCACTAACTTAACACTAATACCCCTTCCAATACTAGAATTTACAATTAAATACCATATTTATATTTCTAACAGTAATTGTTGATGAATATTTAAGATACACCTGGGTTTTCTTTCTAAGACACAAGAGTGAAGCTGCTGACAGCATTATTCATTTCATCAAGCAAGCTGAAATTCTCTACAAAAGACCTGTTAGGCAATTAAGGAGTGACAATGGTACTGAATTAAAAAATATCTCTCTTAATTTATTTTGCAGTGAAAAGTGAATTTCACAAGTCTACTCAACTGCCAGAACTCCTCAACAAAATGTAATCAAATGATGAAACTGAAATCTGAAATCGATACAGAATGATGATATACTAACAACTAATCGATCGGTGAACAAATTTCAACAATAAACACACTTGTTTTGCAGAAATTACTCAAACAGTAATCTCGGCAAATGGACTTTTCAGAAACAAACTCAAATTCCAGAAAATAAGCACAAAATAAGCCTTAATTGAAGCTTGTGGATCGTTCAGCAACTCTGATTGTGCTCTGATACCAAATGTAAAGAGTAGAATTTGAGCTTTTGTGTGTGTTTTAGTGTGTGTCAATGGCGGTTTCTAGAGAGATAAAGTAGAGAGAGAAAGCAGAGATATCAGGGAAAGATTGGTTAGCATTATGGGGTAAAAGGTTACATAATACAAGAGTTATTCATAAATGACTTATGAGAGGGGTATTTATACTAATCACTAACTTAACACTAATACCCCTTCCAATACTAGAATTTACAATTAAATACCATATTTATATTTCTAACAGTAATTGTTGATGAATATTTAAGATACACCTGGGTTTTCTTTCTAAGACACAAGAGTGAAGCTGCTGACAGCATTATTCATTTCATCAAGCAAGCTGAAATTCTCTACAAAAGACCTGTTAGGCAATTAAGGAGTGACAATGGTACTGAATTAAAAAATATCTCTCTTAATTTATTTTGCAGTGAAAAGTGAATTTCACAAGTCTACTCAACTGCCAGAACTCCTCAACAAAATGGTGTTGCAGAAAGAAGAAACAGAACTCTTATTGAAGCTTCCAGATCCATGATGGCTCAAAACAATGTCAAGTCTCATTTCTGGGCTGAAGCAGTACACACAACTTGCTTTACCCAGAACAGATCCCTCATTGTGAAAAGACACCAGAAGACTGCATATGAACTTCTTAGGGGGAGAAAACCTAAGATTGGTTTCCTAAGAATGTTTGGAAGTCCTTGCTATATTCTGAATCAGAAAGACCATCTTGGAAAGTTTGATGAGAAATCAGATGAAGGTATCCTACTTGGATATGCAACAATGATGAAGGCCTACAGAGTTTACAACAAGAGAACTAAAACAATTGAGAACTCTGTTAATGTAAGCATTGATGAAGGTTGTTCTAAGCCAGTCTGCTCTCCTCCTGAAGATGAAGACTTCAATTTTAAAGAACTGGCTGTACCTGAGAATGAGCCTCCAACTAACCCTCCAGTTGGAGCTGATAATGCTCAAACTCAGGGGGAGCAACTTATAGAAGAAGAAGAAGAAGAAATTCCAATCTTTGAAAATGCACAAGCTGATCCTGCTCCTACTGAAGTAATTGTTCAGAATCCATTAAATGACTCTCCAACTGGTTCAGACTCCTCCATTCCTGTCCAAGCTGATCAGCCTCTTCCTCAAGCTGATCATGCTGAACCATCTAATCTGAACCAGTCCATTGTCCCAGTTACAAGATGGACAAAGAGTCATCCAATTAACCAAATCATTGGTGACCCACTCTCTGGTGTGAAAACAAGAAGAATGGCAACATGCAACTTTTGCATGTTTGTCAATTTTGTAATCAAGGTGAAACCAACTGAGGTTGATGAAGCTCCGGGAGATCCCTCTTAGGTTAATGCAATGCAAGATGAGTTAACATAGTTTGAAAGAAATAAGGTTTGGGAACTTGTTCCAAGACCTCATCACAAGACTGTGATTGGAACCAAGTGGGTCTACAGAAACAAAATGGATGAAAGGGGAGTTGTGACCAGAAACAAAGCAAGATTGGTAGCTCTTGGTTACAGACAAGAGGATGGAATTGATTATGATGAGACTTTTGCACCAGTGGCAAGATTAGAGGCAATCAGAATGTTCTTGGCCTTCTCTGCTCACAAAGGTTTCAAAGTCTATCAAATGGATGTGAATAGTGCTTTTCTTAATGGAAAATTGGAAGAAGAAGTCTATGTTGAACAGCCTCCTGGTTTTGAAAACTCAAAGTTTCCAGACCATGTGTTCAAGCTTGACAAGGCTCTATATGGGTTGAAGCAAGCTCCAAGGGCATGGTATGATACTTTGTCTAAGTTCTTATTGGCTAATAACTTCAAAAGAGGTAATGTTGACAAGACTTTGTTTGTGAGAAAGTATAATGGTGATATTCTGCTTGTACAAATTTATGTAGATGATATAATATTTGGGTCTATCAGTGAAAGACTTTGCAAAAAGTTTTCTGAATTAATGTCTAAAAAGTATGAAATGAGCATGATGGGAGAACTAAACTATTTTCTGGGTTTACAAGTTAAACAGACTAAAAATGGAATTTTCATAAACCAAGGAAAATATGTTAAAGATCTCTTAAAGAAATTTGGTTTTAGTGATTGCTCACCTATGAAAACTCCTATGGGAACTGGTGATAAGCTGGATGAAGACAAAAATGGCAAATCTGTTGACATCACAGCTTATAGGGGTATGATAGGATCATTACTTTACTTGACTGCTAGTAGACTAGATATTATGTTTGCTACATGCCTTTGTGCAAGATATCAAGCTAGTCCTAAGGAATCCCATCTTAAGGCTGTGTAGAGAATCTTTAGATACCTTAAAGGTAGTCCCAATCTGGGTCTTTGGTATCCCAAAGACTCAGGATTTGATTTAATTGGCTATTCAGATTCTGACTTTGCAGGCTATAAGATTGACAGAAAAAGTACTTCAGGAGCTTGTCAATTGCTTGGCAATAGACTTGTAAGCTGGTCCAGCAAGAAGCAGCATTTAGTTTCTATCTCCACTGCAGAAGCTGAATATGTTGCTGCAGGAAGTTGTTGTTCTCAAATTCTTTGGATGCAATATCAGTTTCAAGACTATGGTGTCACTGCAACAAAAACTCCTATCTTTTGTGACAGTACCAGTGCCATAGCAATTTCAAACAATCCTGTGCTTCATTCAAGGACCAAGCACATTGATATAAGATATCATTTCATCAGGGATCATGTAATGAAAGAAGATGTTGAACTCCACTTCATTCCAACAGACAATCAGCTTGCTGACTTGTTCACAAAGCCATTGGATGAATCAAGGTTCAACTACCTCATAAGTAAGCTAGGTATGCTTAATTTGTAAAATGTAGTGAGCTAAGTAATAGCAAATCTGACCCCTTAGAGTTATACTAAAATTTTGAGGGTAAGCTGTGTCAGACCCAGACTACCCTTTCACACTTGGCGCATTTCAAGTAAAAGAGGTTAAGCTGAGTCTGACCCAGCTTCGTGGTTATTTTTGTTATTAAATATCTCAGTGCATTTTATTACTTTCATTATTTTATTTAGTGTACTTGCTGATCCTATTGGAGTGTGACACGTGTAGTGGTAACAGCCGGTTACTGAAAAAGTACCACCACTACTTGTTGATCCTCCAATCAAAATCTTTCTCTCTCCAACTTTTTCAAACGGGATATTTTGAGTGTTTGTATATAACTTTCACTTAACCTAAATCACAAATCACTTGTTCATATTTTTTTTAAAATCAATTTTTCTTCTCTAATCTGATTACTGTTTTATTAAATTTAATTTCTTCTAAAAATATTTTTAAAATGGCATCAGCATCTATTACTATTCATATTAATGATTCTCAATCTAGTTCTTCTGAGCCTGAAAGTCAATTCCCAGCTCCGATAAGCGCCAATAAGCTTTCACCTTATGTGGTGGAAAAAGGTAGTAGTGGTTCCGGCTGATCTTGATACTGGTAAAATCAAGATTGGCAGTCTGGTTTATGCCAATATTCATCCTCCTTCATGGGCTAAAGGATACGATGAGATTGTGGCTTTCTTATGGCATCATCCATTCAGCAAGGTGATGATTGAGAAGCCAGACTGGGTGTTTCAAGATCTACTTTGTGAATTTTGGGCAAGTTGTGTTGTGAAACAGAACAAGAAAGGAGATGCTGCAATCTATGGCTCAATCCTTAACGGTAAGAAAAAGGTATATATTTCTTATGAGAGGCTTAGGTCTGCTTTTGAGCTGTCTTATATGCCTGATGATGAATATGATAATGTTGTGTCTCATACTGAAGCCAAAAATGTTTTACAAGAAGTTGGATATACTGGTCCATTGGCTTCAGTAGTTAAAATGAAACATTTAACTAGTATTTGGAACTACTTATTGAGCACAATTTCGAAAACCTTACAAGTAAAGGCAGGCAGCTTTGATCAGCCTAATGTTCTAGAATTGCAGATTTTTCATGTAATGGTCACTATGACCAGAATAGATTTTGCTGGCTTAATATTTAAGGACCATGTTGATCGCGTTCATAAGAAGAGTCTTACCATACCTTATGGTAGGATTCTTGCTCTTATCATTGAAGCTATTCTTGACAATGATTACAGTCTGGCAACTAGTCAGACTGTGGAATGCAAGTCTATCAATAACAACATCTTCAATAGTCCCAAGGTATCTGTGCAGGGTCTGACCCGAGCAATGCAGATCTACCTTGATTTTTGCAGGAAAAGAGAAGAGGAACAAGAAGCACTTGGGGAAGCTGTCCCTTCTTCGACACGATCTGAGTCTGACACTCAATCTGCTAATCAGGGGGACCCAGGTACACATGCTTCTGAACCCTCAAACTCTTCTGAATCTATTCAACTTTCTACTCCTACAAAAGAGGGTGAAGGGTTGGCCAAAACATCAGCCACCCTAGCCACACCTTCGTCCACTCATTCAAAATCCGATTCTAAAAGACCCCTTGTTGAGGACTTAGTACCTCACAAGGCCAAAAAGAAAAGATCGCAAAAGAAATCTGTGTCAGCTTCTGGGGTTGATAATGCAACATCTTCTCTTGAGATCCCCCAAGGTGCAGTGGAAGCTAAGGAACGTTCCAAAGCTGTCCCTGTCACCAAAGCTGGCAAGCCAAAATTGCCACACCCATCTGCACTCTCCCAAAAGAGTGTAGACGAGCTAAAGGGAACACCTACTGCTATCCAACCCTCCAAACAAGGTGAAGGTATTGAAAGAAAGACCTCCTCCCAAGGTCATACTGTGTCTAAACCGAATTCGCCATCATCAGCCTCCCAAAAGGTTGATGATATCATTAAAGGGGTAACAGAGGATCTAGCCCTGATCCAAAGTGAGTCAGAGTCAATGCACATCATTTCTGAGGATGGTCAGCCAAAGGAGAGAAGTATCGAATGCATTGGTGACACTGCTTCTCCTCCCCAAGCTGATCAGACTCCTTATCTCTTACACTCTGAGTCTGCACAGGCTGTCAATGCCCCTTCTATGTCACAAGGAGGGGTACAGGCCTCAATTCTCCCTAAGGATACTTTGGTGCAACAACACACCTCTGTTGAAGGGCAATCAAATGCATAAAACATTACACCTGCAGAGTCTGTGTCTGCATCTGTCCTCGGACAGAGGGATTCTGCAGGTTACTTGGCTGTCTTTAAGGCAGTCATGTCAGCCCCTTATGCAGCAAAGGGAACCATTGATGGTCCTCACGATGTCAATGAGAATCTGATCACTATCTCCGGAAGTGATTCTTCACTCGATGATGAGTTTGCCCATCCATCCTCAAGGGATGCTCTGATGGAAGATGCCAGTGGAGGAGTTGATCAAAATCTAGATCAACACATTCCCACTGGCCCTCAGCCTGAATTAAACGTTAATCTTTCTTAGGCTGACCAACTCATCATCAATTCTGACAGATCCACTCATGAGACTCACTCTCATGAGTAAATGTTCCAAAACTCCTTAAACCTCCACCCCCTTCTAAATATGCCCAATGACCCTGTTATTAAGGATTGCAGGCTGCTCTTTCCAGAGTCAGTGGCTTTTAAGCCAACTGCAAGTTCTTCCCAAGCTGCCACTATCTCATTTTCAGATGTGGTGGGTCAGCTCACTGAGTTCATTTCAACCTCTAAGGTTGAGAGCTCAAAGCTGACCGAATGCTTGGAAAAGATCCAAAAGGATAAGGATTTGACGAATAAAAAGGTGGATAAGCTGAGTCAAGATAAGACTGGATTGGAAGAATATGTTAAGAAAGCAGTTGATTTGATGCAGCAGAACCAGAGCAAGCTAACAGAGTCTCTTGATAGTCTTACAAAGGCAATAAATGAAGAGAATGAAAGGAACAAGAGTACTCTGGGTCAGATTGAGAATGCTGCAACCAAGTTTAAAAGGGAAGTCACCATAGAACTTCGATCTACAAACAAGTCACAAGCTGACTTCAAGAATGATCTGATTGAAGCTTCTAAGGGTGTTAAATCCAAGATTGAACTCCTCTATGAGGATTATGTTGAGCTAAGAAGAGCCTGCTGTCTCACCAATGTCAAGATTGACTTGATCAACCAGGATCTCAAAGACTTCCTTGTTACTCCAGTGAGCTCTTTCCCTGCTGATGATGATGACAAAAAGGGGGAGAAGAATGCTACTAAGAGAAAGAGGAGTGCTATGAGTGAAGCTGAAATAGAAAGGCAAAAAGCTCAGGTTGACAAGGACATTGAAGAATACCTTGAAAGATTGAAAGAGAGACTGAATAAGGCCAGAGCCGAGGAGGCACTAAATGATAGAAGATTGGTTGTGCATGGTTCTAGGGTGGAAGCTGAGAAAGAAATAGTAGAGGAGATAAAAAGACCAGAATCTGAGTCTGGTGGTGAATATGTTGGAAAAACAAATGAAGAGGCTGAAAAGGAGAGTGATACAACCAAGGGGGAGACTGTTAATACTGAAATGGGAGATATAAGGAAGGATGTTGGAGTTGAAAAAGATAAGAAAGCTGAAAAGAAAAGAAAGTCCTCCCAAGCTGATCCTGTACAAACTGTGCCAACTCAATCTGACCCAGCTCCCAAAGAACAAATTGATGAATCTTCATCTAGTGAAGACACAACCACTCTGTCCCATTTCATGATCAAGAAAAGAACAACAGAAGTTGGGTCAAGTAGTGTGAAGGTCTTAACTGATAAAGAAAAGGATTGGGAGATTGCAACTGAAACTGCTCCACAGCTTGGGGTAACAGTTGAGGTGGCATATAAAATGATTAAGGAGGACAGACTAGAAAGAGAAAGAATTGCTGCAACTAAGTCTCATTCTGAAATTGCCAAGGCTGTTCAAAAACAACTAAATAAGAAAGTTGAAGAAGATCTTGCAGCCATTGGTTCCAAAAGGAAAGTTGTGAGGAAAGGAAAAGGAAAGAAGAAGGTGGTGGTTCATTCTACACCATCACAGAAGGTTAAAGATGTGAAAGAAAGTGTGAAAGCCCATAATTGGTTTGATGCTAGGGAGAAAAGAAAAGTAATAGAAAAGATCAACTATAGAAAGCATCCAGAACCAATCCTCCAGGTTCAACTCAAAAGAAGAAAGGGAAAGTCCATTCCAAGCATCAGGTTCACAAGAAAAGGATTTGAGACAAACTGGGAAACTCATGATCTTGACAATCTGTATGAGTTAGGTTACACAGAATGGGTTGAATTGCATGATATCATCACTGGTATGCCTGGAATTCATAGAGAGACTGTCTTGGAAGCCATTGAGAAAAAGTTGGCTGCAATTGTAAAATACAAGATTGATATCACTGGCCTTCCAAGACCAAAAGCATATGATTTGGATGATGAAGATGAGTCAGAAGAGCCACTCAAGAAGAAGAGGAGAAGAAATGTTAAGCTCAAAGCTCCTGAAGGTGATCACACAGACTTCCTTAGAAACTTGAACCCTTCAGAGTTTCTTGGGCTATTATCTCCTGATGCTCTAGACAGAATTCTAAGACATCTCAATCTGTCTCTTCCTGCTGGTGTGACTAATGCAAGAAGTGTAATGCACATTACTGAACCTGAACATGGTATGTATTTTGTGGATGCAAGAGGGCAACTTGTATTCCAAAGGACTGCTGAGCTGAAAGAGGTACCAACTATGCACCTTTTTACCTTGTACAGATTTTGTGTTACTTTCAGTGAACAAGGTAATGGGTATGAGCAGTTCCTTATAGATGAAGGGTTAGATAGAAAAGTAGATGTGAGGATTGCTCCATCTTTTGAAGTTAAGCAAGAAACTGTAGAGTTGATTGGGAAATAAAGCCTTATTGTAATACTTTGTATTTCTCAATATATACAAGTATTTGTACAAATTCAGTGTCTTGTTAAAATTTCATATCAGATTGAAAAGAACCCAAAAGATTCAAAGGGTCACAAGCTGTTAGTCATATTTTTGTTTGATTCTTTGTAAGCTGATAGTCAAAAGTGTAGTTGGGTTTTGTCATCATCAAATAGGGGGAGATTGTTGAGTTCCAATGTTAATTGTAAATTTAATGATGACAAATCTGACCTATAAACACTTAGTAATCTTTGGTTCTTGTAATCTGATCTGGGTCAGACTAAGCTGACACAGCTTACGATCTGTCTCTGACCCAGATCATGCTTCATACTTGTAATTGTAATATCTTATGGAAGCAAGTGTTATTCAAGCTGCATCAAAATGTATTAGCATTTAGTCCAAGTCGAAGAGGAGGATTGAAGATAGAAGACCAAGATGTTAGTGGAAGACAGCTTGGGATTAGCAGTCAGCTTGGAAACACTTAGGCAGATTGGTGCCTTGACAAACGGCCCAATCTGTGTCTGACAATCAAGTGAAGATAACAACCTGGATTGAAGATAAGGACAAATGATGTGACTAGGAAGATTCCTAGGATCCAGGTTGGTGGTTGTTTTATATATGCGTGTCCATACTCCTATTGGTAGATGAAGAATGTGTGTCAGTACGTGGGGGACCACAAGTACCATGAAAGGCACGATTGATTATTCCTTCATCAACCACTGAATGAAGAACACGTAGCTGCAACGGACACCTAATGAAGGAGCGCTTTCGCCTAAAAGCCTCATTCATGGATTTCATATGTGGGGCATTTCCTGAGAATCATTCTTCACACAAGTTTCTCTGCTCTTACACACAGCTTAGTCTTTACGAGATCAGCTTGGGCTGATTCTCTTGAGCTGAAACTTATTGATTGTTGTTTCTCATTTCATAGGGTTGTTTAGATATCTATAGGCTATCTTTATTCCGCAACAACCCTGTAATTCTTTGTATAGATTATTTCTTAATAAAGGATTACATTTGAAAACCACAATCTATGTTCAAGAATGTTTTTGTTTCTTTACTGCTTTACTGTTTTAATGATTCCTGCTCTTTACTTACTTGCTTAATATTCATTAACTGAATCTTAAAACATTTTGTGTTTAAAAGTTTGTAAAGATTGAAGTAACTTGTATTCACCCCCCTCTACAACTGTTCTGTGTTCAATATACTTTGGTATATTGATACACCGTGGGACGTATCACTAAGAAATGCTTGATAAAGTAAGACATAAAGTCACTTTATCCAACCTACTTTACATGCTTTTGTACTTTAATCACAGACAAAGGGTATTGTCCGGATAATAGCATGCAAAGTAAAAAGGTCTTCCTCGTAATCAGTATAAAGCGTTGTAAGTACTTTAAACTGATGCTCTCCAGTCTTGATCTGGGTAAAACATCCACTGGGCTTTGCTGCCATGGATGTTTTCTATCTTCCACTTGTTGTCTTCGACTTCAACTGGAATGTCTTCAGGTCTTGGTGTAACACCCCAACATGGCGGAATCATGGGGTATCACTTAGAAAAGCACAGCACGACATGGGAATTATGTAAAGTCAAACTATATGCATTCATAGGATTGAAACAATCCATAAACTCACTCAAATGTATACAATAATCAATATCTATCAAAGATACACACTCAATCAATATTAAATGAAAATGTTTAAATGATAGTAGTTGATCTTAAGCATAACCCGTTAAAGGGAAATAAGGATCACGGATCCAGAAGTCCAAAGCTAGTCCAATCCTAGCAATGCAAGCACATAATCATCCATTTTGTCTCTGATTAACCTGATTACCTGAAAAGTGTACTAAAATACGTCAACATAAAGTTGGTGAGTTCGTAGGGACAAGTAATATGGGATAACCGTGTCGGATAACAACCGTTAACAATAAGTGAGGATTAGGAGAACTAATCACATCCAAGGATAACCTATAAGGTTTCACATTATCACAATTCAATACAAGTCAACATTCAATAATAACGATTCCATATAACGTTCAACAACGTTCCATAACAATCAATAACGATCAACAACGATGCGGCTTACATAGTTAATAATTAACAATGCGCTAACGGTGCGACTTATATAATAAATAATGCGCTAACGGTGCGACTTACATCGTAAACAATGCGCTAACGGTGCGACTTACATCGTAAACAATGCGCTAACGGTGCGACTTACATCGTAAACAATGCGCTAACGGTGCGACTTACATCGTAAACAATGCGCTAACATGTCCACATCAACAATTCAATCATACAATCAATCAAATCAACAATCAACAGTTAAACAAACATGTACACTTTTCAGCCCGAATCTCAATTGAGTAGGGAGGGTTTACGAAACTCACCTTAGTTGTAGTGGCAAATCAGAGCAGTAGATAATCCTCGTGACAAGTTAATCTTAGTACAGCTCAAAACACTTTGCAAAGTACTTTAGTATGCTCAAAATGTACTACCGGGTACCTAGAACAAGTATAAGATCAACTTATAAGCTACCACAAAGCCTAAGTGCAAAATAAGGAATTTTTAGCATGTTTCCAGCTTTGCGTTATCTACTTGACAACGACTTTGGGAAGTCAGGAAGACCAGATACAACAAAACTTAGTTCTAGACATTTGTTGGGCACTCAAAGGCCTTTTCAAAAATGTAAGGTTTGACTCTTGAAGAGCTTTAATAAAAGAGTTATGATTTTTACAAAAACAAACCTGTAGCCTCGTCAGAAATTAGACCAGTTCTGAAAATCGTCGTTTTTGGCACTCTTCTGAGCAAAACCAGAAGAAACTTCGTTCTTATCAAATTTTACTGACACTTGGACCTTTCCAAAAATATAAGATTCGTCTCCTAATTCGTCCAGATGAATCTTCTATGATGTTTGCAAGATGACTGAAAATTTCAGTCCTATAGAGTCTTTAAATTCAACTTGAAACTTCAAGTGATGAACCCAAGACTTTATGGACTTGATTGTTTTGTGTTATGAATGTGAAAGAGAGAGAAAAGAGCAGAGATGAATGATAGAATGATCATCAAATGCTTGCTTATATAGCCCAAGAGTTGCAACTAAGTGCCAAGAATACACACCTTGGCCATGAGGTGTTCATCATGTGTTTACAACTCATCCTTGAGTGTAATGGCTGAAACTTTGGCCTTAAAACAAACTAGAATTCAGTAGGAACATGTTCATTGCATGATTACAAGCTATAATCCAAGTCTTGGTTAGTTTGTGTGGGGTTTATGTCAAGAACACAAGCTTGACTTGACTTATTGACTTTGGTTGACTCTAAACTTTGATTCTTGATTATTATTTGTGTAATTAAATGTAGTAACTAGTCTATATAAGTATAATTACTTTTATCTATGTGGTTATAAATCAATTACATGTATTTATATATTTATTAGTTATCTAGTTCAAGTACACAATTGCATATTTATTTTACTAGTATGTACAATATATCTAACTAGTTAATTGATTCCGAAATTAATAACAAAAATACTCACGAGCGTACAACTTTTATAAATTATTATAAATCCATAATATGGATAAATCATTTCATATAATATAAAGGTTGTGTCGGTTTTTGTCCTATTAATGGAATTATCATCTAACCACCGACACTGTTCCACCGACACTGTTCCACCGACACTGTTCACCGACACTGTTCCACCGACACTGTTGTAACCGTACATTATACTTAAGGTTTCGTATATACGTTTTTCCTGTTACCATAGTTACTCAATTATCATCTATTATATAATTTCCATAACATGTACTGGGCCAATTTCATAGTCTGCTAATATGGCCCTAATTCTAGAAGTTCAAATATGACATTATAATTGGCCCAATTTACAGATAAATGTACACAATTATTTCCAAATTTCCGTTTATTGAAATAGTTAATCAAATTACATGCACAGTCAAACGGTAAAAATCATGAATGTTACATTCTTCCCCTGTTAAAGAATTTCGTCCCGAAATTCAACAATCACTAATTACTAAACAAGTGTGGGTATTTAGACTTCATGTGGTCCTCACGTTCCCAAGTAAACTCGGGTCCACGTCTAGCTTGCCATCTCACTTTGACAATCGTATATCGGGTATTCTTTAGTTTTCTAGTTTGTCGATCTAGAATTTCTATTGGTTCTTCCACGAATTTCAACGTTTTATCAACACGGATTTCTTCGAGGGGCACATGAAGTGTTGGATCGGCCAAACACTTTCTAAGATTACAAACATGGAAAACATTATGAACTCCACTCAGGTTTTGAGTAAGTTCTAATCGATAAGCTACCGGACCAATACGATCCAAGATCTTGAATGGGCCAATGTACCGTGGTCCCAACTTGCCACGTTTCACAAAACGAACCACACCTTTCCACGGGGATACTTTCAATAAAACATAATCACCAACTTCAAATTCGAGGGGTCGTCGTCTAACATTAGCATATTTCAATTGTCGTTCTCGGGCCACTCTTAACTTTTCTTTGATTTGTGAGATCACTTTCGTTGTTTCAATAACAATTTCGGGCCCAACGAGTTGGCTTTCACCAACTTCTGCCCAAGCTAGCGGTGACCTACAATCTCTCCCATATAATGCTTTAAATGGGGCCATTCCAATGCTAGCATGATAGCTATTATTGTAGGAGAATTCAACCAAAGGAAGATGCACATCCCAATTACCACCAAAATCAATAGCACAAGCTCTTAACATGTCTTCCAATGTTTGGATCGTTCTTTCACTTTGACCATCAGTTTGTGGGTGGAACGCCGTACTCATGCCGAGACGAGTACCCATAGATTTCTGGAACGCCTTCCAAAATTTTGAAGTAAATCGGGCATCCCGATCGGATATCACGGAAATCGGCACTCCATGCTTGATATCACCTCTTTGATGTACAAACGTGCCATGGTGTCAAATTTATCGTCCTCCCGGATGGCTAAGAAGTGAGCTGACTTAGTCAACCGGTCAATTATCACCTAAATAGTGTCCCGACCACTACTCGTCCTAGGTAACTTCGTGATGAAGTCCATAGCAATTTCTTCCCATTTCCACACCGGTGTTACTGGTTGGACTAGTAAACCTGGTGGTTTCTTGTGGTCGGCTTTCACTTGCAAACAAGTGAGGCATTCACTAACATATTTTGCAATGTCATTCTTCATTCCCGGCCACCAATACAAATCTCTCAATCCAAAGTACATTTTATCAGAACCCGGGTGAACCGAGTAGGCTGACTTATGAGCTTCATCCATCAATTTCAACCGCCATCCTCCAAGAACGGGAATCCACAATCGATCAACGAAATACAAACCATTGTCATTCTTTCTATCAAATTGTTCTTCTAGACCGTTTAAGGTTTCATTGATGAAGTTTTCCGGTCTAGTTGCCAATTCTTGTGCTTCAATAATGGAGTCACGAACACTCCTTAACACGGTAAAGCTCATGGCTTTAACTCTTCTTGGTTTTATACGTTCTTTTTGACTTAAGGCATCGGTACCACATTTGCTTTACCCGGGTGATACCGGATAACACAATCATAATCACTTAACAGTTCAAGCCATCTTCTTTGCCTCATGTTCAGATCGCTTTGATTGAAGATATGTTGAAGGCTTTTGTGATCGGTATAGATCACGCTCTTGGTGCCATACAAGTAATGCCTCCAACATTTCAAAGCAAATACCACTGCTCCCAATTCTAATTCATGAGTCGGATAATTCTTCTCATGCACCTTCAATTGTCTGGATGCATATGCTATCACCTTATCCCGTTGCATTAAGACACAACCCAATCCTTGCCCGGATGCATCACAATATACAACAAAATCATTGGCTCCATTGGGCAAGCTCAAGATGGGTGCATCACACAATTTGTCTTTCAACAATTGGAATGCTTGTTCTTGCTTTTCACCCTAATCAAAGCTTCTTTCCCGTTGAGTCAACAGAGTCAAAGGTTGGGCGATTTTTGAAAAGCCTTTAATAAATCGTCTATAGTAACCCGCCAAACCAAGAAATTGGCGAATTTCGGTCGGTGTTTCGGTCTCCAAATGGGTCCACATGAATTCCTTCTTTGCTCACTACGTGACCAAGAAAGTGGACCTCTTTAAGCCAAAATTCACATTTGGAGAACTTGGCATAAAGCTTTTCTTTCCGGAGTATCTCTAAGACTTGTTTCAAATGTTCCAAATGATCTTCTTTTGTCTTAGAATAGATAAGAATGTCATCGATGAAAACAATGACAAATTGGTCCAAGTAGGGTTGACACACTCGATTCATCAAATCCATGAACACAGCTGGTGCATTAGTCAATCCAAAAGGCATCACCGTAAATTCAAAATGTCCATATCTCGTTCGAAAGGCGGTTTTTGGAATGTCGTCTTCATGAACACGTAATTGATGATAACCCGACCTCAAATCAATTTTGGAAAAGAAACGAGCACCTTGAAGTTGGTCGAATAAATCGTCAATCCTAGGAAGAGGATAACGATTCTTTACCGTTAGTTTGTTCAATTCGCTATAATCGATACACATTCGGAATGTGCCATCTTTCTTTTTAACGAACAAAACCGGTGCGCCCCAAGGCGATTGACTAGGGCGAATGAAACCCTTGTCTTGAAGCTCTTTGAGTTGGGCGGCCAACTCTTGTAATTCGGTCATGGCTAAGCGATAAGGTGCTTTGGCCACGGGAGAAGTGTTAGGAATAAGTTCAATATGGAAGTCAAGTTCACGAGATGGAGGTAAACCCGGTAGGTCATCCGGAAATACATCCGCAAAGTCTTTAACTACGGGCACGGTTTTCAATTCAATCTTTGTGATTTTAACACTATATACATTCCCATCCCATAGTTCGGTCATTTCGCCTTGAACCACTAATTCTTCCCTATTTTCTAACGGAATCCTCACAGTTCGACTACCACAATCAATTACCGCGTTCATGGCCGATAACCAATCCATACCCACAATCACGTCAAAACTACCAATATCAAAAGGCATTAAGTCAATGTAAAATGGGTGATCACATAAATCTAACACACAATCACGAACAACTTGACTAATCCTAGACAATCCACCATTTACCATTTCAAGTTCAAAACAATAGGACAACGGGCTAGGTTTAGCATCGATCAACGGAATAAAATCATTGGAAATGAGACTATAATCGGCTCCAGAATCAAATAACACAGTAGCATATTGGTGATTGAGGAGAAAGGTACCTGCTACGACATTAGGATCACCACGAGCCTCGGCCGCATTCACAGCAAAAGCTCTTCCACGGGGGGCCAAATGTTGGCGAGGAGCTTGAGGAGGTTGTTGTTGTTGTCCTTGGTTTCCTCGGTTTTGATTCGGACCGGCAATTTGCAACTGGTTAGGATGCACGGTCACTTGGACTTGTTGGCCAATAAGATTTGGGCACCGGTTTCGGTAGTGGTCTTGGCTACCACATTCATAACAAGAACCCGGGGCCATCGGGGGACACATAGTATTAAGGGGAGCAACATTTAAAGGACCATTCCGGGGGTTAGTTGGACAAAATATTGAGGTGTGTCCCTGTTGGTTACAATGAAAACAAGCATCACACCTCATGGTAGGCCAATGATAGCGATTACACCTAGGGCATAAAGGACTACCCCCTGTGTAACCAACCCGTTGAGGACCCTTTGTTGGTATTACCGCTGCAAAAACCTTTCCACCACGACCATGGCGCTTATTATCACGCCGATCATCTTTCTTGGTGCCACTTGACTCGGCAACATCCTTCCTTTTATTGTCATTCTTGTTATCGTTCTTATTTAACTTACCACCTCTAATGAGTTCCAAGGTTATACTAGCGGTACGGGTGGTTGCCTCTTTGTAAGTCAAAGGCATGGTGGGGTGAGAGACAAGCACTCTCACTTCATGTGGCAATCCCGCAACATACTTCTCAATCTTAACCTCTTGGGGTCTCACATAATGAGGAATGAGTTTAGAGAGTTGGCCAAAACGGCGTGTGTAACTCTCGTAGTCTCCTCCCTTCATGGCAAGTTTAGAAAATTCCACTTGCAATTTCCTCAGTTCATGGGCCGGGCAATACTTAGTAGTTATCATATTCTTGAACTCTCCCCATAAAAGATTATTAGCCGCATCGATCCCCAATTCATCAACTTCTTCGTTCCACCACTTAAGAGCCCCACCTTTCAACATACCGGAAGCATAAGTGATTCTTTGGTGGAAGGCACAACCACTTCGAGCAATGATAGATTCAATGCTCTCTAACCATTCCAAGCAACCCGTAGCACCACTTTCTCCATTAAATTCCGGGGCTCCACAAAATTTGAAGTCTTTAAACAAGCATCCTGGTTGACGAACATCATAATCCGGTCTAGGTAAAAGTTCTCCTACACCTACACCGTTTACATTTACGTTTTCTTGTTCATTTTGTACGGGAACCGCTTCACCTTCTGGTTCTTCTTGTCCGTTTACATTTCTCATGGCCGTTTGAATTCGAGCCACAAGATCCGGCATGAGATCATTTAAAGCTTGTGTGACAACCTCGGCGGTATCGGGGGATTAGGATTACCCCGACCACCTCTGCCACCACGACCTCCACGGTTATCTCTTCCTCCACGACCACCTCTACCACTACGTCCACCTACAATTTCTTTTTGAGCTATCGGCCCCTCTTGCTCATTTTGACGCCTATAGTTAGTGTTAGCTCTTCTTGGTCTAACCATCTTTCCTGAACACACGTATTATATTAACAAGTTAAGTCTCACAATTCACACCCGAATATCAAAATTTACCTTCAAGTAATACACCTAACATGATATATCATTTACATGATAATTAAAGCGACAATCATCATTAACCAATACGCCTAACATGATATATCATTTACATGATAATCAAAGCGACATTAAACCACAAGTAATCATATCAATAATCAACAAATAAACAATTAACATTTCGGTCCATATCATAACAAGTGAATCAACCAACAAATACGATGCACATACACTTCTTATAATTCTACTTTAAAGGAATTATCGATGTTTATATATATATAGGGTCAAGTCATAACAAGGTGGGTAAAGTATAGTCCGGATCTTAACTTCAACATTCGACACATTAAAAGTGTTTGTATACAGGGTGTACCATCGGCTAACCCTCCACACCGTTAATATATTGAATGGATGTCAAGACTCGGTTTCGATATGTTCTCTAAGTGTTGGCCGGGTATGTATACAGGGTGTACCAGCGGCTAACCCTCCACCTAGCCAACACTCATTAAGCATACCAGGTTAACTACTATACTTTATCCACAAGGCGCAATCCACGAGATCATTTTACTGGGGGACAAATAATAAATACTTCCAAGATTCCACATATCAACGTTTATCACAATAATTCCACAATTCACGGTGTATCCCGACACTATCATATATGTCCATCAAGTTGTGGTAATGACTTATCTTTAAATGGGTAATGCATTTGATGTGAATCAAAAGTTTATGTATGAAGACTCATGCAAATCTTCATAACATAATGTTTAATAAAATTTATTTTTATAGTCTTAGTAACACAAGAGAGCTCGGTAGCTCCATTTGAACGCACAAAGAAGCGCAAAGGCAAAGGTTTGCGAAGGACGCAATTAAAAACCCGCCCTTTTTGGAGGCTAGCGCACTCCGACTTATACCTCTCTTAGAGTTTGTTCAAATGGGTGAGCCGGTGTATCTCAAGGTTGTAAGACTCCAATTTTAATTAAAGAAATTTCTATTTCAATAGTTCTTAGTCAACTTTATTCTTTTCTATGAGTAACCTACGAACTCAGTTTAAACCATTTTTATGCATCATACAGTTCACGTTGCACACAAAATTTCCTATCATGCATGCTAATATGAAATGTGGGTGTAATGGCTATAGACTAGGTCAATCCACCTAGCTCTCTACAACCACGGCTCTGATACCATTCTGTAACACCCCAACATGGCGGAATCATGGGGTATCACTTAGAAATGCACAGCACGACATGAGCATTATGTAGAGTCAAACTATATGCATTCATAGGATTGAAACAATCCATAAACTCACTCAAATGTATACAATAATCAATATCTATCAAAGATACACACTCAATCAATATTAAATGAAAATGTTTAAATGATAGTAGTTGATCCTAAGCATAACCCGTTAAAGAGAAATAAGGATCACGGATCCAGAAGTCCAAAGCTAGTCCAATCCTAGCAATGCAAGCACATAATCATCCATTTTGTCTCTGATTAACCTGATTACCTGAAAAGTGTACTAAAATACGTCAACATAAAGTTGGTGAGTTCGTAGGGACAAGTAATATGGGATAACCGTGTCGGATAACAACCGTTAACAATAAGTGAGGATTAGGAGAACTAATCACATCCAAGGATAACCTATAAGGTTTCACATTATCACAATTCAATACAAGTCAACATTCAATAATAACGATTCCATATAACGTTCAACAACGTTCCATAACAATCAATAACGATCAACAACGATGCGGCTTACATAGTTAATAATTAACAATGCGCTAACGGTGCGACTTATATAATAAATAATGCGCTAACGGTGCGACTTACATCGTAAACAATGCGCTAACGGTGCGACTTACATCGTAAACAATGCGCTAACGGTGCGACTTACATCGTAAACAATGCGCTAACATGTCCACATCAACAATTCAATCATACAATCAATCAAATCAACAATCAACAGTTAAACAAACATGTACACTTTTCAGCCTGAATCTCAATTGAGTAGGGAGGGTTTACGAAACTCACCTTAGTTGTAGTGGCAAATCAGAGCAGTAGATAATCCTCGTGACAAGTTAATCTTAGTACAGCTCAAAACACTTTGCAAAGTACTTTAGTATGCTCAAAATGTACTATCAGGTACCTAGAACAAGTATAAGATCAACTTATAAGCTACCACAAAGCCTAAGTGCAAAATAAGGAATTTTTAGCATGTTTCCAGCTTTGCGTTATCTACTTGACAACGACTTTGGGAAGTCAGGAAGACCAGATACAACAAAACTTAGTTCTAGACATTTGTTGGGCACTCAAAGGCCTTTTCAAAAATGTAAGGTTTGACTCTTGAAGAGCTTTAATAAAAGAGTTATGATTTTTACAAAAACAAACCTGTAGCCTCGTCAGAATTAGACCAGTTCTGAAAATCGTCGTTTTTGGCACTCTTCTGAGCAAAACCAGAAGAAACTTCGTTCTTATCAAATTTTACTGACACTTGGACCTTTCCAAAAATATAAGATTCGTCTCCTAATTCGTCCAGATGAATCTTCTATGATGTTTGCAAGATGACTGAAAATTTTAGTCCTATAGAGTCTTTAAATTCAACTTGAAACTTCAAGTGATGAACCCAAGACTTTATGGACTTGATTGTTTTGTGTTATGAATGTGAAAGAGAGAGAAAAGAGCAGAGATGAATGATAGAATGATCATCAAATGCTTGCTTATATAGCCCAAGAGTTGCAACTAAGTGCCAAGAATACACACCTTGGCCATGAGGTGTTCATCATGTGTTTACAACTCATCCTTGAGTGTTAATGGCTGAAACTTTGGCCTTAAAACAAACTAGAATTCAGTAGGAACATGTTCATTGTATGATTACAAGCTATAATCCAAGTCTTGGTTAGTTTGTGTGGGGTTTATGTCAAGAACACAAGCTTGACTTGACTTATTGACTTTGGTTGACTCTAAACTTTGATTCTTGATTATTATTTGTGTAATTAAATGTAGTAACTAGTCTATATAAGTATAATTACTTTTATCTATGTGGTTATAAATCAATTACATGTATTTATATATTTATTAGTTATCTAGTTCAAGTACACAATTGCATATTTATTTTACTAGTATGTACAATATATCTAACTAGTTAATTGATTCCGAAATTAATAACAAAAATACTCACGAGCGTACAACTTTTATAAATTATTATAAATCCATAATATGGATAAATCATTTCATATAATATAAAGGTTGTGTCGGTTTTTTGTCCTATTAATGGAATTATCATCTAACCACCGACACTGTTCCACCGACACTGTTTCACCGACACTGTTCCACCGACACTGTTCCACCGACACTGTTCACCGACACTGTTCCACCGACACTGTTGTAACCGTACATTATACTTAAGGTTTCGTATATACGTTTTTCCTGTTACCATAGTTACTCAATTATCATCTATTATATAATTTCCATAACATGTACTGGGGCAATTTCATAGTCTGCTAATATGGCCCTAATTCTAGAAGTTCAAATATGACATTATAATTGGCCCAATTTACAGATAATTGTACACAATTATGTCCAAATTTCCGTTTATTGAAATAGTTAATCAAATTACATGCACCGTCAAACGGTAAAAATCATGAATGTTACACTTGGTCAGATCTCAACTGGAGTGAAGCTCCAGTGGCATCAACTGTACACTGGACTTCAGATATTTCTGGACAAATCTTCTTGTTTCCAGACGCAATTGGAGACTCTCCAGTTTCAGCAAAACTAGACCTAACATGGTTTCTAATGGAAAACCGAACCGAACCAAAAATATTTATTATTTACTTTATTTTATATTTATATCATTTTATTCCTAATTTTTGGTAAATATGTTAATATATTTGCATTTTTAAGTGTATACAATGATATCATCTATATGTTTTTGGTGAAAATACACAACAAGATTGATTTGCTTTAATAATTGTATAATTAAACAACGCGTAAAAGATATAAATAGTTATATATAAAATTTGTTTGAAATAAGTATTTGAAGTTTCTACAACTTATTTTGATGGATTTGTTGTCATTGTTGTAGTGTTATTGTTACTAATATTGTTTGGAAGACTTGTTGAAATTATGGTGTAATCTTAGGGTATAAACTTATAAACTTTTCAAGCTCAAGTTGGCCCAAACTACAAGTGGTTAAAAACCGATTAAAACCGAACCGAAATAGATCCAAACCGAAAAAACCGAAACCGAAAAAAACGAAACCCAATGGTTTTAGTTTTCAAAAACCGAATTATAATGGTTCGGTTTTCGGTTTAGTCAAAAACCGACCCAAACCAAACCTACTCACCCATACACAACGCAAAGTAACCAACAAAGAAATTCAAATCAACAACATCAATACATAATCATTATCCTCCTGACATATTTCATGTGTATAAACAAAATAAAAATCTATCTTCAATTGAAGTGACAAAAATATGAGTTTGTGTTAAACATAGGACTTTTTTCTCATTATTTAATTTCTATGATGAATAAATAAGGTAAATTTATAATAACCCCAACAATTCACAATTCCAATAATTCATATGTAAAAGATTCCAAGTTAAAAAGATTAACTCATTATTCTTTGGATCACGTCTAAAGTTTTGATAAAAGCATTATAACCCTTTACACATACTATTAATTTGGATAAATAAATTAATGGAGTAAGTACGCCGGAATGCAGTTAACTAATCCCAAAAAGTTATTGTGTGCACGAACTTTAGGTTTGTTTTATTGTATTCAGGAAACTTGAAAAGATGGTTATAGTAAACAAAGAACCGGTTTTCTACTTATGAGCACCGGTTACCTCTCTACCATCATCATCTCAACCCATCTCTCTCTCTCTCTCTCTCAAACAAACCAACCCCCTTTTCTTTCTTTTTCTTTTCCTTTTTATTGCTAATTGATTAGTGGGTATGTGTTTTGATGTATATTTACCAAAGAAAAATGATCGAGACGATGGTGGGTCTAGACCTGGATGATGATGATGAATTGATGATGTTGTTTGTCTAGGGATGGGGTGGCTGGAAGTGGTGGTGGTGATGAGAAGTGACGGCGGAGGAGGAGCGATAACAGGGACAATCAATTAGCACCGCCATCTGCTGCTATTGCGATAAACTAGGAACCAACTACTCTCGATCATCATAAATCAAAATCCAACTACCACCGCCATCTGCTGCTATTGCGATAAACTAGGAACCAACTACTCTCGATCATCATAAATCAAAATCCAACTACCACCGCCATCTGCTGCTATTGCTATTTCTCGATCATCAAATCCAAATCCAATTAGCACCGCCATCTGCTGCTATTGCGATAAACTAGGAACCAACTACTCTCGATCATCATAAATCAAAATCCAACTACCACCGCCATCTGCTGCTATTGCTATTTCTCGATCATCAAATCCAAACAACTAATTTCGAGATGTTGTTAGATAAACCGGTATGATTTATGATCCCCGTACGGTATTGGTTGTTGTTGAAGATGATAAGCACCAGCGCCGAAGATGATTGGATTTGCAGGTGGTCGGAACAAATCTCGTCAGAAACCTTGGCCGGAAAAAACGAAACACAACCAAAACTCACCTAATCGATACGGGAAGGTTGAATCTGCTGTATACGGGATAAATGTATATGTATACCATTGTATGTAGTGAATCTGCCTTTTTTTCAAAAAAAAAAAAAAACCCGACGGGTTTTCCGATGGGAAGGTTGAATCTGCTTGTAGTTTGTGGTTGAATCTGCTTGTGGGTACAGTTTTTTCATATACACAAACATTGTATGTAAATCATTATTTTTATTGTGTGCATAAACTAATCCCAAAAAGTTATTGTGTGCATAAACTAATCCCAAAAAGTTATTGTGTGCATAAATTAATCCCAAAAAGTTATTGTGTGCATAAACTAATCCCAAAAAGTTATTGTGTGCATGCCACGTAAGCAGTCAACGGGTCAACGTGAAAGTGGTGACCGACTAACTTCTTACCCGGTAACTTTTGTTTACTATGGGACTCTTGAACAAGTTTCCTGAATACAATAAAACAAACCTAGAGTTCGTGCACACAATAACTTTTTGGGATTAGTTAACTGCATTCCGGCGCACTTAGCCCTAAATTAATTTAATGATAGATATTCAAAGGATGAAAAAAAAATCACTATATTTTATTTAATTTAATGTTAAAATAAAAAATGATAAGTTAGAGCCCATAGTCAGAAGGAAAACACGAAATAAGATGGCCTTTAAGTATTTTAATTTGTTTTCATCGAAACACAAACAATAGAAAGATAAAGGTTACGCGGTTAAAAAAGTGATAATAAAATAGGATAGAGATCCTCTAAAGTTAAAATAACTTTATAGGTAAATTTAAGGGAATCTTGACGCTTGGATTAAAATCAATGGTTAAGATTCAATCTTAAGATTCAATCTTAACCATTGATTTTAATCCAATGGTTAGAATCCCTCAACTTTACCTATAAAGTTCATTTGAACTTTAGAGGATCTTAATCCTAATAAAATAGACGTAAACTACAGAGATAAATTAATTATAAAAGAATTAGTATGACATGCTTATTTAAATAACATGAAAATAAACTAAATAATGTGATAAAATGACAAAGAATCACAAATCTAATGCCAACATTTAACTGTATATGACAACTAAGAGCAAAGTTACCCTTTCTTGGTTATATATTAGTCTTAATACCAATTAGATGGACGATGGTTCCAAATTAAATAGTTTATAATTTCGTTTGAATATAACATTTAAAAAATACAAATATATGGAAAATCAATATTTGTTTTATTAGAATTTACTTTACACTTCATTTAGAACATATTAATTAAGAAAAATGATAATGTCACTAAAATGACAGGCGGATAGCAAAAAACATTGATAATCAATCAAAATTTTATAGCATTAAGTGGAAAGTTTGTTATTAATATATGAAACAACCCAATATAACTTTATGAGAAATTGGAATTATGAATTTAATAATTTATCATCACCCCATAAAATTATATATATATATTGCTCCCAGAGCAAAGAGAAAAAATTACATTTTACTTTTAATCTAGACTATTGAAAATAATTAACAATACAATCCAAGCCATTCAAAATAAAAGTCAGACTTTATATAAACATGGTAAGTCATAAATTATGCTAAATTAAATATAACAATACGTACAGCTAAATAAAAAAGCACGGAAAAACAATTTAAAAGTTTGAAAGTGAAACTATAAACATGGTAAATTTAAAATTATATTAATATTAATATTAAATATAACAACATAACAACAACAAAAAAAAGAAAAACACGGCTAAAACAATTTTAAAGTTTCATTAGGCTTTGTCAAAATTTTGTAATTAATATTATGATATCTTTATAAATGGGTAGAAGATCTGTTCCATGCAATATAAAAAGCAGTAACATTTTCTTCTCATTTTAACTAGTAAGTTTTAAGGCCCCGCAACCTAATTAACGGTTTAGGATAGGTTTGTTTAAATGTAACAAACCAAAATGTAACACGTAATTTTAAACCCGAACGGAATTCAATAGTGGTAATATTTGAATAGTTGTACAAAAAAAGAATAAAAGTTTTCAATCTAATTATTTGAAAACCAAAAGGAAAAAAATATGTAAGAAAACAAAAAGTAACTGTAGTAGAAACCCGAACGGGATGCGACTTGACAAAATCCGAATAGTTATACGGGGTGTGAAATGGACGAATAGTAACTCGCCTGAGAAGAAACCAAGAAGTAACTCGTAATAGAAAACCCGAACAGGATGCGATTTGGCAAAATCCGAATAGTAGTACGGGGTGTGAAATGGACGAATAGTAACTCGCCACGCAAGCGAGTTACTATTCACATCCATTTAACTTATTAGAGTATATAATATAATATAATATAATATAATATAATATAATATAATATATTATAATGTATCGTAATTTTCAAGCAAGAAGATGAAGAATGTAATAAATTTTTATATTCATATTTCTTCATACGCGAATAATACCCGCGCGTTGCGGCGGAATTTTGTTTCAGGAGTGACAATTTGTTATAAGGGTAGATATGATAATTTAGTGTTGTAGTGTGCGGAGGGGCATTTTGAGAACCATAAATATGCTGAAAGGGGCTTTTTGGGGAAAAAATATGCTTAATTTCTTAAGACATACCATAAATAAAAATCCAAAATGCTTTATAATATAGTAAAGAAGTAAAGATAAAGATAAAGATTGTTATGGTATTATATACTTATATATGTTGTTATTTATGTTTTTTTTTAGAACTTTTAAGACATCGAACTCTTCAATAATGACAAGAGAAAAGAAGTTGCATTTGACTTGAATGAAGACATCGACATGAAGAAATACATTACCTTTTCGGTAAATGAGAATTCTGAAAAAGAAAACGAGTTCATTGACAAAAAACCACTATCATTGAGTTCGGAAGACTTGGACTCCACAATTATTTTGGAGAGTGAAAAATAATAATATAAACAACCAATAAAATAAAAACATAAAAAAGCTATAAGTAATTTGAAGAAATGAGAGAAAATTCCTTATGTGATGAGAAATAAAATTAATCCAAAGTTGCAGCACTCCACAAAACTTATTGTTATCGGATACAAAAACTAATATTAAACACTCATCATCCTATAATAAAAGACGATATTCATCCCCATCCCTATAACTGATAAAGAAAAAAAGATAAAACTAATAGACATTGAAATAGGTAAATGAATGTGTAAACATAAACGTGTTATATATATTCTTTAAAAAATATATTTTCCAAATAAAATCCAAATAATAGATTCCCAAATTTATATTATGTTCTTTTTTTTTTTACTTTTTTTTTTTTTTTTTTTTTGTCTTTTTTAATTTGTTTTACTTTGTTTTTTAATTTTATTTATTTTTATATCTTTTTTAATCCTAAAAAATGTTAGAGAGCATCTTTACACATATACTAGACAAATGTCCGCGTAATGCGACGGTATGGCGATGACGACAATTGTTGGCGGTGACGGCGGTGGTGTTGTGGCGGTGTGGGTATTAATGTAAAAATAATTGATGTAAAGGGAGTGGTATAGTTATTTTAAAAGTTGAGGGATGTATGTTATAAAAAAATTAATTAAGGGTATCATATGTATCTTAGGTGAAGATGTTTAAATTAGTGAACAAAAGAAAAGGGTATTTTGGGGTTATCAACTACTTAGTTGAAAAAATTGGAGGGAACAAATATTTTATAATATAGTAGAGATATGTATGGTATCTATAGGTTCGAGTCCACAAGTTCAGGTTGACAGGTTAAAAATATTCAACTGGAACCCGACTTGGTATCAAGATCACAATGAAAATCTCACTCCAAACCTGTCACCCGTTAACTTGAACCCAACCCACTAACCAGGAAAATCTGGGTTGATGGGTTGGCTGGTTAAATCGACGGGTTGACTTCAAGTCAAATGGGTTGTGGGTTGTAAGGTTGGCGGGTCAAGTAGGTTGGTGAGTCGACCTATTAGAAAAAATATATAAATATTCTTGGGTTTGCGGGTTGACCTATTAACCTGAAAAGTCAAACCGAACTTGACCTAAAATATCAAATTTGCAGGTCGATTTTTTACAACCATAACCTGTTTTTTCGGAGTTAGTTTCAGGTCGGGTTTCGGGTTGGGTTGAGTGTTAATATATATCAAACTCACTCTATATAATTTATACCATAAAATGCACAAGTGTAAAGAGTTTATGTTACCATTATGTTCGGCTTCACACTAAATTTCATCTTGGTTTACTATAAGACGTATGTGTCTCAGGATATGTGATACATGGATAAGTTTATTATGTGTAAAGAGTTTATGTTACCATTATGTTCGGCCATAACTTTATTATTAGGGGAGTTACGACCAACTCTCTATATGGATCAAAAGCCCTTGAAAAGAGGAACGCACATACCAAAGGTCGTATGCAGTTGGGCACAACTTCAGAATCCAAATTTGCTCGTTTATGCCTTCAATTTTGAATCCAAATTTTATTTGCTTCTTTTTGGCGATGGAGCCTTAATTCACCCATGTACCCAATCATTGTTGAGTATGCGAAACTGGTTTTATTTGCTTCTTCTTAGCAGCAAAGCTTTGACCTATCGATGTACTCAACCCTTGTTTGAGTATCCTATACTATTCTGCTTCTCTTTAGTAATGGAACCTTGACTTGTTGATGTACTCAACCGTTGTTTGAGTATTTGAAGCTAATCTGCTTCTATTTAGCAGCGGATCTTTGACTTATTGATGTACTCAACCGTGGTTTGAGTATCTGAAGCTAATATGCTTCTCATTAGCTTTTAAGATTTTATTTATCGATGCAACAAACTGTTGAATATATGAAGCTGGTTTGCTTCTCGTTCCTGACAGAACCTTTATTTATCATTGTAACAACTGTTGTCAAAAACATGCAGCTAATTTGCTTCTATTTTTCGATAGAGCCTTTATTTATCAATGTACCGACCGTGGTCGAGTATATGAAGCTGATTTCCTTATTTTTATCACAGGAACTTTGACTTACTGAGGTACCCAACCATAGTTGAGTATCTGAAGCTAATTTCTTTCCTTTTTTTTATTGACGTACCCAACCGTTGTTGAGTATATGAAGCTGATTTGCTTCTCTTTGGCGATAGAGCCTTTATTTATCAGTGTACCCGACCATGGTTGAGTATATAAAGCTGCTTTGCTTCTTTTTTTTTTATGCGCGTAGCATTTTTGTTTATTGATGTACCCAACCGTTGTTGAGCATATGAAGCTACTTTGCTTCTTTTTTATGCGCGTAGCATTTTGTTTATTGATGTACCCAACCGTTGTTGAGCATATGAAGCTACTTTGCTTCTTTTTTATGCGCGTAGCATCATTGTTTATTGATGTACCCAACCGTTGTTGAGCATATGAAGCTACTTTGCTTCTTTTTTATGCGCGTAGCATCATTGTTTATTGATGTACCCAACCGTTGTTGAGCATATGAAGCTACTTTGCTTCTTTTTTATGCGCGTAGCATTATTGTTTATTGATGTACCCAACCTTTGTTGAGCATATGAAGCTACTTTGCTTCTTTTTTTATTATGCGCGTAGCATTTTTATGCTAAGTAAGTCGTTAAGGCGTCCCATTAACATACTTAGCTTTATTTACCAGCCTGGCGATGCTTGATAGTTTCACCAGTAGGGAGGTTAATTAGTAGGTGCTCAACCTGTCAATGTACCAGACCGTTGTCGAGTACATGGAGCTAATTTTATGGGGTCGCTCAACCTGTCAATTTTCATAGCCCCATTCCGAGGGAGCAGGCCTCCTATGGAATGGCGTAGGGTTGAGCGACCCCATAAAGTTAGCTCCATGTACTCGACAACGGTCTGGTACATTGACAGGTTGAGCACCTACTAATTAACCTCCCTACTGGTGAAACTATCAAGCATCGCTAGGCTGGTAAATAAAGCTAAGTAAGTTAATGGGACGCCTTAACGACTTACTTGGCATAAAAATTGTAACATCTCGAACTTTTCATGTTTAACTTGTTGACTTATCCGTTAGTTAACGTTAGGTCTCGTCAAGTTTATGTGCCTTAATTGGATTATGTGATTAAATGCTTATGTGTTTAATATGAGTTGAATGAAAGTAATTAAAAGTAAATGTAACATCCCAAAGCTTTTAGACGTTGACTGTTAACTTGTCATTTGTGACCGTTAATTAATGTGTGTCTTTTACGTGTTTTGTGTGATTACATGATTATGTTGGGAAACGAGTAATGTGTTAAAAGATATGTGGGATATGTGCTAACGTGTAAAAGATGACAATTAATAAATTAAGTATGTGTTTAATAAGATTAAAGTGTAGACGAGGGTTCCCGTAGTCATTATATGAGTCTTAAAGCAATATTTAAAGATAATGAAAGGTGGAGGGACTTAGATGTCACAAGTAGAAAGATGTTCTAGCAGATTTAGGGCTTATTATACGTCCCTAATATCCCTAATTCAGTCATAATTCACAAAAGACTTTCACACACAAAACCATAAGAGCCTCCTTCAAGTTTAGAGCAATTTCGGGGTGATTTCGGTGGTGATTTGCATAGGTTTTGGATCCGTTAATCTTCCCTACAGGTAAAGCATGATTCTTTGTTTGATTGATGATTCGTTGCATTAGGTTTTGTCCATTAATAACTGGTCATAGGGTTTGGGGTTGATTCAATTGAGTTTTTAGTGATTAATCATGTTTTCGGGTGATTAAATATCACCATAATGTTTGTAATCAATCCATGGATCAATGGTTGTTTTGATAACATCAAAAGGGCATGAAAGATGTCATTTGTATGTATTAAAGTTGGACATAGGGTGAGGTTTTGTTTAGATTTCTTTTGGATGAAAATCAAAGTGAAGATTGTTGGTTCATCCAGTAGGTGCGACGCACCTCTAAAAAGGGTGCGGCGCACCTAGTATTTTGAGGGGAGGTGTGTTAATGTGTCATCAGAGAGTGCGGCGCACCATAGGGTAGGTGCGACGCACATTGTGTTGCCGAGAGGGAGTGCGATGGGAGTGCGTTATGGAGTGCGACACACCCTTACGTTTTCTACTTAGCATTCCTTCAGCTAGTGCGGCACCATGGATATGGGTGCGGCACACCTAGCCTATTTGTGTTGAAAATCATTGTTAAATGCTTAGCTTGTTCATCATTCGTTCTAGGTTTCCGGGAGTATTAAAGTTGATTAAGTTGATTAAGTTGATTAAGTTGATAAGTTGATTAAGTTGATTAAGTTGATTAAGTTGATTAAGTTGATTAAGTTGATAAGTTTATTAAGTTGATTAAGTTGATTAAGTTGATCAAGTTGATTAAGTTGATTAAGTTGATAAGTTGATTAAGTTGATTAAGTTGATTAAGTTGATTAAGTTGATTAAGTTGATTAAGTTGATTAAGTTGATTAAGTTGATTAAGTTGATTAAGTTGATTAAGTTGATTAAGTTGATTAAGTTGATTAAGTTGATTAAGTTGATTAAGTTGATTAAGTTGATTAAGTTGATTAAGTTGATTAAGTTGATTAAGTTGATTAAGTTGATTAAGTTGATTAAGTTGATTAAGTTGATTAAGTTGATTAAGTTGATTAAGTTGATTAAGTTGATTAAGTTGATTAAGTTGATTAAGTTGATTAAGTTGATTAAGTTGATTAAGTTGATTAAGTTGATTAAGTTGATTAAGTTGATTAAGTTGATTAAGTTGATTAAGTTGATTAAGTTGATTAAGTTGATTAAGTTGATTAAGTTGATTAAGTTGATTAAGTTGATTAAGTTGATTAAGTTGATTAAGTTGATTAAGTTGATTAAGTTGATTAAGTTGATTAAGTTGATTAAGTTGATTAAGTTGATTAAGTTGATTAAGTTGATTAAGTTGATTAAGTTGATTAAGTTGATTAAGTTGATTAAGTTGATTAAGTTGATTAAGTTGATTAAGTTGATTAAGTTGATTAAGTTGATTAAGTTGATTAAGTTGATTAAGTTGATTAAGTTGATTAAGTTGATTAAGTTGATTAAGTTGATTAAGTTGATTAAGTTGATTAAGTTGATTAAGTTGATTAAGTTGATTAAGTTGATTAAGTTGATTAAGTTGATTAAGTTGATTAAGTTGATTAAGTTGATTAAGTTGATTAAGTTGATTAAGTTGATTAAGTTGATTAAGTTGATTAAGTTGATTAAGTTGATTAAGTTGATTAAGTTGATTAAGTTGATTAAGTTGATTAAGTTGATTAAGTTGATTAAGTTGATTAAGTTGATTAAGTTGATTAAGTTGATTAAGTTGATTAAGTTGATTAAGTTGATTAAGTTGATTAAGTTGATTAAGTTGATTAAGTTGATTAAGTTGATTAAGTTGATTAAGTTGATTAAGTTGATTAAGTTGATTAAGTTGATTAAGTTGATTAAGTTGATTAAGTTGATTAAGTTGATTAAGTTGATTAAGTTGATTAAGTTGATTAAGTTGATTAAGTTGATTAAGTTGATTAAGTTGATTAAGTTGATTAAGTTGATTAAGTTGATTAAGTTGATTAAGTTGATTAAGTTGATTAAGTTGATTAAGTTGATTAAGTTGATTAAGTTGATTAAGTTGATTAAGTTGATTAAGTTGATTAAGTTGATTAAGTTGATTAAGTTGATTAAGTTGATTAAGTTGATTAAGTTGATTAAGTTGATTAAGTTGATTAAGTTGATTAAGTTGATTAAGTTGATTAAGTTGATTAAGTTGATTAAGTTGATTAAGTTGATTAAGTTGATTAAGTTGATTAAGTTGATTAAGTTGATTAAGTTGATTAAGTTGATTAAGTTGATTAAGTTGATTAAGTTGATTAAGTTGATTAAGTTGATTAAGTTGATTAAGTTGATTAAGTTGATTAAGTTGATTAAGTTGATTAAGTTGATTAAGTTGATTAAGTTGATTAAGTTGATTAAGTTGATTAAGTTGATTAAGTTGATTAAGTTGATTAAGTTGATTAAGTTGATTAAGTTGATTAAGTTGATTAAGTTGATTAAGTTGATTAAGTTGATTAAGTTGATTAAGTTGATTAAGTTGATTAAGTTGATTAAGTTGATTAAGTTGATTAAGTTGATTAAGTTGATTAAGTTGATAAGTTTATTAAGTTGATTAAGTTGATTAAGTTGATCAAGTTGATTAAGTTGATTAAGTTGATAAGTTGATTAAGTTGATAAGTTGTTGCAAGTATATGTTGATATGATACGAAATGTGAATGGATGTGGGAAAAAGGTAAGGATGGGATGATCTTTCGATGTTAGTGGATGATATGTAATGTGATCATGATTTGATATATAAAATACGAAGAAGTTTTATGAAAGTAAAATGAAGAACGCTTTGTTAAAATGTGTGTATCTTACTTAGCTAATTTATTAGCTAACACTTGCTTTTATGAAATCGTTGTGTCTTCAGGATAAGCATGTTTGAGCTAGAGAGAGGTTTAGCTCGTGAGATGGGTAGAAGAATAAAGAAGATTAGCATTAGTTACCCAAATGCTTAGACTTCACCTTTAGCCGTGTGTTTGGCTACTTTATTAATGATTTATGTTTCATGTAATGTTGATGGCATTTATGTTGGTGCCAAGACTTGGATTTCATTTACATTGTTTTGATGATGCACTTAGTAACACCATTTTATGAAAGGTACCATCCGTTACGGATGGGGCAGTTTTTATGTGATCCTTTTCGCTACGTTTTAAACGCCGTTTGGCAAAGTTTTTTAAAAATTCAGGTTTTAAAATGACGGTTGTTACATGGTGGTATCAGAAAAATGGTTTAAGTGAACCAAAGACCGACCAAAAGCCATAGGTTTTGGACTTAAACCGATAAGGACTCGATAGGCTTAAGTAGTGAATGCTTTAGCTTATGATATGATACTTTTAGGACGGGTTGGGAAGAGTGAGAGTGTAGGTTTGAGGCATATTATGTTTTGTGAATTGTTTAGGCAAATGTGAAGATAGCCTTAACCTCTCGTTGTTTTGTTTTAATCCGTCTATAATCGTCGTTCTATGTAGTAGATAGAATGGTTAATACACGTTCAAACACCAGACGAAGAGATGGAGCAACGGCTAGTGTTACTCCTTCTAATCAAAATCGGGATGGCAATGATGCCAACCAAGGGCAGCCCCGTAGGGAACAACCGGAATTTCGTGTGGAGAACATTCAACCTAGGAATTGACTTTGAAGATGAAGAGCATCCGGTAGTTGAAAGGATTCCTACTCGTGCATATATGTTTGATGAGTTGAGGGCTATCTGATGGTGGTTTCGTTTTAGTGTTTAAATTTATAAAAGTTGTACAAGTTATTATCTCGAAAACACACACACCTTAACGGACAGGGGACCCGATCAGATGTAGTATAGTTTAGTGATAAGAACATGATCGTTCATAGGGACGCGTTGCTTTACCTAATCTAGTAATACGTGTAATTCTAGCGGTTGTGGGGTTGTCACGATTTCCTATTAAACTAATTAAAATATTGAAAAGTAAATAGAAGCCGCAACCGCTTATTCAGCGAGAGGCTTAGTCTGAAAATAGTTTGAAAAAGCAAATAACAGTAATTAAATTAAAATACTTGTTTGGCATCTCAGATCTCATGGTACGACCAAATATCGTTCTACCTACTTGCTAGACTGTTGGAAACTTAATCACGACTCAGATTCTCGTTAGATTCATTTTGCCTAAGTAACTAGTGCTGTCCCTAGACTCACACTACTCTATAAACAAATTCTCGTTAGATTCATTGTTTAAGCATTAATGGCCTAAAGTTTGTGTTACTAGTTCATCTTTAAGTTACCCGGTGACCATAATGCTCGTTTCCATGTCACTGGATCGCGTCTGACATTGTTAAGCATCATGTTCTATTCATCCTAATTACTATGGTTCTGGATCCCTCGGTTACAAGTGAATCACCTTTTACATCTAGTTAAAGACCGACTAGTGTGTTTCCATCCTTATGTATTAATCCTAGTGTATGATTATAGACCGATCATCAGAATTAAATCAATACATGCAGATATAGAACCGATATTAATATGAAGAACTAGTAAAACATGGATCTACGATAAACAGTAAAACACACTCCAACAGATCTAACAAATAAAGTAAAATAGATAAACGTCTACATGATCACATCGATCCAAAAAAGTATTCAGCCTACTAGCTTGACATTATTAAAGGAATAACAAAGTCTGAAAAGATGAAAGACATTGTTTACCAACTGAAACTAAAGTAAAAGAGTAGATCTAGGTTGAGGATGAAGATCGGAAAGTGTTAGAAGCTCCAAAACCTCCTTGGAATATGCAAAGTCGACCTAGGGTTGAATATGGGTGGCTAGGGCTGCTGAATCGGCTCTCTCTTTGGGTTTTGAGGGCTGCTTCGGCTTAAATAGAGGTAAAAGTCGGTTGCTGATCTGGGCCGCCCAGCGGCGCTGGATGGGCTCCCAGCGGCGCTGGGCATGGGCCAGCGGCGCTGGCAGTTCCTGCTACTTCTCGTATTGCTTCGTTCGGCTCTCGAATCACCTCCTTGTGTCTTGTAACTTCATAGGCCTTCGTCTTGAGTCACTTGATGCCATTTACCCTCACTCGCATCTTCTGTGAACCTGCGTAAACATAGAATCCATTAAGTACCGATAGTTCTGGAATATTAACTCATTTAAGACATAGAAATGAGGCCTTTTGATAGGGGTTTTTATCACAAAATGGACGCTCATCATATACCCCCACACTTAAGTCTTTGCTTGTCCTCAAGCAAATAGTCCAAGAAAATAAAACAATGATGAGCGGACAACTTAAGTGTTCAAGTTATTCTACTTCATTAAAACATTTGAAAGATTAGTCATGCAAAATGATTTGGGAAAGCTTTTGACAAAATCGGTAAGCTATAGCTAGAGGCAAGATAATTGGTCAATCTAAACTAAAAGCTAACTTTTTATTTGTGTTAATACCTCTAAAACCGTTCTATAATTCCACATGTCTTACAGCTCAATCTTACTTCTTTCTGCTGACTAGTTAAGCACTTAATTAAGGTTTGTATAGCAATCAGAACTACTAGCTACTAGCAAGGCATTCACATTTCATCGTTTGTGTACTTGTGAGTCACTACTTAGACATACCCTCACACTACAGTCATGTTCACTAGCTAGACACTAAAGCAGTTATACGATATTATCATCTTTAATAGTTGAGACAGCGGTGACAGGTCGGTGGTTTCCCACTCGCAGAGCGACATAACTCAACTAATGGTTAGAGTTTATACCTTACATCAAGACAACGGCGACAGGTCGGTGGTTCCCCACGCGCAAAGCGACATAACTTGATGCGTATAGATTTTACTCGCTATTAGTTCTTTGAACTCTTTAATTAATCTACCGATTGCCTTTCTTAAGATTACTACATTATTCATGCAATAGACATTATCAGAGATCCCAGATGACTCATACACTTACTCCGCATGCAACTAGCTTACAATCAATAGTGTAAGAATTAAGGCAAACCATACGTCTAAACTAGTTCCTACACAAGCACGTATAATTAAGTCCAATTAATACACCTATGCTAATGACTAGAAAGCTCTAATTGCTAGACATATTAAAGTCCGGTTAAATGTGCTATGACAAACATAATCGCATTCAGTTTCAGTCTAAGCTCTAATCCAGTTGGAAAAATGAACAGCCACAAATCTATAGTTAAGCTAACAGTCCTAACTAACCGTTCATCTACCAAAGCTAATATTGCTTAGCTATCGTCATCTTTTGTCTACTCGCAAAGCTTATATTTTCAAAATGATTTTCCGACACACGAAATTTTGAAATTTGCATGAAATAAGTAGTAGAAAACTTATGAATTATCAAGCAATTAAACCACGGGTTTTTCCTATTCCATCCCCCCACACTTAAATTGTACAATGTCCTCGTTGTACTAGACATATCATAACAGAAAGGGTAATAGGAAAAACACGATAAGAATAAAAATAAAAATAAAAATAAAAATAAAAATAAAAATAAAAATAAAAATAAAAATAAAAATAAAAATAAAAATAAAAATAAAAATAAAAATAAAAATAAAAATAAAAATAAAAATAAAAATAAAAATAAAAATAAAAATAAAAATAAAAATAAAAATAAAAATAAAAATAAAAATAAAAATAAAAATAAAAATAAAAATAAAAATAAAAATAAAAATAAAAATAAAAATAAAAATAAAAATAAAAATAAAAATAAAAATAAAAATAAAAATAAAAATAAAAATAAAAATAAAAATAAAAATAAAAATAAAAATAAAAATAAAAATAAAAATAAAAATAAAAATAAAAATAAAAATAAAAATAAAAATAAAAATAAAAATAAAAATAAAAATAAAAATAAAAATAAAAATAAAAATAAAAATAAAAATAAAAATAAAAATAAAAATAAAAATAAAAATAAAAATAAAAATAAAAATAAAAATAAAAATAAAAATAAAAATAAAAATAAAAATAAAAATAAAAATAAAAATAAAAATAAAAATAAAAATAAAAATAAAAATAAAAATAAAAATAAAAATAAAAATAAAAATAAAAATAAAAATAAAAATAAAAATAAAAATAAAAATAAAAATAAAAATAAAAATAAAAATAAAAATAAAAATAAAAATAAAAATAAAAATAAAAATAAAAATAAAAATAAAAATAAAAATAAAAATAAAAATAAAAATAAAAATAAAAATAAAAATAAAAATAAAAATAAAAATAAAAATAAAAATAAAAATAAAAATAAAAATAAAAATAAAAATAAAAATAAAAATAAAAATAAAAATAAAAATAAAAATAAAAATAAAAATAAAAATAAAAATAAAAATAAAAATAAAAATAAAAATAAAAATAAAAATAAAAATAAAAATAAAAATAAAAATAAAAATAAAAATAAAAATAAAAATAAAAATAAAAATAAAAATAAAAATAAAAATAAAAATAAAAATAAAAATAAAAATAAAAATAAAAATAAAAATAAAAATAAAAATAAAAATAAAAATAAAAATAAAAATAAAAATAAAAATAAAAATAAAAATAAAAATAAAAATAAAAATAAAAATAAAAATAAAAATAAAAATAAAAATAAAAATAAAAATAAAAATAAAAATAAAAATAAAAATAAAAATAAAAATAAAAATAAAAATAAAAATAAAAATAAAAATAAAAATAAAAATAAAAATAAAAATAAAAATAAAAATAAAAATAAAAATAAAAATAAAAATAAAAATAAAAATAAAAATAAAAATAAAAATAAAAATAAAAATAAAAATAAAAATAAAAATAAAAATAAAAATAAAAATAAAAATAAAAATAAAAATAAAAATAAAAATAAAAATAAAAATAAAAATAAAAATAAAAATAAAAATAAAAATAAAAATAAAAATAAAAATAAAAATAAAAATAAAAATAAAAATAAAAATAAAAATAAAAATAAAAATAAAAATAAAAATAAAAATAAAAATAAAAATAAAAATAAAAATAAAAATAAAAATAAAAATAAAAATAAAAATAAAAATAAAAATAAAAATAAAAATAAAAATAAAAATAAAAATAAAAATAAAAATAAAAATAAAAATAAAAATAAAAATAAAAATAAAAATAAAAATAAAAATAAAAATAAAAATAAAAATAAAAATAAAAATAAAAATAAAAATAAAAATAAAAATAAAAATAAAAATAAAAATAAAAATAAAAATAAAAATAAAAATAAAAATAAAAATAAAAATAAAAATAAAAATAAAAATAAAAATAAAAATAAAAATAAAAATAAAAATAAAAATAAAAATAAAAATAAAAATAAAAATAAAAATAAAAATAAAAATAAAAATAAAAATAAAAATAAAAATAAAAATAAAAATAAAAATAAAAATAAAAATAAAAATAAAAATAAAAATAAAAATAAAAATAAAAATAAAAATAAAAATAAAAATAAAAATAAAAATAAAAATAAAAATAAAAATAAAAATAAAAATAAAAATAAAAATAAAAATAAAAATAAAAATAAAAATAAAAATAAAAATAAAAATAAAAATAAAAATAAAAATAAAAATAAAAATAAAAATAAAAATAAAAATAAAAATAAAAATAAAAATAAAAATAAAAATAAAAATAAAAATAAAAATAAAAATAAAAATAAAAATAAAAATAAAAATAAAAATAAAAATAAAAAAAAAATAATAAATAAGAAATAAAAAAAAAATACTTATTTTGACTCAATAAAAATAAAAATAAAAATAATTGCAAATCACAAAATAAAAATAAAAATAAAAATTAAAACAAAAATAAAAATAAAAATAAAAATAAAAATACGGCTTGGGTTGCCTCCTAAGAAGCGCTAAGTTTAACGAGTCTTCAGCCGGACTCGGCCTAGGAACTAGGTTGAGGAAGAATATGGGGTAGGCCGGGGGCCGGTTCCCGTTGGATTGTATCGAATATAAATGTCAGACCTATCCTCCAAATATGACTCGATGTTCATCCTTTCTCCTTGACCTTGATAAATCTTGGGCTTGCCATAGAAACCATAAGGATTATGTACATTTATATCTTGCTTCACAACTTTCAGTACATTAATCCCTGATTCTAAAGTCAATTCTCCTAACCCAGTGTTAATATCAGTGCATGCAGTCTTAAGGAATGGTTGACCTAAAATGAATTCGTTCTTAATTATCACATTTTCTTTGACTAGAAAGAATTCCGTTGCGAACCTTAAATCATCAACTGATACTACGACCTTCTCAAAGAATCCTCGAACCCTAATGTTAACATTCTTAAAAATTTTAACCACCTTATCCTTCCAGACCACTTTACCTAAATCTCGCCTAGTATACTTAGTGTAAAAATCTAGGGGGAAGATGTTCACCATTGCCCTAGCGTCTATGAACACATGACTTCCTATATTGCCTATCGAACAATGCGCTTGAAAGATTGTGGGGTCACCTAAGGCTGTGGTTGACAAATAAGGGTTGTACTCGGATAGTGGTCGATCTTCTACGTCATTCCAACCTAAATTGTCTAGAAACCTATCTATTTCGGCTAACAATCTGTTTCCCTTATCTATATTTGTAAGTGCACGTCTATGTCAATAGCAGTCTAGATTGTTTGAGCTTATATTGTTATATGTCTTTGTAATGTGATTGTCATTAATGAACTTAGTATTATGCATAGAATACTAGATTAAGTTTAAGTATTGAATGTATAGTAAATCTGCTAGGTATGAATTGCGAGCTCGCAATTCATACAAAAGAAATGCGACCCCGTATTTACAGGGTTAAATACGAGGTTAGTCATATAGGTAATATGACCCCGTATTTGCAGGGACAAATACGAGGCCAATCACAGTTACGACCTCGTAAAAGTGACGGGCTGGGCTGGGTTTACGAGGCTAACATGCTGAAGCCCATGTCGGGTGTTACCTATATAAAGCGAACCCTAACAGAGTTTAGGGTTGAACATTTGTCGAATTATCAAGCAGGTATTGCAGGTTAAAGTCGTCAAAGGTTGTTCTGCTAGCCCGAAGAAGATCTATGAGGCCGTAGATGATCTAGGGGCTTTCTTGTTGATCACCAAGTTATTGTGAGGGATTCCGCACCTCAAGATAACTGGATCAAGCTATTGACGATCCGTACCAGGGGACTTACAATTGGTATCAGAGCCTCTTGGTTTAAATACCGGAAGGTTATAGCTTGTTGGTGATAGACAATATTGATTTAGGGTCGTTTAGACGTGATTCTTTCACGAGTTTACGATCGGAAATCTTGTTTGTGACCTCTATTTGGGTTTGCAGCAGTCGAAGGTGTTTTTGTTGGTGTTTAGGGTTTCGAATTCAAGAGATCTAAGGATCCCAGCAGCTGTTGCGACCTCGCGGGCTCGTATTACCTCATCCAGCTCGTATTGCGACCTGGGTAGCTAATTACGACCTCGCCAGTTCAATTACGACCTCGTGTTTCGTTTGCGACCTCGTGAGCTCTTTAAGACCTCGCCAGTTCAATTACGACCTCGAGTATTTACGACCTCGTTTTTTACGACCTCGTGAACTTTTACGACCTCGTTTTTATAAACAGTTCGTGAATTTTGCTAGCTCGGAGAAAATGACGTCTCAATTACCCGCAAATTATCAATATTTGCTGAATCAACTAATTTTGATGGATCACGAAACCGGAAAGGCCAACTCACCGCCCAAGTTGATAAGCCTTGATAGATATTTCAGTTGGAAGGGCAGATTCGAGTCATATTGCAGGTTAATGGATGTGAGGATGTGGATATGTATTGTTAATGGTTATGTTCATCCTATTGTGCAAAATGACAAAGAACCTACTGGTTCGAGTGGTGGAAAAGCAGCTTCGTATGAGCAAATGACTGTTGATCAAAAGAAAGACTACGAAGCAGAAAGTAAAGCTTTAGGATCACTCCGAATGGCTCTCCAAGGGGAATTCCTGCACTTGTTTGAAATGTATGATAGTGCAAAAGGCTTATGGGATGCACTCAAAGAGCATTGTGAAGGTGATGATGATCTCAAGAAGAGTAGGAAGGATTTGCTGAAGAAGCAGTATTATGTCTTTACTAGCTTCAAAGATGAACCTCTTGATGAGATTTTAATTCGTTACAGTCATCTGCTGGTTGAGCTTGCATATTTTGGGTACAAACCTGATCCAGAAGATGTGATCGAGAAGTTGTTGGAAGCACTTCCAGTTAAGTGGGAAGGGTTTATAACTTCAATCCAACAAAATCCCGAATTCAGCACATGGACTCTGGATCAGATCATTCGAAAGCTGAGAGGTCAAGACATGAAACGAAAGTCGAAGGAAGCAGGTAGCAGTGATTTTGTTCAGCGTCCTGAACTCTATCATAGCAAATCAAGCGTTCCTTCTACAAAATCTTCAAATGGAGGGATTACTGCCTTCTATAGTGGAGATGATGACAAGATGAAGATGTCAACGGATTCTGATAGCAACTTGAAGTATGTAACTTCTCCAGAATTGGCCATGATAGTGCATAATGGGGTTCAGAATAGTAATTCTCCAAAGTTGAGTTACACAGGGATGCCGATGAGCATAAGATCCGCTGAAGGACAATTGGGCATGCTCGCTTCATTTGTGTCTGCTCATGAAAAGTTAATTGGAGGAAAACTAACTGATCCTGAATTGGTTAGGGAGGATTACAAGCAAGTTGATCCAGATGATTTGGAAGAAATGGATCTGAACTGGCAATTAGCTATGTTAACATTGAGAGTTCAGCGTTTCACAGATAGAACCGGAAGGAAGGTTGTGAATGGCAAAGTAGGGTTTGACAAAACCAAGGTGAAGTGTTATAACTGTGATGGTTTTGGTTTTTTTTTTTTTTTTTTTTTTTTTTTTTTTTTTTTTTTTTTTTTTTTTTCTTATTTTTACCACTTAACTTATTTTTTTTTTTTTTTTTTTTTTTTTTTTTTTTTTTTTTTTTTTTTTTTTTTTTTTTTTTTTTTTTTTTTTTTTTTTTTTTTTTTTTTTTTTTTTTTTTTTTTTTTTTTTTTTTTTTTTTTTTTTTTTTTTTTTTTTTTTTTTTTTTTTTTTTTTTTTTTTTTTTTTTTTTTTTTTTTTTTTTTTTTTTTTTTTTTTTTTTTTTTTTTTTTTTTTTTTTTTTTTTTTTTTTTTTTTTTTTTTTTTTTTTTTTTTTTTTTTTTTTTTTTTTTTTTTTTTTTTTTTTTTTTTTTTTTTTTTTTTTTTTTTTTTTTTTTTTTTTTTTTTTTTTTTTTTTTTTTTTTTTTTTTTTTTTTTTTTTTTTTTTTTTTTTTTTTTTTTTTTTTTTTTTTTTTTTTTTTTTTTTTTTTTTTTTTTTTTTTTTTTTTTTTTTTTTTTTTTTTTTTTTTTTTTTTTTTTTTTTTTTTTTTTTTTTTTTTTTTTTTTTTTTTTTTTTTTTTTTTTTTTTTTTTTTTTTTTTTTTTTTTTTTTTTTTTTTTTTTTTTTTTTTTTTTTTTTTTTTTTTTTTTTTTTTTTTTTTTTTTTTTTTTTTTTTTTTTTTTTTTTTTTTTTTTTTTTTTTTTTTTTTTTTTTTTTTTTTTTTTTTTTTTTTTTTTTTTTTTTTTTTTTTTTTTTTTTTTTTTTTTTTTTTTTTTTTTTTTTTTTTTTTTTTTTTTTTTTTTTTTTTTTTTTTTTTTTTTTTTTTTTTTTTTTTTTTTTTTTTTTTTTTTTTTTTTTTTTTTTTTTTTTTTTTTTTTTTTTTTTTTTTTTTTTTTTTTTTTTTTTTTTTTTTTTTTTTTTTTTTTTTTTTTTTTTTTTTTTTTTTTTTTTTTTTTTTTTTTTTTTTTTTTTTTTTTTTTTTTTTTTTTTTTTTTTTTTTTTTTTTTTTTTTTTTTTTTTTTTTTTTTTTTTTTTTTTTTTTTTTTTTTTTTTTTTTTTTTTTTTTTTTTTTTTTTTTTTTTTTTTTTTTTTTTTTTTTTTTTTTTTTTTTTTTTTTTTTTTTTTTTTTTTTTTTTTTTTTTTTTTTTTTTTTTTTTTTTTTTTTTTTTTTTTTTTTTTTTTTTTTTTTTTTTTTTTTTTTTTTTTTTTTTTTTTTTTTTTTTTTTTTTTTTTTTTTTTTTTTTTTTTTTTTTTTTTTTTTTTTTTTTTTTTTTTTTTTTTTTTTTTTTTTTTTTTTTTTTTTTTTTTTTTTTTTTTTTTTTTTTTTTTTTTTTTTTTTTTTTTTTTTTTTTTTTTTTTTTTTTTTTTTTTTTTTTTTTTTTTTTTTTTTTTTTTTTTTTTTTTTTTTTTTTTTTTTTTTTTTTTTTTTTTTTTTTTTTTTTTTTTTTTTTTTTTTTTTTTTTTTTTTTTTTTTTTTTTTTTTTTTTTTTTTTTTTTTTTTTTTTTTTTTTTTTTTTTTTTTTTTTTTTTTTTTTTTTTTTTTTTTTTTTTTTTTTTTTTTTTTTTTTTTTTTTTTTTTTTTTTTTTTTTTTTTTTTTTTTTTTTTTTTTTTTTTTTTTTTTTTTTTTTTTTTTTTTTTTTTTTTTTTTTTTTTTTTTTTTTTTTTTTTTTTTTTTTTTTTTTTTTTTTTTTTTTTTTTTTTTTTTTTTTTTTTTTTTTTTTTTTTTTTTTTTTTTTTTTTTTTTTTTTTTTTTTTTTTTTTTTTTTTTTTTTTTTTTTTTTTTTTTTTTTTTTTTTTTTTTTTTTTTTTTTTTTTTTTTTTTTTTTTTTTTTTTTTTTTTTTTTTTTTTTTTTTTTTTTTTTTTTTTTTTTTTTTTTTTTTTTTTTTTTTTTTTTTTTTTTTTTTTTTTTTTTTTTTTTTTTTTTTTTTTTTTTTTTTTTTTTTTTTTTTTTTTTTTTTTTCCTTTACAAAGTGTTATAACTGTGATGGTTTTGGACATTTTGCAAGAGAATGTCAGAGGCCAAGACGGGATAACAATTCAGCTATAGGTCGTCAGAACTTCAATCAAAGTGGTTCTATAGTGAAGTGTTATAACTGTGATGGTTTTGGACATTTTGCAAGAGAATGTCAGAGGCCAAGACGGGATAACAATTCAGCTATAGGTCGTCAGAACTTCAATCAAAGTGGTTCTATAGTGAGTCAGAATTCAGGACATCAGTATGCTAATACTGGGAACCGAAGCTCAGGAGAAGCGGACAACTCAAGAGCCTTAGTTGTTCAATCTGATGGTACATATAATTGGGGTTCGACTAGTACCGATGTTCAGAATCATGCATTCATGGCAATAATTCAAGACCTTGATGAAGAAATGAACGATCTTGCTGATAATTCATTTGATCCTATGGTATGTGCCAATGATCATGGTAATGTTCATCAGAGGGTAGAAGAGGAACCTGAATCATCAGAACCAGTAAGAGCTGAGAGCGAAGATGTCGCCGAAGCTGAGACGAGCTTGATGGCACATCTTGAAGGTGTTGAACATAAGGAACCACTAAGGAGAACTAAAGGATTATGGTTTGTCGATAGTGGATGTTCAAGACATATGACTGGTGACAAGAGACTGTTAACAGAGTTTACACCTGTTAAAGGGTCTGATGTTAGTTTTGCTGATTCCAAAGGCGGAAAAATTTACGGGATTGGAAGAGTTGTAAAAGGAAGCATTTTAATTGATGATGTTAATTTTGTTGAAAAACAGGATCAGGACCTTTTGCCAGACATATTAATGTCTAAGAAGGACTTAGAAAAGGAAAAAGTCTATCTTACTCATTATACTTTAAAGGGCAGTGATCGAGTTTTTACCGAGATGGAATTTTCAAGATTTTGTTTTCCTCGGGTTTTGATTGACAAGGTATGGAGTGTAGAAGTTAACAAGGAGGATCGAAGTTATGATCGTCCGATAGTTGTGCCTCTTGTGTTAACTCCTGAACAAGAAGAGATTTGTAGGTCTCATGAGCAGGCTGTCAAGGACTTTGAAGATGTGTTAGATGGACGAAAGAGACAGTTTCATGAAACACATGATCAATGTTCCAAGAAGACTTGTTCTAATTAGTTTATATTTATTATTATGTGATATACAAAGTACTATAGAAGATCATGTTTAGATGATGATCTATAGTACAGATTCTCATATTTTATGTTTTATTTTTGTTGTTGGTTATGTTATATGTCAGTTCCAGAAGTGCACTAGTTTAATCACAGGGATGAAGAAATTGGTGTTCTTGAGGAAGTAGACATCAGTGGATGTTTGTCTTAGGGGAGAGATCGAACTGCATAACAGCAAGTGAATACTCATTCACCGGCTCGGGCTATCACGGTTAGGTTTTCCTTTGTACTCTCATAAAGACAGACTGTTAATCCACCATATCTATAACTAATAATCCTGTTAAGCACAGTAGGACTAAGCACATAGACATAAGGTTTCATTTTATACGTGATTGTGCTGAAAAGAAACTAATAGTCCTAGAAAAGGTGCCGAGTGACTTTAATTTAGCTGATCTGTTCACTAAGGCTTTCGACCGAACTCGTTTCGAGTTGTTAGTCCAATTGATTGGAATGAGAAATCTATAGTGACAGTGTCTCTCAAAAGGAACTTTGTAAAATGAGTCAGTGTTTGTGTCGTAATGTATGTGTGTCATATAGTGTCAGAAAAACAAAATAAAAATCAGAAAAGAAAAAGAAAATAATAAAAGGAGTAAGGTCACTGCATCAAGATGATTAGACGTGACGATACTTTAGCTTTTAAGCCTACTTAATTGTACTTTAAAATGCTCAGTTCAGTGATACCATTATATGATGTATCGATAGGCACAAAGTACCAAAGTTTCCTTATAATCTGAACTTAAATGTATACAATGTTCTTATGGGAAACGTATTCAGATATATGGCTGAGAATGCTTGTTCTTAAGATAGACAAGTCCTTTAAATCTTATGAAAGATCTTGCATTGTAATTATGTATATTTGGTTTTTATAAAGAAGGTCTCGGGTACATATATGTGTATGTATTGCTTTTTCGGATGTATATTTGTGACAAGATATGCAAATATCTAACAAAACTAAATCTGTTGAAAATATGAAGCTAATGTGGCCTTTGAGATTCGAACAAGTAAGTCCTTGGGGTGTCTTTGTATACCTAGCCTACCTAAAGCTTCCAACTTGGGATAGGTTGTCAGAAAGTTCACTACACGGGTCTCATCGAAAGTCACGGGTTTTCATAAGTGTTTAAAAAATTATGTCACAAATATGCAAGTACTTAACATTATGCAATATTGAGTATATTTCCGTACGTGAGTCAAGTTAAGTCGCTTTGCGCGTGAGGAATCACCGACCTGTCACCGCTGACTTGATTCTTAAAGACTTTCTCACTTTACTCACCAAATGTCTTAATCTTAGTGCTTGTGTCGATTGTGAGAGTATATCTGAATATGGGGCACATAAGTTCGCAAACTAAAATTGTGGCATGAGTAACTTACTAGGTTACATGGTGACTGTCCTTGGCTCAAGTAATACGAAAGTGCCACAAAACTAAAGGAAACTGGAAGTACCGAGTGTTTAAGAGGACAAACATATTGGTAATCGTTTTTGGATCACTGTTCATAACTAATAATAAGAGAATTATTTCTCGCTAGTAGGCTTATGTAACATGCTAATCTGATCTAATCAGCAGTAACTTTAGCTCTTGTACCTATGTTATTTGTTTATGTTTAGTGTATGTGTGTGTGTGTGTGTTTTGTTTTTCGTGAAATGTTTAACTTTTGTTGTTGTTGTTGTAAAATAAAAGTTCCTATTGCACGAGAGACAGAGTCAAAATAGAATCTAGTTTCCAAGAGGACTCAACTACGTTCTTATGAACACAGAGATGTTCATAGTTTTGAATTTTATCTTTAAAAGAATCATTTTATATCTTAGAAAGAAGATTTTCATTAGAATGAACACAGAGATGTTCATAGTTTTGAATTTTATCTTTAAAAGAATCATTTTATATCTTAGAAAGAAGATTTTCATTAGAATGAACACAGAGATGTTCATAGTTTTGAATTTTATCTTTAAAAGAATCATTTTATATCTTAGAAAGAAGATTTTCATTAGAATGAACACAGAGATGTTCATAGTTTTGAATTTTATCTTTAAAAGAATCATTTTATATCTTAGAAAGAAGATTTTCATTAGAATGAACACAGAGATGTTCATAGTTTTGAATTTTATCTTTAAAAGAATCATTTTATATCTTAGAAAGAAGATTTTCATTAGAATGAACACAGAGATGTTCATAGTTTTGAATTTTATCTTTAAAAGAATCATTTTATATCTTAGAAAGAAGATTTTCATTAGAATGAACACAGAGATGTTCATAGTTTTGAATTTTATCTTTAAAAGAATCATTTTATATCTTAGAAAGAAGATTTTCATTAGAATGAACACAGAGATGTTCATAGTTTTGAATTTTATCTTTAAAAGAATCATTTTATATCTTAGAAAGAAGATTTTCATTAGAATGAACACAGAGATGTTCATAGTTTTGAATTTTATCTTTAAAAGAATCATTTTATATCTTAGAAAGAAGATTTTCATTAGAATGAACACAGAGATGTTCATAGTTTTGAATTTTATCTTTAAAAGAATCATTTTATATCTTAGAAAGAAGATTTTCATTAGAATGAACACAGAGATGTTCATAGTTTTGAATTTTATCTTTAAAAGAATCATTTTATATCTTAGAAAGAAGATTTTCATTAGAATGAACACAGAGATGTTCATAGTTTTGAATTTTATCTTTAAAAGAATCATTTTATATCTTAGAAAGAAGATTTTCATTAGAATGAACACAGAGATGTTCATAGTTTTGAATTTTATCTTTAAAAGAATCATTTTATATCTTAGAAAGAAGATTTTCATTAGAATGAACACAGAGATGTTCATAGTTTTGAATTTTATCTTTAAAAGAATCATTTTATATCTTAGAAAGAAGATTTTCATTAGAATGAACACAGAGATGTTCATAGTTTTGAATTTTATCTTTAAAAGAATCATTTTATATCTTAGAAAGAAGATTTTCATTAGAATGAACACAGAGATGTTCATAGTTTTGAATTTTATCTTTAAAAGAATCATTTTATATCTTAGAAAGAAGATTTTCTTAAGAATGAACACAGAGATGTTCATAGTTTTGAATTTTATCTTTAAAAGAATCATTTTATATCTTAGAAAGAAGATTTTCATTAGAATGAACACAGAGATGTTCATAGTTTTGAATTTGATCTTTGAAAGATTTTTGAATCAAAAAGATTTGGAACAGAGTTTCTAAATAATTTTGATAAACTATGTGTGAAGATTGAAAGTGCTCAACAGTGAATTATAGACCTTAATATGACTTAGGTTAATAATAGATTGCTGAGTATATTCATTTTATCTTGCTTTTTATTCATTTCTTCAGATTGTATGTTATTACTTTGAGAAGATTTGATGTTTTTGTTGAGAGGTGCAGGACAGCGGACAAATATTCATTTTATCTTGCTTTTTATTCATTTCTTCAGATTGTATGTTATTACTTTGAGAAGATTTGATGTTTTTGTTGAGAGGTGCAGGACAGCGGACAAATATTCATTTTTGTAGGTTGTCGAGCAAGATCTCACCATGGAAGCAAGATATGGATCATGCAAAACAAAGATAAATACTAGTATGATGAGACAATCATAGAGGTATTTATAATTGTTACTTTGTTCAACCACGATGTATGCTGGTATGATAAGGTAATCATAAGAGTATTACATATGGTTTGTAATTTTTGCCAAGGATCTTAAAATAGGATAAACATGAAGAATTGAAATTTTGGTAGCGTTCGAAAAATTTAGGTCAACTTTTCTTATGATCATGTTATCCAAATTTTACATGGAATCATCAAAGTTTTCTTATGATCATGTTATCCAAAGTTTACATGAAATTCAAAGTTTCATGAGAACATATTTTGAAGGCAAAAATTATGTTTCATTTGCAACAATATAAGAGATTAGGTTTCAGTTAGATGTTTTTACAGAGTTAAAAACAAGTGACTTTAGAAAGAAGATTTTCTTTAGAATGAACACAGAGATGTTCATAGTTTTGAATTTTATCTTTAAAAGAATCATTTTATATCTTAGAAAGAAGATTTTCATTAGAATGAACACAGAGATGTTCATAGTTTTGAATTTTATCTTTAAAAGAATCATTTTATATCTTAGAAAGAAGATTTTCATTAGAATGAACACAGAGATGTTCATAGTTTTGAATTTTATCTTTAAAAGAATCATTTTATATCTTAGAAAGAAGATTTTCATTAGAATGAACACAGAGATGTTCATAGTTTTGAATTTTATCTTTAAAAGAATCATTTTATATCTTAGAAAGAAGATTTTCATTAGAATGAACACAGAGTTCATAAGATTCTAGATAAGTATCCATAGAATAATAAGACAGGGTTCTTAAGATTCTAGATAAGTATCCATAGAATAATAAGACAGGGTTCTTAAGATTCTAGATAAGTATCCATAGAATAATAAGACAGGGTTCTTAAGATTCTAGATAAGTATCCATAGAATAATAAGACAGGGTTCTTAAGATTCTAGATAAGTATCCATAGAATAATAAGACAGGGTTCTTAAGATTCTAGATAAGTATCCATAGAATAATAAGACAGGGTTCTTAAGATTCTAGATAAGTATCCATAGAATAATAAGACAGGGTTCTTAAGATTCTAGATAAGTATCCATAGAATAATAAGACAGGGTTCTTAAGATTCTAGATAAGTATCCATAGAATAATAAGACAGGGTTCTTAAGATTCTAGATAAGTATCCATAGAATAATAAGACAGGGTTCTTAAGATTCTAGATAAGTATCCATAGAATAATAAGACAGGGTTCTTAAGATTCTAGATAAGTATCCATAGAATGATAAGACAGAGATTTTAAGATTCTATAATTTTTAAGTTGACGGATAAACAAGGAGTTTATAGGTCCTTATATTAAACCGTAAGATTTTAATAAGAAATATAAGGTTTGGATTTTTGAACAATAAGAAGTTCAAGTTCTTGAAGATTTGTAGTTCTAGACTAAGATAATGTCATATGTTTATGACTTATGATAGTGAAGAATAACAAATTTGGAGAAGAAAATGATGAATGTAGTTCTAGATTAAGTCGTTACTATCGTATATTATAGTGATGAAATAATGAAGAATAACAAATTTGGAGAAGAAAATGATGAATGTAGTTCTAGATTAAGTCGTTACTATCGTATATTATAGTGATGAAATAATGAAGAATAACATATTTGGAGAAGAAAATGATGAATGTAGTTCTAGATTAAGTCGTTACTATCGTATATTATAGTGATGAATTAAGTGAAGAATAACAAATTTGGAGAAGAAAATGATGAATGTAGTTCTAGATTAAGTCGTTACTATCGTATATTATAGTGATGAAATAATGAAGAATAACATTATCATTTTTATCTCGTTTATGTGTTTTGTTAACAGCTTTTTGTGCAGGGAATGCATGACATGAGCTGTATTTTATATTTTTTGTCTGAAGATGTTGATCATAATCAGAAGATACATTTTTGGAGACAAAGAGTTGCTTTTGAAATAGGATCCATGTTCCTGAAATTTGTGATTCAAGTTTTAAAGTTTCTGGTTTTCATGGGAGTCAACTCGTTCAGGATAGATTGTTGGAAATTTTACCTCTCTATTACATGCCGGTTAGGCAAGGCGAGCAGGGACTCGAGATATGCTTAATTCGGAGAGATTTATTGTTGAGGGGGAGAACTACAACAAGCTATGGTGCATTAGTTGATTTTTATGACGATACAGAGAGTTTGAAGTTTGCTTCTCAAATCTGAAGTTTCAGAGGATCAAAGTTTCGGGTATGGCAATTATATTTGTTGTCTCGAAATGATTATTTTTCAGTGTATTTGTAGAGAAGTCGATCCAAAGGAAGGATTTCTAAGCAAAAGACTAAAATATTCAAGACCTTGCTATTAAAAGCTAAGATCATCAGGTTTTTACTATTTATAGTATTTACAAGATGATGATAGAAAGGTCATAATTAGTTGAAGATCTTAGATATAGAAATAATTTTATTTTAATATAAAAGATTATCAACTATGTTAGTAAACCTTAGACATAGACATTAAGTGAATGTAGAAGATTAAGAAAATCTTAGACATAGACTTAATGTGAATGTAGAAGGTTAAATAAATCCTTAGATATAGACTTAATGTGAATGAAGAAGATTAAGAAAATCTTAGTCAAAGACGTTAAGTGAATATGAAAGGTTATTGACTATATTATGCCTTAGACATAGAAATGTCATGTTTGAATGTGAAAGGCTACATAGTTATTATGCCTTAGACATAGATATATTGTTTGAATATGAAAGGTTTTGTTACCTTAGATATAGACATTAAGTGAATGTAGAAGATTAATAAAATCTTAGACATAGACTTAATGTGAATGTAGAAGGTTAAATAAATCCTTAGATATAGACTTAATGTGAATGAAGAAGATTAAGAAAATCTTAGACGTAGACTTAATGTGAATGTAGAAGGTTAAATAAATCCTTAGATATAGACTTAATGTGAATGTAGAAGGTTAAATAAATCCTTAGATATAGACTTAATGTGAATGAAGAAGATTAAGAAAATCTTAGACGTAGACTTAATGTGAATGTAGAAGGTTAAATAAATCCTTAGATATAGACTTAATGTGAATGAAGAAGATTAAGAAAATCTTAGATATAGACTTAATGTGAATGTAGAAGATTAAGATAAATCTTAGATATAGACTTAATGCGAATGTAGAAGGTTAAATAAATCCTTAGATATAGACTTAATGGGATTGAAGAAGGATTAAATAAATCCTTAGATATAGACTTAATGTGAATGTAGAAGGATTAAGATCTTAGATATAGACTTAATGTGAATGTAGAAGGTTAAATAAATCCTTAGATATAGACTTAATGTGAATGTAGAAGATTAATAAAATCTTAGACGTAGACTTAATGTGAATGTAGAAGGTTAAATAAATCCTTAGATATAGACTTAATGTGAATGAAGAAGATTAAGAAAATCTTAGACGTAGACTTAATGTGAATGTAGAAGGTTAAATAAATCCTTAGATATAGACTTAATGTGAATGTAGAAGGTTAAATAAATCCTTAGATATAGACTTAATGTGAATGAAGAAGATTAAGAAAATCTTAGACATAGACTTAATGTGAATGTAGAAGGTTAAATAAATCCTTAGATATAGACTTAATGTGAATGAAGAAGATTAAGAAAATCTTAGACGTAGACTTAATGTGAATGTAGAAGGTTAAATAAATCCTTAGATATAGACTTAATGTGAATGAAGAAGATTAAGAAAATCTTAGATATAGACTTAATGTGAATGTAGAAGATTAAGATAAATCTTAGATATAGACTTAATGCGAATGTAGAAGGTTAAATAAATCCTTAGATATAGACTTAATGGGATTGAAGAAGGATTAAATAAATCCTTAGATATAGACTTAATGTGAATGTAGAAGGATTAAATAAATCTTAGACATAGACTTAATGTGAATGTAGAAGGTTAAATAAATCCTTAGATATAGACTTAAGTGAATGTAGAAGATTAATAAAATCTTAGATATAGACTTAATGTGAATGTAGAAGGTTAAATAAATCCTTAGATATAGACTTAATGTGAATGAAGAAGATTAAGAAAATCTTAGTCATAGACATTAAGTGAATGTAGAAGATTATTAAAATCTTAGACGTAGACTTAATGTGAATGTAGAAGGTTAAATAAATCCTTAGATATAGACTTAATGTGAATGAAGAAGATTAAGAAAATCTTAGATATAGACTTAATGTGAATGTAGAAGGTTAAATAAATCCTTAGATATAGACTTAATGTGAATGAAGAAGATTAAGAAAATCTTAGTCATAGACGTTAAGTGAATGTAGAAGATTATTAAAATCTTAGACGTAGACTTAATGTGAATGTAGAAGGTTAAATAAATCCTTAGATATAGACTTAATGTGAATGAAGAAGATTAAGAAAATCTTAGATATAGACTTAATGTGAATGTAGAAGGTTAAATAAATCCTTAGATATAGACTTAATGTGAATGTAGAAGGTTAAATAAATCCTTAGATATAGACTTAATGTGAATGAAGAAGATTAAGAAAATCTTAGACGTAGACTTAATGTGAATGTAGAAGGTTAAATAAATCCTTAGATATAGACTTAATGTGAATGTAGAAGGTTAAATAAATCCTTAGATATAGACTTAATGTGAATGAAGAAGATTAAGAAAATCTTAGATAGACATTAAGTGAATGTAGAAGATTAATAAAATCTTAGACGTAGACTTAATGTGAATGTAGAAGGTTAAATAAATCCTTAGATATAGACTTAATGTGAATGAAGAAGGATTAAATAAATCCTTAGATATAGACTTAATGCGAATGTAGAAGGTTAAATAAATCCTTAGATATAGACTTAATGTGAATGAGAAGGTTAATAAATCCTTAGATATAGAAACATATATGAATGTGAAAGGTTTAAACATTGATTATTTAGATCATATAGTTATGAAAACATGTCATAAAATATGACGTAGTTAATCAATGTGTAAATTTTGTATGTCTATTGCTCTGATTATAAAATCATAGTTATGTATCCCAGTCATGAATTTTGGTTGGGTAAATCTCAAAATCGCATTGGGGAAGATGAACAGTGCGACGACCTCGGAAAAGTGGGTTTGCTAGCCCAGATTTGCGACATCGCATTTGTCAATTTATTTTGACTTTGTTGACTTTCGAAATACGATGTGGATTTACGACCTGATCAAATACGATGCCAAATTGGAAAATACGACCTCGTATTTTTGACTTAACAGATTTTCAAAAGTTTATTTTTATAAAAATTTGAAAATGAGTTAATTTACCTTTAACTTAATTACAGGGATAATTTAAGTTAATTTAACAGATTTTCAAAAGTTTATTTTTATAAAAATTTGAAAATGAGTTAATTTACCTTTAACTTAATTACAGGGATAATTTAAGTTAATTTAACAGATTTTCAAAAGTTTATGTTAATAAAGATTTGAAAATAAGTTAATCTATCTATAACTAAATTACAGAGATAATTTATGTTATGTTATAAATTACAGGGATAATTTAAGTTAATTTAACAGATTTTCAAAAGTTTATGTTAATAAAGATTTGAAAATAAGTTAATCTATCTATAACTAATTACAGGGATAATTTAAGTTAATTTAACAGATTTTCAAAAGTTTATGTTAATAAAGATTTGAAAATAAGTTAATCTATCTATAACTAAATTACAGAGATAATTTATGTTGAGTTAACTTTATTACAGGGATGATTAAAGTTAATTGTATGACTGCATATGAATTTTTATGTCTATTTTAGTAATTAATTATTTGTTATTGATTACAGAAATGGCAAGAGAATTTGTTGCAGGTCATAATTATGTGATGAACTTCGATGATAATCAGGAGGGAACTGCGTATTATCATGAGATATTCGCTTTCTTCAGAAGATCAAGGATTCATCATGTTCTTACACATTCTCCAATCATATATTTAGATTATCTCAGAGATTTCTGGAATAATGCTGACTGTGTGAAGGCAGGAGATGTGTATATATTTCATACCATAGTTGCTGGGCAGCAGATACAGTTTACAGCTGCAGATCTCATTGTTATACTTCGGTTAGGTACAGTTGAGCAGGAAGGTGGTGCTACAGGTCTCACCAAGTTCCGTCATGACTTGATTCAGGGTGCTTTCCGAAGAATGGGGTTTGCAGGTGACCTGGCAAGTAGAACTCTGTTTAAGAAGGGTTTTTATGGCAGGTGGAGGTATCTTGCTCATGTTCTGAATGTCAGTTTGAGCAATAAAAAGTCTGGTTTCGATACATTGAACCAGGAAGCCCAGACACAGATGGTTGGCTTGGTTTTTTATAAGCCGTATAGTTTCTCGAAATTCTTCTTCGATGAGATGAAGAAACAGATCACAGCCACGGGAAAGAGGAGGTTTTTGATGTATCCTCGGTTCGTGATGATGATTATCAATGCTCGACTTCCAAATCTACCTACTGTAGGAGAAGTGAAGCAAGTGAGCTCGATCATCCGACGTGGTTATGATGAGTTTTTGTCTTGATACCACAATGATCCAAATGCACAAGATGTTGCATTGTTCGGTGCCATTATCAATGCCAACTACATAGCACCTACTGATGGGGTCATATCAGCTTATGAAGGACCTCAGCCAGAGGGTGATGAAGCTGCTGAGAATGTTGAGCAGTTACATGACGTAGTAGTTCAGGAAGATGCACCAGAAGAGCCTGAAGTTGTTGTACAGGTTGCAGATGATGTGATAAACCAACCTGGAGCTAATCCTGAGATTGTAGATGATTTATTGGAAGAGATGGCTGATCCAGATGGTGATACTGAGACTGAGACTGAGACTGACTGACTGAGACTGACTGAGACTGAGACTGACTGACTGAGACTGACTGACTGACTGACTGACTGAGACTGACTGACTGAGACTGAGACTGAGACTGAGACTGAGACTGAGACTGAGACTGAGACTGAGACTGAGACTGAGACTGAGACTGAGACTGAGACTGAGACTGAGACTGAGACTGAGACTGAGACTGAGACTGAGACTGAGACTGAGACTGAGACTTGAGACTGAGACTGAGACTAGACTGAGACTGAGACTGAGACTGAGACTGAGACTGAGACTGAGACTGAGACTGAGACTGAGACTGAGACTGAGACTGAGACTGAGACTGAGACTGAGACTGAGACTGAGAATGAGACTGAGACTGAGACTGAGACTGAGAATGAGACTGAGACTGAGACTGAGACTGAGACTGAGACTGAGACTGAGACTGAGACTGAGACTGAGACTGAGACTGAGACTGAGACTGAGACTGAGACTGAGACTGAGACTGAGACTGAGACTGAGACTGAGACTGAGACTGAGACTGAGACTGAGACTGAGACTGAGACTGAGACTGAGACTGAGACTGATACTGAGACTGATACTGAGCTGAGACTGAGACTGAGACTGAGACTGAGACTGAGACTGAGACTGAGACTGAGACTGAGACTGAGACTGAGACTGAACTGAGACTGAGACTGAGACTGAGACTGAGACTGAGACTGAGACTGAGACTGAGACTGAGACTGAGACTGAGACTGAACTGAGACTGAGAATGAGACTGAGACTGAGACTGAGACTGAGACTGAGACTGAGACTGAGACTGAGACTGAGACTGAGACTGAGACTGAGACTGAGACTGAGACTGAGACTGAGACTGAGACTGAGACTGAGACTGAGACTGAGACTGAGACTGAGACTGAGACTGAGACTGAGACTGAGACTGAGACTGAGACTGAGACTGAGACTGAGACTGAGACTGAGACTGAGACTGAGACTGAGACTGAGACTGAGACTGAGACTGAGACTGAGACTGATACTGAGACTGAGACTGAACTGAGACTGAGACTGAGACTGACTGAGACTGACTGAGACTGACTGAGACTGAGACTGAGACTGAGACTGACTGAGACTGAGACTGAGACTGACTGAGACTGAGACTGAGACTGAGCTGAGACTGAGACTGAGACTGAGACTGAGACTGAGACTGAGAAGGAGCAGAGCAGGAGCAAGAAGATGAAGCAGAGAAAGTAGATTGATGACAAAGACAAGACAAAGACATAGATATGTTAACGTCTAGAAGCTATTGCCAAGGGGGAGTCTGTAAGTGCACGTCTATGTCAATAGCAGTCTAGATTGTTTGGGCTTATATTGTTATATGTCTTTGTAATGTGATTATCATTAATGAACTTAGTATTATGCATAGACTGGAGAAGAGGTTGGGATATGATCCACAGGCTCATATGAGAGCTAGGGCAGAGATTGCGGATTATTATTATGATCCAGGATCTTTGAGGGATCAAGAAAAAGAACGGTTAGGGTTAACTCATACTCCTTCAGGGTCAGAGTCAGAGTCAGATTCTGATTTCGAGACTGAGACTGAGACTGAGAAGGAGCAGAGCAGGAGCAAGAAGATGAAGCAGAGAAAGTAGATTGATGACAAAGACAAGACAAAGACATAGATATGTTAACGTCTAGAAGCTATTGCCAAGGGGGAGTCTGTAAGTGCACGTCTATGTCAATAGCAGTCTAGATTGTTTGGGCTTATATTGTTATATGTCTTTGTAATGTGATTATCATTAATGAACTTAGTATTATGCATAGAATACTAGATTAAGTTTAAGTATTGAATGTATAGTAAATCTGCTAAGTATGAATTGCGAGCTCGCAACTCATACAGAAGAAATGCGACCCCGTATTTACAGGGTTAAATACGAGGTTAGTCATATAGGTAATACGACCCCGTATTTACAGGGTTAAATACGAGGTTAGTCATATAGGTAATACGACCCCGTATTTACAGGGTTAAATACGAGGTTAGTCATATAGGTAATACGACCCCGTATTTGCAGGGACAAATACGAGGCCAATCACAGTTACGACCTCGTAAAAGTGACGGGCTGGGCTGGGTTTACGAGGCTAACATGCTGAAGCCCATGTCGGGTGTTACCTATATAAACCGAACCCTAGCAGAGTTTAGGGTTGAACATTTGTCGAATTATCAAGCAGGTATTGCAGGTTAAAGTCGTCAAAGGTTGTTCCGCTAGCCCGAAGAAGATCTACGAGGCCGTAGATGATCTAGGGGCTTTCTTGTTGATCACCAAGTTATTGTGAGGGATTCCGCACCTCAAGATAACTGGATCAAGCTATTGACGATCCGTACCAGGGGACTTACAATATTCTTCTCTGTCTCTTCTAACATTTCTTCCAATTTTTTAATGTTAGTTTCTCTATATAGCACACACAATCCTATCCTATGTGGTCTGGACAAATCTAGGCCCTCATAATACCAAAAACTACGTGCCTTTCTGACGTAGTCGTCTATCTCTAATGGTCTCCCATTACTCCCAATTTCCACATTCATACACATTTCCTCATAGTTGACATCCCTAGAGTCTAAGACAGGCAAATTGACTCTAATTTGACCATTTGACAAAGATATTTCACGTTTCAGAACAAGGATGATAGCATCCGCAGCATGCAAAAATGGTCGGCCTAAAATAAGGGGTGTCACTACTTCACTTACCGAATCAAGCACAACAAACTCAGTCCAAATATATAAGTCCTTAACCTTGACATGGACTCGTTCGCCAATCCCCTTGGGTTGTCGGTAAGTCTGATCGGCTAACCGAATGATCATGTTAACGGGTTTTAGCAAACAAAGGGTAAGTTTCTCATAAATCACAGTAGGCATAACATTAATACTTGACCCTAAATCAGCTAATGCACTCGAAAAATATTCATTATTAACAGTGCAAGGAATAAGAAAACTTCCTGGATCTTCAGATGCTTGCGGTAGCTGTGTCTCGTCATCCGGTACCTCGGGATCTTGAACTTCATCCTTACTGTCCGAGTCGTCCCCATCCTTGATTTTGCACTTTGAAGTGAATTGGGTCTCGACATCTCCTTGAAAAACATCTAAAAACGAAGTTTCGCACAAATCTGGGCTGACGGAGCTCGGAGCGGCGCTGGGAAGTAGGGAGCGGCGCTGGGAAGTGCCTGGGTAGCTGCCAGCGGCGCTGGCACCATCTGAGCGGCGCTGGCTTGTGCCTGGGTGGCTACCAGTGGCGCTGGGCTGTGCAGCCAGCAGCGCTGGTGGCTCCTGGACAGTTTCCAGTTTTGCGTTTTTGCTCGTTTCTTCTCCGTTTGGCTCCCGTATGACCTGTACCTGATCGGACACTTCACAAAAATCATTAGAAATCTTATTAGAGTCATTACCTTTGGTGAACACGGCGTTCACATTCTCGTTTCATCCGATTGGGGGTTGGTACTTATGACTCGTGCTAGGGCTTCCTTGAGTTGAGCTTGAACCGACTTGGATGTTTTGCCTTGGAACTGAGCTATTCTCCTTCTTTGCATTCTGCTCAATCCATCTATCTATCCTCCTCTCCAAGTCCTTGATTGCAGCTTGTTGATTTCTTGCTCCTTCGTCAACCTTTTGATTGAGATTGCTTTTTTTTTCATTGAGCGACTTTGTATAGCTTGCTAAGGAGTCGTGCCTCTTGTCATTCATTTCAATGTACCTCTCCATCATGTTGGTAAGCTTGACAATCAGATCCTCCTTGACTTCATTCTCCACTTTTGGTTGCTCGGGTTGACCATTACTCCTTTGCCACCTATTTTGAAAAGAACCATTGTTATTTCTAGCATAACTAGAATTAAAGTTAGAATTACCGGGGTTTCTTTGGAATAGTCCTCGTTGATAGCCTCCTCGGTATTGGTTCTGGACAAAATTAACTTGCTCGGTAGCCTCCTCTTCACAATCCTCGGTATAGTGCATTCCTCCGCAATTGTTGCACCCGTGTGCAATCACCTTGAGGTCTTTGTCCATAATGTCCAACCTATCTTCAAAAGTAGAAAAACGGTTAGATAAAGCTTTAAGTTCATGAATTACCTCATTGTCGGAGCTGCTCTCGATGCTAGCCACGGTTCTCCTCGTCCTCCTTTCTCGATCTCTATCATCCATATCTCGAGCTAAGCTAGCTTGCACCATATCCTCCATCATTTTGTACGCGTCATTGGTAGACTTGTACAAAAAGTTACAACCGCCGGCTAGGTCTAAATCCTTTTGGGAACTCTTGGTTAAGCCATAGAAGAAAATCTCCATGATCTCGTCCTTGTCTAGTCCATTCCCGTGACAGTTTCTGATCATTTCCCTAAGCCTTTTCCATGCATCAACTAGTGATTCACCCTCGTCTTGCCTGAAAGCCTTGATGTCTCAAAGCATTTTCCTAGCTAAACTCGGGGGAAAGAATCGCGAGACAAACTGTTCGCGAAGTTGATTCCATGTAGTGATGGTACCTTCATCGAGCTCATCGAACCAAGCACGTGCCTCTCCCGTGAGAGACGATGGAAATAAAATACACTTTCACATATCAATAAACAATCATCACATAGCCTTAATCCTACACTCTCACTCAATCCCAAACCCGTCCTAAAGCATTTCATCTCAAAGGCTAAGCATACCTACTTAAGCCTACTTGTCTGCTATCGGTTTAAGTCCAATTCCTATGGCAAACCTATCGTCCTTGGTTCACTTAAACCATTTCTCTGATACCAACTTGTAACACCCGTCGTTTAAAAAATATGGATTTCCAAAAAATTTCGCCTAACAGCGTCAAAGAAAGCGGAAGTAAACTTTAAAAGACCAAACCAAAAGAATCTGTTTGGTTCATTTATTATTTGGTGTTACTAGCCATATCATCAAAATAACTTCAATTGGAAACCCATCGGTTGCCCAACATTAAACAACCGATCACAATATCAATTCAAGACATAAACATCTTAACATAAAACAAATGTCTAAAATGAGCAGCCACTATGGGTAAACTATAGCCATCCTCAAATGCAATCTACCCATGCCTCGCACTTTAATCATCATCTAGCTCAAGCTTGCTAAACCTGAGGGAGCAACACGTTTCAAGAAACAAGTGTTAGCTAACAAATTATCTAAGTAAGATAACACGTGGTTTATAAAGCATTTGTCCATTTAAAACTTTATAGAAAAGTCATTTGAATAGTTAAGGCACACATCACATCATACATTACATCTCACATAACATATCATCACATCAAACATCTTCATATAGGATGGGTCATCCTAAATGTGCCTAGTTATCTTTTGCATCTTCACATATAACATCTAACATCTTTGTATTTGTGACATAAGTCACACATCTCATATAACATATACATCTTTGTAAGGGTGACATAAGTCACACCGACTAGATGGACAAACCTTACGGCTGTACATCAATGTCGTTAAGGAATGGCAAGCCAATCCCGAAGTAATCCGTATGTTCAAGACAAATGGGGCGGGTCAGACCTCCCGTATTACTCTTCACATCTATGACCATGTTACAAGGAGCCACCCGAGCAACCACATCTACGCACCCGCCGGGCAAGGGCAAGTACGGGTTAAGCTTAACACTTTTATCTAAATTACGAGCTCGATTTCACATCTCATATAGTTTAGGTGTTCATATTACCTAAACATTAACACATATACATCTTTAACGTTTGGGCCCTTAAACGTGCACGTGTCATGACAACTTAATAAGTCTAGTGAACTAGATGAACAAGCCATACAATCATGCACATTTCACTAGTCATCAACATATATCACATTTCAATACATCTCAAGACATTACATAACATTTCATAGCATATCATTACATCTCATATTATTGGGACTGCATTTCAGGCCTCAATAGTCATTTACATAGCCCATATCACCTCCCGTGTAATCCCCGAATACCCATAAGCAATCAAGATATCAATTGGGAAGTTATTATATGAAACCATGTTTTTTGTTGAACCCTCAGCGTGTCAAAGTAGTGTATCTTACCTCGAAGAAGCGCACACAAACGATAACTAAGGTTACCGTGCAAAGCAAGTATTCCCAACTACCTATAATGAACATAGGATCAATTAACGAGTATACACGAGGCTAAACCGGCCTACCGTCTATATACGTGTCGTATAATAGTCTCTTTTGACTACTTTCATCTATTGTAGACTACTATACTCTTCTAGACTACTTTCATTTTGTAGACTACTTTCATATTTTGACTACTTTCATTTTGTAGACTACTTTCATATTTTGACTACTTTCATTTTGTAGACTACTTTCTTCTTGTAGACTACTTTTTGTAGACTACTTTCATATCTTGTAGACTACTTTCATATTTTGACTACTTTCAGTTTTGTAGACTACTTTTGGTATACAAGACGACCAAATGAGAGAAAACTCAGTTCTTAACATAAAACAAATGTCTAAAATGAGCAGCCACTATGGGTAAACTATAGCCATCCTCAAATGCAATCTACCCATGCCTCGCACTTTAATCATCATCTAGCTCAAGCTTGCTAAACCTGAGGGAGCAACACGTTTCAAGAAACAAGTGTTAGCTAACAAATTATCTAAGTAAGATAACACGTGGTTTATAAAGCATTTGTCCATTTAAAACTTTATAGAAAAGTCATTTGAATTTTAAGACACACAGAGCTTTTCAAAAATGTAAGATTCATCTCCTAACTCATTATTATAAAGGAGATACGATTTTTGCAATATGATTGAATTTTCAGACCTTATAAACACTTTGTTTTACGAAAAATCTCGACCATCAAACATCCATGGAAACTAACCATGACACCTACAGTTCATATACACCCAAAATATGATTCAATTGACACTATGAAATCATATATTGATTCATGGATTCATTACACACATTTTACAATTGTTTTGACACCCGAAATGACCTAAATCGACCAACAAACGCATTTGAATCCCAATCAAACCTCTAGACCAGGTGTGAACCCTATGTTGGTCATATTTAAACATTAAAATGACATTTACAATGATTTCATACCTGTAGGAAATCTCTAGATACTAAATGATTGCAATAACAATCACCGATTGACTCGAAATCGTCAAATCTAACCACAAAACGATTGAAATCAACCATTACTCAATAGGTCCAGGTATGAACGAATTATATGGATGAAAATGAGTGATAATAAGCAAGGATTACCATCTATACCTTGGAGGATGATTAACGGATTGAATACGTGCATCGATTGATCATAAATCCACCCGAAATCGCAATAAACGCACTAGGATTGCTCAAGAGACCAAAGGGGCGGCTAGGGTTTGAATAAGAAGGAGAAGAAACTGATTTGTGATGGTAATTAGGGTCTAATTAACCCCTAATCCCGTTTTTAAGTTTCACCTATGTCAAAACTAGTCCCTAGACTTCCTTATGACTCATATTAGGCTAAAATCACCTATTGGGAATACTTACAACACATTAAACACATCTTAAGTGTCTTAAACACATTAACATATAAATCATTAAATCTCCTAGAGACTTAACGGGCACGAAGTGTTGACTTCACGACTCAAGTCAACCGTTAATTAAAAGTTTGGGATGTTACACCCACGAAGCCGTCTTCGGCCCGGCCCACGAAGTCTGAATATATATATGGGTTTTAACTTTTTCTTTTTACGTTTAATCGAAAATTAACCCTAAATTTTAACCACACGTACTCGCCTCTTCGCGCGAACTGTTCATCCGAGCCTACTTTCGATCTTTTCATCATCTTTTTGTGTTAAACATCCAGATTTGTTGGTATAATTCTAATCTAGGATAGTTTATTGATGTTATTAACTTGAAAATCATCGATTACAAGTTGTTATAATGCCCAAATTTTGATTTTCCCTTCGCGTAAACAGTAACTCGGACGAATTGACTTTTGAATCTTTGATTTCTGATGATTTAGACTAAAATTGGACTTAAAATTGGATTAAGTGATGTTATTACACCTTAAATCTAACAAAAGTTTGAATTAACAAGTACTAAATCAAGATTAATTGATGATTTTATGTTGCGGTCACTATTCAAACGAAGAACACAAAGCACTTCGTGTTCACGAATTTGACTTCGAAAAAGGATTTCTGGGCAAGATTAACATCAAAACAAGTTCAAGTTCATGTTAAAATAGTCTTTTGATTAATTTTAATGCGGATATGAAGATATTTTCGATTGATTTCTGGGTTTTCGATGATCAGCTCGTGCTGAGGTCACACGAAGCAGATCGTGACACTTAGAAAATTTTTAATTTTTCTTTTTGTTTTTGTGCAGGTATGGCAGGACAAGGTGCTAATGCTCGTGTCTTTGTTAAGGAGCATAATGCTGTTATCGATATCAGCTTTACTCAGCAGGGATGCACTAAGGAGTTTCACGGTGTCCTACATTATCTTGCGCGCTCGCGTATTCGTTTTGCTCTTACTGAGAACCCTCCGTTGATCAGGAACTATATTACTCAGTTCTGGAACACTGCTAGATTAGTGCCAGAAGGTGATCATACTATCATTCGCACTACAGTTCAGGGACGTAATATTCAGTTTTTTGCAGGAGAGTTAAGGACTATTTTGGACTTAGGGAGTGTTGAGATGGAGCAAGGTCCGACAGAGTTTGAAGAAAGCTTTGTTGACGGTGCTATTAGACGTATGGGGTACGTCAATGAGATTAGACATCCTTATCCCAAGACTCGCATTAGAGGCAAATGGATATTGCTTGCCTATTATTTATTGAGTTCCATTAGTCATCGGAGTGCCAGTCATGATCAGATGAATATGCAGACGGCTTCTCAGCTTGTTGCTCTTGTATTGAACAAGCCTTACAGCTTTTCTCAGTACATTTATGATAGTTTTGTTAGGCAGTTGAGAGCTTTTGGAAACGAGAAGAAGTTCTTTCTGTTTCCAAGATTTGTGATGCTAATCATTCGGCATAAGGCAGTTGACTTACCTTTTGATGGAGATACCTTTAATTTGGGTCATCTTACCTTCAGAGTGTTCAATGATATGATGAAACATGCTAGTGGTGATAATGTGCCTGCTCATATTGATAATCCACCGCTATATGGACACTTGATTAATCCAGATTATGTGGCTCCAAGACAAGGTTGGGAAGATGAAGAACCTGTTGCTGCTGCTGCTGCTAATGATGCTCAGGGTCAAGATGCTCCTCAAGAAGAGCGATCTGGTCAGTTTGAGGGACTTAATGATGTTCCTTTATTTACTGATGTTCCGGAGCATGATCCGGAGATGGATGCTCTTGTAGAGGATATTGATGATCTGGCAAATCTTGTGCCGAGTACTGGGGTTTCTACTTCTACCTCTGCTCTAGTAGATGTTGCTGGTCCTTCTGAACTGAATGTTGCTAACGATGATTCGGGTTCAGATAATGACGATGATGATGCAGATAGACCACCAAAGAGAAGAAGAAGACAAGGAAAAGGGATTGACGTTGTTGAGATGATTCAAGCCCTTCAGCGACCTCAGTCTGAAGTTGACAGAGACTATGTTGAGTATCATGCTGCTATGGAGATGTCTCATACACCCGTATCAGTTGATGCACCCTCAGTTGCTGCTTTGAGAGCTTCTGTTACTGATGTTCCGGTTTCGGTGTCGACTACTTCTGTTGGTCCTTCTGTTGGTGAGAAAAGGTCGAGAACCAAGTTCACGATTCGTTTAGATGGTTCTCATGCTAAAGTTGTCACTGAGGCTACAACTGTTACGACTTCTAGAGCTACAGAGTCTACAGTTCATTCAGAGCCAGAGTCGACAGTTCCTGCTCCTAGGCCTCATTCTACTCCTACTCAGGCATTAGTTCTGGTTGCTACAGTTATAGATTGTCTGCGGTTACCTTTACAACGACCTCAAATACCTTCATCGGGAACTTTTAATGCTCGCATGCCTTCATTTGAGACTACGATGCCACCGCCTGCTGCTACTTCTAACATTTCTTCTGATTCAGCTCTACCTGTTCAAGTTCAGCTGAGTTGTATTGTTTCTGAGAAGAAGATGTTAGAGATGTGTGTCTCAGCCTTAGAACGACAGTTGAAGATTCAGGTTGAACAACATCAGAGTGAGATGGACAAAATGACTGCACTTGTTCATTCTTTTGGTGATAAATTTGATCGATTCTTGTCTCAAGGGGGAGATAAAGATGGACTTGGTTGCAAGGATGATGAGTTGACAAGAAAAAGAAGAGATGATGATCATGAAGATCAAGATCCAACTCAAGATCCTACTCAAGGTCAACCAAGAGATGCTGTTATTGAGCCAGAGAATCGAGGTCAAGATGAAGATGCTGACGTTGCTGAGATTATGGCTTCAGAGACTGCACAAATTCAGGGGGGGTCGCCAAGACAAAGATAGCCAGAGATTGCTGGTACAGCTGGTACTAGTACATCTGGGACTCAAAAAGGTAAAGCTGTGATGGTTGCTCCTGATGCAGATCCTGATGATCCAGATAATTAGGTCAAGATGAAGATGCTGACGTTGCTGAGATTATGGCTTCAGAGACTGCACAAATTCAGGGGGGGTCGCCAAGACAAAGATAGCCAGAGATTGCTGGTACAGCTGGTACTAGTACATCTGGGACTCAAAAAGGTAAAGCTGTGATGGTTGCTCCTGATGCAGATCCTGATGATCCAGATAATTCGTCAGATGATGAAGATTCCAATTCAGGTAATTCTAAATCTAGTTATTCAAGTAGAAGTCTTGATTATCACAATCCATTAAGTGTGAAATCGGAGGAAGAACGACTAGAATGGGAATTGCAAGAAAAATTTGGGAATGATCCTCATCTTCGTTTTGTTGAAGAAAATAAAATGTGGGAAAATCTTAACACAAAGGTTGTACATGCTCATGTTGACCTTGATAGTGATCAATGGTCAGACTCAGATCGTCAGAAAAGAGAACGACGACGACAAAGGATCTTAAGTCGGTTGCCGTCTGACGTTGACTCTAGTTCTGATGATACTGAAGATTCAGATTATCGACCTTGATGTTAATGATTTTTGTACTTGAAATGATTAATAATGATTATAAGATAAATATTAATGTATTAAGTAGTTACATTATATTTATGATATAATATTATTTTATCTTGTTTTTATTTATGTCTTAACTTATATATTTTATGTACTTTATCTTTGTATGTTGAAATATAAATTGCAGATAAGCTTCAAATAGGTGCTTTGGACGATATTGATGATATTGATGATGATTTAGACAGTATCATTGATGAAGATTTGGAAGAAGGAGAACTTGTTCCTAAATCAGCATGGGAAAGATTGCTGAAGAAACCTTATGATTTTGATCGTGTCTTTGGAGAAGTTCAAGACATTCCGACAGAACCAAGAGGTGAAGAGGAGCATTTCAGACTTAATCCAATCAGAGATAGTCCAGATGAGCCAAGAAATGCTGCAATGTTATATTTCAAAGTTTTTGCAAAGATAGTTCATGAAGAAAAGGACTTTATTTTTTTATCTTGGCTGGGAAATTAATGCTACACGAGAGTTTGATATGAGAGATTATAATATCTCTCCGGCGCAGCAAGACCCTAACTTTTGCATTGATCGTTGGGTTCCAGCATATAGAGGTCCTACTGGTATGCCAATGGGTGAATTTTTCAAGCCGTCGATGTTTTGGGAGTTTATCTCAGACAAGGACGTACCTACTTATTTCTCAGTGATACAAAGTTGGTTCTATGATAAAAGAATTAATTTATTTGTTATCAAGAGAAAAGAGGGTTGCCAGTATTTGTCGTTAAGTTTAAGACATTTCCAAAGTCTAAGTGAATCAGATTTGATGGATTTGGGAAAGAGATGGTTTGTTAATCTTCAGAATGATGGAAATGCTGATTATTTTTGGCAGAGATTCCAAAGAGAAAGAAGTTGGCATTTTGGTGATAGAGGTTTGAAGCCTGGAGATAGGTTGATTAAATCTAGATCGCTGAAGAAGATTAAAAGACCAGATGGCACAGTTGATTTAGTTCAAAGGAAGATCAAATGTGTTGAAAGGGTTCCTGCTATCAAATGGGATCAAGATATGCTGACTACAATGACATATTGGCAGATAGATATCAAGTCAGGTGAAGCACAAATGTTTGTTGATAATTCAAAGAGCAAGATGCTGCTTCGCATGTATGATCCAATGCAAGTTGTCAATTTGTCAAGAGGTGATCAAAGAAGATTGATTGAGACACCTTGTACAGCTCATAGATTTTGGAAGACTGAAGTTGTACGCTATCGCAAGATTCTCGGAGTTTGTTTATCTGAGAGAATTCATGCGAATAGTACAAGACTTCTATTTGATGATCACGCTTGAAGTTCAAGTTAAAGAAATCTAGTCGCTAATGTCAAGGGGGAGTCTGTAGATGCAGATTTGTGTGACAGTAGCAACTTAGATTTGGTTAACTATTTTGTTCTTAGGAATATATATGTAATCGTTGAATAATAAGTCGTTAGGACATATGTTTGTGTTTAATGATTACGTTTGAACTTCAATATGATATGTGTTCTTGTTTATTATTATGTTTGTGTGTTATATTTATTGTTTTGCAGGTACAAGGACATAGAGCCAAGGTTATAAGTGTCGTAGAATACTTAAACGATGGCTGAACGTTATGTACGGGCGAAATAAAGGATCCAAGACTACGCTCCTCGTGCTGACGTCATCAGCACATAGAGTGGTCCTCGTGCTGACGTCAGCACGACCACATGGGTGTTTTGGTGGATCGACTTAATACACTTCGTGTGAAGCCCAAGCCCACACGAATTACAACATAATTAGTATAAATACACACCCTAGTTACGAATTAAGTAACGAATTGGTGAATATAAGTCGAATTGTTGCTCGTGTGATCTCCTACACGAACTACTACCTCGTGTGAGACCTTAGGTTGATTAATTACTTATTAATTGACAAAAGGCAATAGCAATCTAGTTATCTCAAGAGGATTCCGCACTCTTGACATAACGAATCACGTCTTATTTACGATCTATACAACGATAGGGACTTACATCTTGGCTTATAGATACAAAACACATTATAACCTTATTTGATTGATCATTTTCTCATTAATAAATTGTCTCTTTTTCTTTCTCAATTCTTCAACTCCTATTACTTATATTACTTATAATAAGTTATTAACATGAAACTTCAAAAATTGAGTTTACGATCCGATATCACAAGGCTATTTGTCGTCATCCACTATGCTTACAAGTTCCAATTTTGATGTGATTGTAAAAATTTAAGGTAAATCCAAAACTTTAACTAAACATATATTATATTTATCATTATTGTTTATTATAATTTAGCTTCGATCAGCATAATTTATTTCATACTCACGAATCATGTATGTGACATATTCGAATTTCTTTATGATACAATATATATAGCTACCGTACATCGTATAGGTATTAGGACTAGTTATTTATATATGCAATCAAGAATGACATAATAACATTAAAGCACTAACAAATATTGGAGTCCAAGTTTTTTCCATTATATATGCTCACTAGTTCTAATACCCGTACGATGTACGATAGCTATATAAATTGTATCATAAAAAATTTCGAATATGTCACATACATGATTCATGAGTATGAAATAAATCATGGTTAAAGTAAACCGATGATCGAAGCTAAATTATAACAAACAGTAATGATAAATATATTATATGTTTAGTTAGAGTTTTGGATATACCTTAAATTTTCACAATCACAGCAGTTTTTTCCATTATATATGCTCACTAGTTCTAATACCCGTACGATGTACGATAGCTATATAAATTGTATCATAAAAAATTTCGAATATGTCACATACATGATTCATGAGTATGAAATAAATCATGGTTAAAGTAAACCGATGATCGAAGCTAAATTATAACAAACAGTAATGATAAATATATTATATGTTTAGTTAGAGTTTTGGATATACCTTAAATTATCACAATCACAGCAAATTCAGAACTTGTAAACATAGTGGATGATGACAAATAGCCTTGTGATTTCGGATCGTAAACTCAAATTTTTGAAGTTTTCATGTTAATAACTTATGATAAGTAATATAAGTAATATGAGTTGAAGAATTGAAAAAGAAAAAGAGACAATTTATAAATAAAACGATTATAATCATCATGTAATTATCGCATATATTTTATTAATTAAAAGTACTAATAAAAGTTACCATCCATTCATTCACCAACATTTATCCTCTCTTCTTTTACGAGGTTTCTATATTTCATTTATTATTTAATTAAGGGTAAATTACACATTTGGTACCTGGCGAATACACCAAATTTCACAATTCATACCTAATTGCAAAAAATTACCCGAGTCATACCCATGGTTTGCAATTTTGCACAATTGACATACCTACGTCTAACGGTCGTGGACGGATCGTTAAGTCAGGTCACGTGGCTCTCACGTGGAGGGGTAAATTACCTTTGTATCCTTATGTGCAGGTTTATTTCATTATTATACCCTTTATATATACTTTCCCCTCTTTCTTTTTCTTATACCTCTCCCAAAAAAAACCCTTTTCCTCTCAAATCAAAATTAGGGTTTCGAATAAAACCCCAAAATCCAATCAAATACAATGGTCATTTGTTGGTGTGGAAGAAAAGCCATTGTACGAACTTCATGGACTGATGCTAACCCGGGACGACGTTTTTACTGTTGCCCACAGAAGGTGTAGTAATTTACTTGATTTTTTCGTATATAAATGTAAAATTTTTAATTTTTTTTGGGTTACAGGGTTCGAATTGTAGATTTATAGGTTGGGTTGATCCAGCCATGTGTCCTCGTTCAGTTGATATTATACCTGGGTTACTGAGGTCCAAGAATGTGGTTGATTCGAAATTGAAAGCAAGTGAGAGTCAAGTCAGAAGATTGAAGTTGTATTTGGTGATAAGTTGGATATTTTTCTTGCTAGTCATCTTCATTGTAACAAGTTGAATGTAATTCTGGAGCTGCTTGGATTTTTTTGCTAATTAACTTGTAATATTATGTCAAATGATGTTGAATTCTTTTGTATCAATATTCTAGTCTGTACACTAGTTTGACTATTAATGAAAAATTGGTATATTTGCTTTTCATGAAAAATTGGTTGTGTAACAGTTTTTTGACATGTATATATACTTATGTTGCATATCAGTTCATGGAATTCTAGCAGTTTTGTGACATTGCTTAATAAAAGTTCTAGCAGTTCATGGAATTCTAGCAGTTTTGCTTTTCATGAAAAATCATCATGGCAGGCAACAAAAATAGGTTAAGCATAAAGTCTGGACATACCATTCAAGTTTTGGCCATAGAAAGCCAACACAAAAGACTACATTGTTTTGACCATACCATCCAGAGTTACATCAAAAGACAACTAATACAGACAATGCTTAATAAAAGTCTTAATAAAAGTCTTAACATTAATACAGACAATCCTAATCAACCACCATTGCATCATTTTCGGTTAGGCCTGGTCCAGGAATAACTTTGGCAAGTCTTTGCCTGAGAATCCTTTGACTTTTGCCTCTGACCTTCTTAACAAGTTTTTTTCCACCTTGACTGCTTCCTGCTAGTTGACTGCTTCCTGCAACTTGACTGGTTCCACCAACTTGACTGCCTGCAGTTTGACTCTGCCTGTTGACACCACCTTCACTTGGCACACCTTGTTGACTGCCTGCAGTTTGACTCTGCCTGTTGACACCACCTTCACTTGGCACACCTTGTTGACTGCCTGCAGTTTGACTCTGCCTGTTGACACCACCTTCACTTGGCACACCTTGTTGACTGCCTTGTGTTTGCTTGCTTTTACCAGTTTGAGTTTGCTTGGTTTTACCAGGTTGACTTTTCCTGCTTTTACCAGTTTGACTTTGCCTGTTGACACCACCTTGACTTGCCACACCTTGTTGACTGCCCAAACCTTGACTGCTTTCACCACCTTGACCTTTACATGTCCTTGAATTGTGCCCCCTGTTACCACATGTCTTGCATTTGCCAAAATTAATCTTCCTAGAAAGTTTTCCATCTTTAACCAAGGGTTCATCCTCATATAATCCTCTTCTTCTCTTCTTTTTGGGTCTGCCCACTGGATTGTGATGAACTGGAGGTATTAGCTTGATTGGACAATTGGATTTAGTCCATGTGGATGTCCCAGTAACTGGATTAACTTTGTGTGTATAAGCCTCCTTCCAAGTATCCAACCAGTAACTTCTATGTGCCCACTGTTCAGGTATACCCCCCTTCTTTGTCTGTTTGAAGATGCACCAATTGGTTGCCACAACATGTTTGCATGGAAGGCCAGTTAATTCCCATTTTCTGCAACTGCACACCATATGCTCTACATCTACAACACATTGGTCTCCCCAAGGTGCACTCACCTGGTATTTAACACCACCATTCCATAAAACTTTGCACTCATTTGCTTCCTGCTTTGTTACATTCATTATAGCCATTGCTGCTGGTGTTAATGGACCCTTTGACTTATCAATAACCTTTTGTACAAGCACAATTCTTTTCATGAGGTACTCCCTAATGAAATCTACACAAGCTATTATGGGTTTCTCTCTAGCACCTACCAGTTCCTTATTTAAACACTCACACAGATTATTAAGCAACATATCAGACTTACATCTACCAGAAAAGTGTGACCTGGCCCAGTGTTGTGGATCAATTTTAGACAACCAGTTGTATGCATCCACATTCATCAACTTGAATTGTTCCATTGCTGCTGCAAATTGAGGTTTTGTAGTTGCAGTTGCACATCTCCACAAATGGTCTTTATATGCCTTTCCCCTCCAATGCAATTTCATGTTTTCATGAATATGTTTCAAGCAATACCTGTGTTCAGCAGAAGGGAACACATTGTTTATTGCTTGAATTAGACCCTGCAATACAAACAGAATGAAGTCAATTGTTTTTTTAATTAAAGCTTTATATTAAAAAAATGAAATAAGATAAGAATTTACCTTTTGCCTGTCTGTAATGAAAGTGAAATTATAATTAGCTTGCAAATCAAGATCATCCCCAAGATATTCTAGAAACCATGTCCAGGATTCTCTGTTTTCTGCTTCAACAACTGCATATGCCACTGGATAGATGCCATTATTTGAGTCCACCCCAACAGCTGTCAAAACCTGACCTGGGTAAGGACCCTTCATGAAAGCACCATCCAACCCAATCAACTCCCTGCCACAAGCTTTGAACCCTGCTTTTAGAGATCCCAGACAAATGTATATCCTCTTGAACTGCCTTGTTGTGTCATTTGGGTTATGTGTACGCTCTACTTCTATTTTGACAGTGGTACCAGGATTTTGTAGCTTCAACTCCTCACAATAATCTCTTAGCAATGCATACTGACTATGATAATCACCCTTGCAGTCTATGTTTGCCTGTTGTTTAGCCCTAAAAGCCTTCATCCAAGAGACACTGACCTGCAAATTCTGTTCAAGTTCTTCTTGAAGTGCCCTTGTAGGAATACCTGGATTCCTGTTGATCTGTTCTCTGATTTTTGATGCCATGTACTTAGATGTACAATGCTTTATCTCCCTGGATTGCAAACAAGTGTGTGTTCCCTTAAAGGTCTTTATCATCCATGTTTTTTGGTCAGGCAGTTTACTACAATGCAAAACCCAAGGACATATATTATTGGAATCCTTGCAAGTGGATGAATTAGGGTTAGCATTTTGTATTGGATCAGCTGGTTGTTTCCCTTTATCTCTAGGCCCAATTGGTTGTTTGGATGGCCCATTATCAGGCCCAACAGCTGCTGGGACCACACCATCACATACTGCCCTCACTCTCCTTTTATCATTAAACAATAATTTAATGCATCTCCTATTCTCAACTGCATATACCTTAATAAGTTCCTTCAATTCTGATGAATCACCAAACACTTGAGTAAGATAGAATGGAGCATTATCACTGGCAACTGATTGTTGTTCTTTTCTCAACTTTCTCAACAACCTACCATTATTCCTATCAATGTCATTAGCATCAATATCACTTCCACTGTCAAAGTATTCATTGTTTATTACTTCAAGTTCATCATCACCATCAGGAGGATGAATCTGGTTATTCAATACATTTTCACCAATACCTTGTTGAGACAAATTTAACATGTAACCTGACATGTCGACATTCACATCAGTCGGCACATTATCATCCTCTACAAGCACTTCATCATCACACTCTTTATCTTGCACTCCATGATCATCCTCATTCTCACTTTCATTCTCCTCATCCTCACCTTCATTCTCCTCATTCTCACCTTCATTCTCCTCACTTTCACTATCCTCACCTTCAGTAACTTGTTTTTCCCTCTCAGTCTCACTTTCTAGTACTAACCTCCTAGGCAGTTCTTTGTTTGTTAACTCTCTAACACTTTTTCTAGCAGTATGTTTGGTTAGTCTAGGAGTAGGAGAAGCAGGAGAGGCAGCTGCTAGTTGTTTGGTGAGTCTAGGAGAAACAGCAAGCAACTTATCCATGTGATGTTCAACAATCACATTAATGCATTTACACACACCAGAAATATATTGAATCATGCTTTCTAAATCATCATCAGAGTAAATTGGAAGACCTCCCAAGGTAAAGGAACAATAAGGTTTAATGAACTCATAAGACTTAATCATACTTTCACTATAACCCATATTTCTCATTATAACATTCAGTTCAACCAAAGAAAAAGTTTTCAAATCCACATAATCGACATAAGTGGTCATACCAGTATATGTGCATATGAAATTTTCCTCCACAACCCTACCTCCATGATGAACGTTCAGTGTACACATGGTAGGTTGTCCATCTGCAAATATTTAAATAAATAAATCTATTAAATATATAATATATAAAAAAATCAATAACAAAAACGAATTTAGGGTTATATAATACAAAGATCGTATCAAAAGTTGTGTATTTACCATAAAGTTCAGCAAGATCGTACTCTGGGGCTCTCCTTGGGCGAATTTTCCAACCGGACATTTTTTTTATTTAGGGTTTATTTTAGGTATGAAATTAGGAATGGAAGATATAATCGGGTATATATTGGGAACTAGCATGGAGGTGGGGGCTGCTTTTGGTGTAAAATACAAGTTTACCCCTCCACGTGAGAGCCACGTGACCTGACTTAACGATCCGTCCACGACCGTTAGACGTAGGTATGTCAATTGTGCAAAATTGCAAACCATGGGTATGACTCGGGTTATTTTTTGCAATTAGGTATGAATTGTGAAATTTGGTGTATTCGCCAGGTACCAAATGTGTAATTTACCCTTTAATTAATAAAGCTACTTTGTTAATAATTTTTTTCTTTTTACTTTAGCCATTGTTTTTTATGAGTTTGAAATGGATTAGGATTAGGTTTGCTTAATAATTACAGTACTTTTTACATATGAATTTGAAGTAGAATTAGGTTTGCCATATATATGGCAATATTGATTATTTATCTCCTTATATATAGAGAATCAAAAAGCGCACTTACAATAACAATAATATGTTGGAATTTATAATTAGTTTAAGACTTGAGGGGTTTAAAGTGTTAATAAGAAGATGTAAGTCCCAACTCGATAGATGGTACTACTGAAGACACCTCTATGTCGATGGTGGAGTTACTTTGCAATATATGCACTGAACTGGAGACGACCAGTTGCAGTGTGTATATACCAAGTTCTAGATAGATTACTTATATAAAAGACAATAAGTAAAGAACAATGCAATAATACAAATAACTTGTAAGATAACTTGATGAGACAATATGTATTTTTCAATGTGTAATTTATTTATTGATATTAAACAAATTACAAGGTTGATGCGGAACCAAGATAATACACGAATGTAAATACCCTAACAACCTATGAAATACAATTGATCTATACTCGGAATTTCTCAAGACAATCGAAACACTTAAAGTTGTGAAATGTTCCTTTTAGCGATTGAGAGAAGATTGCACAAGTTCACCAAGAATATTGCAGGTTTGCAAAGTATGAAGTGTTTGTATGTTTTTCACTTTGTGAGTTGAACACTTAAATTCTTGGTTGTGCAATGACTTGTATTTATAGGGAAAGTTAACATTGGGATGTTAACTTTAGCCGTACAAATGTGGTTGAGAGCATTTAAGGAATAGCATTTAATTCCTTAAAAAGCAGTGTAAAGTCGCATGATAAAGCAACTTTACACAACCACCTTTATGTACCTTATATTACTTAAATAATAAGACAAGGCTTATTATCCGGGTAAAGGTACATAAAGTATACAAGTCAATTCCTCGTAATCAGTGTAAAGCTTTGTAAGGGCTTTCCACTGATGGTCTCCAGTTTGTAACTGACTAGAATGCCAACTGGGCTTCGCTGCCATTGCCATTCTCTATCTTCCATTTGTTGTCTTCGACTTCAACTGGAATGATTCTTCAACTGGTCAGTTCTCAACTGGAGGAAGTCTTCAGTTGCGTTAACTGTACGGTGCAACTGGACTTCAATATATTTCTGGACAAATCTTCTTGGTCACCAGTTTTACTGGGTCACCAGATGCAACTGGTGACTGGTCAGTGTGAACTGGTGACTGGCCAGTTCCAGGTGAACTGGTCCTAACAAATTCCCCCTATTTGTCTAGAAATATAGTCTAAGTCTTTTCTAGTTCTTGTATCTGTACAAGTGTGAACTATAGAGACTTTGTTCGATTTAAATCTATCTAAGTTTCTTAAGGCATTTTTATAGATCAATAAATGCCTTAGGTTTTTCTTTTAGGTTTGTTAGATTTTAATCTTTTATCTACCTTGTGGTTACAAACTGGTAACTTCATTTATACAAGGGAATGAAATTTATACAAGTTACAGAATGTAAATACAAATTACAAGTAGATAAACTGAAGAAAGAACTTAATGAGATGGCCCTTCGCCAGTTCTTCTTCTCTTGGCAACTGAAGAGATAGGCTGAGTATCTTCAGGGTCAATATTCAACTTTTGCTCAAGATTTTCTTTATGTTGAATCTTCCCCCTTAGAAAGTTTACCCATGCTTTCTCGAACCTATTCTTTTGTGCCTTAGCATCCAAAACATTTACCATCTCCACCCATTCGCTGAATCCATATTGCATAGCACCAGGATCATCAGTTCTAACCAGTGGCCCACCAGTATACTTAACTTCGATTTGAAAAACCTTGGTGCCTGACTTGATTGTAACATTGACACTATTAATAGTACCACTATGTCTTCTGGTTGACATGATCTGGGAGTAGTAGTTTCTAGCTTCAGATTCATTTGTGATTTTTATACTCCCAGCACCAGCAGCCAGTACAGCGGACTTAATGTCTTCATTGGATACCTCGCCAGTTGATTCAACGAATGTGCTAAGGTCAGCATCTCTTGCATCTCTTGTCAGTGGTTTTCTTGGTTGTGGAATCCTTCTTCTTGGTGGATCCAGTACACTCTTCACAACCTTCTTGACATTTGCAATTCTCTTTAGAAGCCCACTAGCCCTAATCTCTTTGGCCTTCTCCACTGAAATGTTTAAGCTCCTGGCATCGAATTCAGCTTCATCCTCTTGATAGTGTCTGTCCAGTTCTACATCTAGCATTTCATTCAACTGGTCAACTATCCTAGGATCATTCTTAATCCTAACATACTCATCCTTAGTGATACCCAGTAGATTGGCATCACTCATATCCAGTAACTTAATCTGAGCAAGATGTGCCCTGGCCTCAACTTGGTTTCTTTGTTTCATTTTCTTTCTTTCTTTGATGTCATTACCAAGTCTAGCCAGTTTTCTACTATCACTATCTGAAACTGGAGGGAGTATATCAGCATTACCAGTTTCCAACATTACTTCAGTGGCCGGCTGGGCAGATGCATCACCAGCTAAACCTTTACCTTTGTCCAAACCAACATTCCCCCTAACACTCTGCTCACCAGCTTCAGTACTGGTAGCCACAACCAATTCTCTTCCAGATCCAGATGGAGTCCTTCCAGGTGCAACTGGTCGTGTAAGGACTGAACTTCTTTCCCCCTTGGCAGCATCTAGACCTGCCCGAATACCTTCCCATTCAGAGGGGTGAGATGGCAACCGGTCAAGAGGCTGCCACGACTGCATGTCCTTACACTCTTTGAAGATGCCACACATCATCTGAAGGACCTCCATAAATGGTTCGTCTCCTTGGACTGGGTCAAGACATTTGCAACAACTTGGTCTTGACCAGTTTTCAATTCATTCAAGATCTTGGAGTCCTCATCCAAACCGGAGACAACCTTATCCTTAACCTCATCATCCATCTTCTTCAGATTTTCCACTTCAGTTGTCAGTTTCTCTATAGATTGAGCATGTAGAGATACCTGGGTGTTCAAACTTTCTATGCTGCCTCTCAACTGGTTGATCTCACTGGTAAGTGGGGCCAGATCAACCTGAGAAGTGGCCAGCTTGGTGATCTCAGACATCACCCTTTCAATCAAATGCTCTTCTCTAGCACCCAGCGTATCCTCTATTTTCTGACCAACCGAAGTCATCAACTGCTCTCCAAGGCCAGTTACATCTAGGCCAGGTCTTTCAATTAGTTCCTTAACCTGCCTTTCAATCTCTTTCAAGTCAACTTCTGAAGTTCTGACAGTATTTCCCAGTAAGTTGGAGATTGAACTGGTGACCTTGGAGTGAGTTGTAACATCCCGAACTTTTATTTAACGTTTGACTAATGCCGTTAAGTCAATTTGGGGTGTCGTTAAGTCTTTACTTAATATTTGAATGTAGTTATGTGTGGTTAACGTAGATAAAGTAGTTAGGTTTAAAAGCCTAAATTTTAATGACGAATAAAAGTGTGATTAATGTCGCTTAAAGGCTATGTAGTGCCTTTTAATGAAGGACTAATGTTGTATATGGTCAAAAATGCAGTTTGTGGCCAATAATGAAGGGTTTAGAAGTCCAGGGACTGATTTTGACATAGGTTGAAATCTAAAAACGGGATTAAGGCTTTGATGGGTGTAATTAGGGTGGATTGAGCAGCCATTAGCAAATAATAACTCATACACAAAGTCTCTCTAATCTTTTCTTGATTTCTAAAGCAATTAATCTAGTTTTTGGGTCTAACGATTGAGTATTTTGGTGTTGGAATCGATCAGCCATCTAGCAAGCAGGTAATCATTGAATCGTTGGTTGTATTTTCAGGTTTAGGGGTGGTTAATTATGAAATAGATCTGATTAAAATTGGATTATACACGTAATTAGGGCTTAGATGGTGTTTGGGTCAATTAACGTGCAAAACGATGTTAAACGAGTCTATAATCGATCTTGATGATCAAAAGGTGTTAAATTGTGTCGAAAACATGTTTTGGAAAAAGCCTAGATGAATCCAAGGTTGAAAAATCGAAGAACTTAGTCGTTTTTGAAAAACAGTCGAACCAGTGTTCGAACGAAGTTAATCTTCGTTTTATGACTATCTTCGTAAGTTATGTTAAGTTCGTTCTAATGCTATTTTCGTTGGCCAAGTTCGTAAGAAGGATTTCTGAGGTTAATTTCGTTCGAAAGAGCCAAATACGTTTGCCATAAAAAGAAACTCAAATTCGTTTGTATAAGTGAAGCTTAAACTCGTTTTGGCCTAATGGAAGTCTAAATTCGTTTTAAGTGTTAAATTCGTTCTGGAATGCTAAATTCGTTTGAAGTGTTAAATTCGTTCTGGAATGCTAAATTCGTTTTAAGTGTTAAATTCGTTCTGGAATGCTAAATTCGTTTTAAGTGTTAAATTCGTTCTGGAATGCTAAATTCGTTTTAAGTGTTAAATTCGTTTTGGAATGCTAAATTCGTTTTAAGTGTTAAATTCGTTCTGGAATGCTAAATTCGTTTTAAGTGTTAAATTCGTTCTGGAATGCTAAATTCGTTTAAGTGGTTAAATTCGTTTTGGAATGCTAAATTCGTTTTAAGTGTTAAATTCGTTTGAGTGAAGTCTAAATTCGTTTTAAGTGTTAAATTCGTTCTGGAATGCTAAATTCGTTTGAAAAACGAAGTTTAACTTCGTTCAAGCTATTTTCGTAAAGTAGATCGAACGAAGTTTAAGTTCGTACGAGGGTCCATTTAAGGTCCTAAATGACTTATACTTTATATGTTAATGTACGATAGGTGTCGGGGATTACTGATAAGCACTATTAGCTATTTGTTTGCGCGCGTACACTACTACCAGGTAAGATACACTACTTTGACACGCTGGGGGATCAACTAAAAGCTGGTTTCAAATCATAAACACTTCCATTCGGTATCTTTATAATGCATGTGGGCATATGGGTTACCTGGGAGGTATTATGGGTTATGCAGTTGACCATGAGACCTGAGATGCAGTCCCTATTGTAGTGTAATGTAGTATTGCTTAATGTAGTATGTAGCTATGCAGTTGATGTAGTTTAATGAAGTATCTTGATATGCATGATATATGTAGAAATGAAGTTGATGTGTGATATGCATGCCTGACTTGTACGCCTAGTTCACTAGACTTGCTAGGTTGCTATGTCACTTGCACGTTTAAGGATCCAAACGTAATGAAGTTAAAGTGTGTGAATGTCTAGGAATGTGTGTTACCTAGACTATATGTGTGTGAATGTTTGGGAATGCAGGGACCCAATCTATATGTGTGAAATTGAGCTCGTAAAACAGATGCAGTGAAAAGTGTTAAGCTTAACCCGTACTAGCCTTAGCCGGGCAAGTGCGTAGATGCAGTTGTTGCTAGGGTGGCTCCTCGCAACGTGGTCTCTATAACGCAGGGCGAGTAATACGAGGGGTTTGACCAACTTCCATATACGGATTACTCAAGGATTGGCTTGCCATTCCTTAACGACGTAAGATGAGTAGTCTTTTGACTAATCATCCAGTCGGGTGTGATGCAGGGCACACTTATATGCAGTTAACGAAGATACGTGTGACAATGTGTGAACTAATGCAGGATAGGCACCTTTAGGATGATTATCCTAATTGAAACGAAGTTGAAATGCAGTATATGTGTGAACGTGTGATGTGTGTTGTGCCTAATAAAACTTGTCTAATAATGAAGATTGTTTTAATTGGACAAATGCTTTTAAATTAAGTGTTATCTTACTTAGCTATTCTTATAGCTAACACTTGCTTCTTAATGTGGTTGTTCCCTCAGGTTTAGCTTGATGGAAACTAGATGCAGGACGTGTGAGCTTGGGTAGATGCAATGCAGGAGCCTTAGCTACCCTTAGACGATGCTTTCTTTAGACATTCGTTACATTTCGTATTTAATGACGAATTTATGTAGTGATGTGTGAACGGTTGTTTTATGTTGGGCAACCGTTGGGTTTTCATTTGAACTATTGTTTGATATGGCATGTAACACCAAATAAATGCAGCAACCGAAATGTTTTTATCGGTTTTGACTTTTACAGTCTTTACTTCCGCAATTTAACACCGTTAGGTGAAAAGTTTTTGAAAACCCATATTTTTTAAACGACGGGTGTTACATGAGTTAGGTCAAAGGCTTCCTTTAGAGTACCAGCCAGATTGTTGCAGCCAGTGACCAACTCATTAAGCTTTCTAAACACTAAGTCTTCATTGGATGAAAACTTGTTTATCCCCAGATCGACCACCTTAATGTTTGTTAAATGATCTTTGTGGTATCTGGAGAATGACTTGGTGTTTTTGTCAAGTGTCTTCTGAATCTCCTCCACCCTGGTAAGAAGGTTTTGGAGATCGGCTTGTAGTGAGACAACTTGACTGTCCAGTGACAAAGAAGAAGGTGTCACTGGACCAGCAGCAGTTACTACTGGAGCAACTGGAGGAGGCAAACTTAAGGAAGTCTCCCCAGTTGTCAAGCCAGCAGTTGAAGATATAATTGGAGTGGTGGTTGAAGAAAGGACTGGAAAAACAAATTGTTGTTCATGCTGAGAATGCTCAGGTGTGAACAATGGCGACGGTGGGGGTGGCATTTCTCGAGCAAGTGAGAATTGCCCAGTTGGTAAAGGAGCGGAATATATTGGTAAAGATATATCTATAGGCACATTTTCTTGTGGTGGTGAAAGTGAAATTGATGCGTCTGGAAGTGAGACTGGAGATGAAGGGTCTTGTGCTTGTACAGAAGCATCAAGAATCTCCAAGTCTGTTTCAGTACCTTCAGAATCCGAAGATTCTATAAGGATTTCCTCGTCATTAACACTCATGTCCAGATCCATGAATGTAACTAAGGGCTGACCAGTTACCTGGTCAGTCTCCAGATGACCTTCCCCAGTTTCCTAGATGGGTACATCTGTTGGTGGATCAAATACCGAAGTATCTTCACCAGGGATAGATGTGATGGGGGTTGCTTCAGTTATGGTTGCTCTATCCTCAACCATAACATTAGACACACTGGATGGTCCCTCATTATTTTGAGGCCCGCCCAGTTGCCTTTCTGACTCACCTGCAAGAGGTGCATCAGTTGAAGCGAATGCCAGTTGCATTCGTTCAGGAAGTTCGACCTCACCAGCTTCAGATACCAGTGAGTCTAGATTCCTTAGCATATCTGGAGCAGTGTACGGTGAATCTGTACTATTATATGCTTCTCTGCCAGAATTTGCTTGAAACAAAGAGAGAGGAACCTTGAAAAGGGAATACAAACACCCCTTGTGCCCTTCAGTTTTTGAACTAGGCTTCTATACAGAATATCTGCAAAGTCCACTCTCAATCCGTTCCATAAGCAGTAAGCCATCTCTGCTTGCGAGGAGTTAATCTGGTCAAGTCCACCAGAACTCCCACCCATGCTCTCCACCAGGTGGATGAAAAAATACCTCCATGAAGGTGTAAGGCTCTTCATGGTCATCGCACCTTTTGTCTTCAACACCCCATTCTCCAAACACTCCCTGTGTCCCATTTCAAGAAGTACTTGGCGAAAGTTTATATTTAGGGGCAAGACGACTGGAGATTCACCCTCTCTCCAGTAATTGAGGCGTAAGGCATCCCTCAATACATCGGCTGACAAGGTACACTGGATTGTTCCATCCTTTAATGTGAAACTGATGGAGGAACAATCGGAAGAAAGAACGGCAGTGTACCAAAACTCACATAAGTAGTTGTGAAACAACTTATGTGGGTTTAGAGAGAATGAGGGTCCTATTGGAGAATTCTTCAAAAACTTTTGAATTCTACCAATAAGGGTATCGGACCCTTGAGATCCTCGTAGGCTGGCCATCGGATTATTTGGATTTAGTTTGATGACCGAAGCACTACTAGGGGCACCAGGTGCCGTTTTGACATCTGGTGAGGGATTATATGGAACAGTCAAGAGATTTACATCTCTTGAACGAGATGATCTAGGAGCCATAGAAGAATGAAAATGAAATTTGGGATTTAGGGTTTTTGATTTGTGAAGCAAAGAGAAGAATGAAGCAATTTTGATGATTGGAAGTAAATGAAGGAATGTAAGAGAAGGAAGTAAATGAGTTCGGAGTAAATAAGGGTATTCATAAAGGGATTCAAGATCCCAATGAAACACCAAAATTATATTTTAATAAAGACAATCCTTTTTGTAGATATTTCAACAAAGTTGGTTTGAATTTTGAAATAAAATATTGATTTGCCATGTAAACATTAAATGCTTCCATGTCAGCATTAAATGCTACGACGGCTTATCTTACCCACGCGCCCACTCACTTTTTGTTTTCCCAATACAAACAGTTGTCAAGTACTAAAATGGTTTCAAACACGTCAGATCACGATATCAAGTGGTTTAAAACACTCGAGTATCATCACGTATCACACATATTGACCAAGTATTTGTAACGTTATAAAATAAGACAAGACTGAACCTGGTAACTGGAGGATCAGTCCAGTACCAGTTTCCAACTGGAGAGTTCTCCAGTTGCATTTTCAAACAAAAACGAATTTTAGTCAGAAAAATATTTTGAGTCTTTCCCCCTAAAATGATGATCCAGAAATCAATTAGTGCCAAGATAGTATCACAAAGGCGTTCGATAGCCTGGCGAGCAAAGATTATCTGGACCTCCTCAACTGGAGAACTTCATCAGTGTCACTGACGCGTTCAATAACAAAGAAAGTTCCAGTTAAGGGTTTAACATTCCCAGTTCGCTGATGAGATGTTTAAAGGTTTTCTCATCGAGAGGTTTAGTAAAAACATCAGCTAACTGTTTGTCAGTGGGGATGAAATGAATTTCAATATCTCCTTTCATAACGTGATCTCGAATGAAATGATACCTGATGTCAATATGCTTTGTTTTTGAGTGCATCACTGGGTTGTGAGATATAGCAATAGCACTGGTGTTGTCACAAAAGATTGGGGTCTTGGTATACTTCTGACCATAATCTAGTAACTGGTTCTTGATCCAGAGAATCTGGGCACAGCAACTGGCCGCAGAAATGTACTCTGCCTTAGCAGTGGACATAGAGACTGAAGTCTGCTTCTTGCTGGTCCAACTTACCAGTTTTCCTCCAAGGAAATGACAACCACCAGTTGTTGATTTTCTATCTATCTTACAACCTGCATGATCAGAATCTGAATAACCCATTAGATCTAATCCTGAGCCTTTGGGGTACCAAAGACCAAGATTAGGACACCTTTCAGGTATCTAAAGATACGCTTTACAGCGTGCAAATGTGATTCTTTAGGGTTAGACTGAAATCTGGCACATAAACATGTTGCAAACATTATATCTGGTCGACTGGCAGTTAAGTACATCAGTGAACCAACCATACCTCTATAGTCAGTTATGTTAACTGGTTTGCCAGTTGGGTCAGAGTCCAAATTCAATGGTGCTGCAATAGGTGTGTTTTTCGATGGGATTGAATCATATTTGTATTTTCTTAACAAATCTCTGACATATTTTCCTTGGTTTATGAAAATTCCATTTTCAGTTTGCTTAATCTGAAGACCTAAGAAAAATGTTAATTCACCCATTAAACTAATCTCATACTCAGATGACATGATTTTAGAAAACTTTTTACACATTGCATCATCAGTTGAACCAAAAGTAATGTCATCAACATAAATTTGTACCAATAAGATATTACCTCTTTCTTTCAAGATAAACAAGGTATTATCTATTGCACCTCTTTGAAAGCCATTTTTAAGAAGATGTTTAGTTAAAGTATCATACCAGGCTCTTGGGGCTTGTCTTAGACCATACAATGCTTTGTTCAGTCTATAAACCCAATGAGGATGCTTCTTATCGATGAAACCTGGAGTCTGCTTAACATAAACTTCTTCTTCCAATGTTCCATTAAGGAACGCACTTTTGACATCCATCTGGAAGACCTTGAACTACAGATGGGCTGCATAAGCCAGAAATATTCTTATGGCTTCAAGTCTTGCAACTGGAGCAAAAGTTTCATCAAAGTCAACGCCCTCTGCTTGACAATAACCCTGGGCAACTAGTCTGGCCTTGTTTCTTACAACATGGCCATCTTCATCCATTTTGTTTCGGTAGACCCATCTGGTACCAATAGGTTCTTTCTTTAACCCTGGTGGACAAGGAACAAGCTCCCAAACATTGTTCCTTTCAAACTGGAGGAGCTCTTCTTGCATAGCTTCCACCCAGCTTGGGTCTGCCATAGCCTCGTCAATCTTCTTTGGTTCAATTAGAGATAAGAAGGTGACGTTTAAGCATTGCTCACTGGTGGCTCTTCTAGTCTGAACCCCACTAGTTGGATCACCCATAATTTGTTCAATTGGATGGGCTCGAGTCCATCTAGTGTATTGACTAGGCTGGTGAACTACAATATCAGTGCAAGTCACCTGGCGATCTTCTTCAGTTGCAACAGCTTCTGGAGAAGGATCAGTCCAAACAACTTCTACATCCTCATCAGAGTCAATGAGGTCTCGATTAGCGTCATGAAATTCCTCATTAGAAGGCATTTCATGAAGAACTGGAGAAGTAGATGTTTGAACTGGTGCTGATATTGGAGTGGCACGTACATCAGATCCAATCACCAATTCTTGTGGTAAGTTGAAATTGATGGAGGGATAGAATGATGTGTCACTGGTGGTGTTCTTCTTCTTAACTGGTTCCAATTTGTTGTAACTGGAAGCATCTTCTGGTGAAACAACTGACCGATGAACTTGGTCAGTTTCACCAAAATTAATTGGAATGACTGGAGAAATATCAAGGCTTGGTCTCTTGTTGATTGCTTCAGTTGACTCATCAAATGTGACATGAATTGTCTCATGAACCTTTTGGAGTCTATAATTATAAACTCTAAAGGCCTTTCGAATATCTGAATAGCCTAAAAATACCCCTTCATCAGCTTTTGCATCAAACTTTCCAAGCTGACTGGAATCGTTTAGTATATAAACTGGACAACCAAATACATGGAAGTATCCAATATTTGGTTTACGATTCCTGAGTACTTCATAGGCAGTCTTCTTATGTCTCTTGATGTAGACTGACCGGTTTTGGGTGTGACAAGCAGTTGCAACTGCCTCAGCCCAAAAATTGGTGGGAAGACCAGATTCAGATAGCATACTTCTGGCTGCTTCTATCAGTGTACGATTCTTTCTTTCAACAACTCCATTTTGCTCTGGAGAGTGAACTGATGAGAAGTTTTGAGAGATGCCAGTGTCATTGCAAAATGTTTCAAGTACCTTATTTTGGAATTCAGTACCATTATCACTTCGCAACTGACAAACTTTTCGAGTATACTTGAGCTCAATTCTTTTAATGAGAGAGATGATTTCAGCAGATGCATCACTTTTGGATCTGATGAATACCACCCAGCTGTATCTGGTGAATTCATCAACCACAACTAGAGTGTACTTCTTTCCAGCTCTAGTTTGAACATTCACTGGACCAAAGAGATCCATATGTAGCATGTGAAGAGGTTCAGTGATGCTAAAATTTTGCCTAGTTTTAAAACTGGCTCTCTTCTGCTTGCCCATCTCACACCCTGGACATGGTTTTTCTTTATTGAAAGAAATCTGAGGTATCCCATCAACCAGTTGTTTGCGAGACAACTTGTTAATGTTTTTGAAATTAAGGTGGGATAACCTTTTATGCCATAGCCAGTTGGTGTCCTCATCAGCTTTGGTATAGAAACATTGCTCTTTTGGAGCTGGTTCCATATCCATGATGTACACATTTCCTTTTCTTGGTGCAATCATCACCACTTTCCAATCCTTGTTAAATATGGTGCCTTGTGCAATATCGAACAATACTCTGAAGCCATCATTGCAAAGTTGGCTGACACTGATCAGGTTGTATTTCAAACCATTCACAAATGCAACTCTTTTGAATTCGACTTGTCCATTATTGAGCACACCATATCCTTCAGTCTTTCCAGATTGATCGTTACCAAACGTCACTGTCGGTCCATCTTGGACAGTGAACTCTTCCAGTAGGGGCTTACATCCGGTCATAGTTCGGCCAGCAGCGCTGTCCAGATACCAGATATTCTTCTTTCGATCGCCCTACACACACACAAAAATCATTAGTTCTTTTTGTGAACCCATCTTTTCTTGATGGGTCCACTGGACTTCTCTACAGAAGCCACAGTTGACAGTTGTGGTGTTGAACTGGAGGCTTCATCTGGAGCTTTATCACCAGCTCCAGGTGCAGGAGTAAAAACAATTGGTATTTGATACTTACTCCCTTTATTTTTACCAGATTTTGTTCCAGAAGGAACATTCTTTTGTTTAGGTATTAAAGAGAGTGGATTAATATTTTGTTTGAAAACTGGAGGTAATAAACCTCCTTCCAGATTGTTAATCCGGGCAGTACAACTCTGAACCTGCCGAGACAAAAGTTGGAGTTGACTTTCCAGATTAACCAAAATATTATTTTCTTCAGGCAGTTGAACCTTGGACCTAGGTTCAACTGGTGCTTTAGTCTGTCGGGTCTTGGGCACCTTAGACTTTTGAGGTAAAGGCTTGTTACCAGTGGCCTTTTTGACTGGAGCTTTAGCCTGTTTGGCTCCAGTTTTAACCTCAATGGGGGTGGTCTCAAAGGTTTCAGTTTCAACAGCTTCAGGTTGATCATAAGGTGTTTCAACCTTGAGAGCTGGAGGCAATGCATGAAGGTCTGGTATGAGAGCTGCCATCTCCAGATCTCCAGATTTCCATGCATTCTTCTGGGCATCGATAGTTCTTGAAAATGCATCATAGTTTTTGCCAGATGCTTTTACCCATGACTTGATAATCTTTTGTTCTTTTTCAAGATCAGAAAATAGTTTTTGATTATCAAGTTCTAAAGCCTCAATCTTTAAAACTGACTCCTTGAGAGCCAACTGAACACTTTGCAAATCATTTAGTTGTGGTTTAACATTGTTCAGTTCAATTAGGATAGTGTCAAGATATCTTTCACTATCAGCTCTTACAGTTTCCACAAATGCCAAATCACCACTTAATGATTCAGCCAGGTCCAGTTTTAGTTCAGGGTCAACCTGGTTATCATAGTCACATACCTTCTTCAGTATGATGTCCACCCATCTTCCAGAGATGACATCTTCTTTCACCACGTGTTGCTGCTGTTGATCTTCCAAGGCCATGAAGCACATGTCCCTTTCCTCTTCTTCATCATCAGATGAGTCATCAGAGTACTCCCATTTTCCCTCAGTTTGTGCCATTAAGCACTGATCCTTTTCCTTTTCCATGGACAGGAGGGCAATATGGGCCTTAAGCTTCTTGTATTTAGCTTTGTAGCTATCATCAGGCCAATTGAAATTAGGGACAGAGGGGCCAGTTTGGTTGTTCAACTGACTAGATCTGCATTCCTTCATAAAATGACCTTTCTTACCACACTTATAGCATGTAAGATTGGTCTTATCCAGAGAGCTGGAGCTGGAAGCATTGTTGGGGCCATTAAATCTTTTGGATTTATGCTTAAACCTATTAAAGGTTTTAGCAATCATGGCGACCAGATCATCATCGTCAGTTTCATTACAACCATCACTGTTTTCAGTGGTCAGTCCAGAGTTTAAGAAACTGTTCAACATCTCCTTCATCGAGTGTACCTGGACACTCTCAGCAGACATTAAAGCAGCACAAGGTCGCTCAGTTACACTAGCAACCTTGGGACTCTGGGCATGGTTCATGGCATCTTACTCAGCCACAAGTCTTGCAGCATTATTATCTTCAGTGAATCTGAAGGCTCCATAGAGCGATGCAAGAGTATGAGTGTGCAAGGTTTTACCTTGTCTCAAGACAAGAACCATGTTTTCCCATTTGGAAGGAAGAATATCACAAAACTTCTCAAGAAGAATATCCTTATCCTTCTCTACACCCAAACCTCTCAACTGATTGATGAGGCTAGAAAATTTGGTGTATGTACCAGTTAGACTTTCATTGGGCAAGGCAAAGAAGGATTCATACTTCTTGTTCAAAGCAACTTTTCTGGTGACAATAGTGTCATCACCTCCTTCAAACTGAATAACTAACTCGTCCCACATAGATTTTGCACTGGGGAACAGCACAAGTGTTGGAATTAGATCTTCAGGAACAGCCCCAAGGATCATGTTCTTGAGTCTGGTGTCCAGATCAACAAGTCTACGATCCTCATCAGACCAATGGTCTTCTGGCTTTTCCCTTGAACCTTTTCTTCCAGTTGGATCAAGAAGAGGACTGACCCCAAGGGACATGGGTATATATGGTCCATCCTTAAGGATTTTCAACATATACCTTTCAATCCCACCAAAATGCAAAAGCATTCTAGCCTTCCATGTACCGAATGTCTCACTGTTTCCATCAAATTCTGATACCACTTGTAAGTCCCAACTCGATAGATGGTACTACTGAAGACACCTCTATGTCGATGGTGGAGTTAGTTTGCAATATATGCACTGAACTGGAGACGACCAGTTGCAGTGTGTATATACCAAGTTCTAGATAGATTACTTATATAAAAGACAATAAGTAAAGAACAATGCAATAATACAAATAACTTGTAAGATAACTTGATGAGACAATATGTATTTTTCAATGTGTAATTTATTTATTGATATTAAACAAACTACAAGGTTGATGCGGAACCAAGATAATACACGAATGTAAATATCCTAACAACCTATGAAATACAATTGATCTATACTCGGAATTTCTCAAGACAATCGAAACACTTAAAGTTGTGAAATGTTCCTTTTAGCGATTGAGAGAAGATTGCACAAGTTCACCAAGAATATTGCAGGTTTGCAAAGTATGAAGTGTTTGTATGTTTTTCACTTTGTGAGTTGAACACTTAAATTCTTGGTTGTGCAATGACTTGTATTTATAGGCAAAGTTAACATTGGGATGTTAACTTTAGCCGTACAAATGTGGTTGAGAGCATTTAAGGAATAACATTTAATTCCTTAAAAAGCAGTATAAAGTCGCATGATAAAGCAACTTTACACAACCACCTTTATGTACCTTTTATTACTTAAATAATAAGACAAGGCTTATTATCCGGGTAAAGATACATAAAGTATACAAGTCAATTCCTCGTAATCAGTGTAAAGCTTTGTAAGGGCTTTCCACTGATGGTCTCCAGTTTGTAACTGACTAGAATGCCAACTGGGCTTCGCTGCCATTGCCATTCTCTATCTTCCATTTGTTGTCTTCGACTTCAACTGGAATGATTCTTCAACTGGTCAGTTCTCAACTGGAGGAAGTCTTCAGTTGCGTTAACTGTACGGTGCAACTGGACTTCAATATATTTCTGGACAAATCTTCTTGGTCACCAGTTTTACTGGGTCACCAGATGCAACTGGTGACTGGTCAGTGTGAACTGGTGACTGGCCAGTTCTAGGTGAACTGGTCCTAACAGAAGAAAAGGAAACAACATGTCTGTAGACAAAAGGGGTCGGCGGTTTTGGGCCTCTCACAACAAACAGACACAACGCTCCATAGAGACGCGATGGTTGATGAAGAATTACACTGGTTAGAGAATAACCGCCAAGAATAACTAGTATAAATAGGATAGTTTCGTTTTAGTTTCGTATCCAACTTTGTAATCAAATTCGTGTACAGTGATTGTATATAATTTGATTCAATATAATTGTGTGATTCAATTATACACTTTGTTCTTCAATTCGATAATCATACCTGGGCATCAGTGGTATCAGAGCAAAGGTTAGGATTCGTTTGAAGAATTGTTGCAGATTGGATCGAAAAAGATCAGTGATTGATCAAAGATCGAGTGACTCGATTACAAAGAAGAACAGGGCAGCGGTTTTTCTCTTACAAGAAGACCAGAAACAAATATAATTGTGGGTTATTTGATTGTGATAATCAAGAAAATAAGGGAAGGCCGATTGTTGTTGTTGTGCGAAAGGATTGAAGAAGGAAAAGGGGTGTTTTTGCCCTAATTGAACAAAAAAGAAGAAAAAATAAAAGGCAGTGGTGGTGCCGCTCAAAACTCAAAAAGGGATGTGAGTACAATCTGGAACACAAGGAAAAGTCAAATAATACAGGTTCTATCCTTTTAAATTATTTTAGTATATTGCAAAAGTTATATACCAGGAAAGAATAGATTGAAAATTAAGACTTTTGCATTTTAACATTGATATTGATTCTAGATAAAAATCATATTAGACTTTTAAGTATTAAACTTAGAAAACATGTCGGGTTCAAGCGGTAACAACAATAATGCACTTGGGGGATCGTTGACACACTTTCAATGTCCGGTTTTAAATTCTACAAATTACCCCGTTTGGGCTATTCGTTTCAAAACTATTTTAGAAGCAAACGGTATATGGGAAATTATAGAACCAGGCACTGAAACCGATGTGAAGAAAAACAAGGCTGCGATGGCATATATATTACAAGCATTGTCAGAAGATCTAGTTTTACAAGTTGCAAGTTGTAAGACCGCAAAAGAAGTGTGGGATGCACTTAAGACAAGATATGTTGGAGAAGATCGAGTGCAAAAGGCACGACTGCAAACACTCAAATCGGAATTTGAGATGTTGCAAATGGACGAAGAAGAGACAATTGATGCATTTACCGCGAAGATAAATCGGATTGTCACTAAGGCAGCGAATTTGGGTTCAACATTTGATCAACCATGTCTAGTACGAAAACTTCTGAATTCCGTACCAGATAGGTTTATACAAATTGTTGCATCCATCGAGCAACACTGCGATCTTGACGAAATGACGCTAGATGATGCGATAGGAAGATTGAAGGCTATCGAGGAGAGAACAAAGTTAAAGAAGAATAAAGAAAGCTACAATCAAAACAAGTTATTGTTGACACGTCACAACAATAATTTTAATCAAGGAAGGCGTTTTGGGAAACGTAGACAAGATTCGTCGAAAGGACGAGGCAAAGGGAAATATAAAGGCGAAGGACACAACTCAGAAGATTCGGAAGGAAACGACAACAAACCGCGAAGGAATGTTGATAAGTCGCAAATAGATTGCTACAAGTGTGGAAAACTTGGGCACTATGCTTATGAATGTTCAAGCAAGAAAGAGAAGGGATTTGCAGGACTCTCCATCGAGACTGATGATGAACCGGCACTTCTGATGTGCCTTATTGACGAAAATTAGAGAGTTAAGAAAACTTGATCGTGTGACGCGATCAAGACAAAGCCGTGTGATGCGGAAAAGTAACCTGTGATGGGTACAATCAAGGATTCAGAGAATGGATCAAGACAAAGCCGTGTGATGCGGAGGAGTAACCTGTGAAGGGTGCAACGAAGAAGATTCAGTGAATGGATCAAGTCAAAGCAAAGACCGTGTGATGCGGGAAATAACCTGTGAAGGGCGTAGTTAATTCAGTGATTGAATTATAAGGAAACACGTGTGATGCGATTTCAAATCCGTGATGGATCAAGATTCTGTGAGAGAATTAAAGGTTGTGTGAAATAACCAAGTTTACCGTGAAGGATGGTTCGTGATGAACAAGGTCAGTGATTGATCAAAAGCAAATGGTGTGATGCCAAGTGGTGAGAAACCTCAAAGCAAGTTTGTGTGAAGCAGACTCATGTGAAGCAAGTTTGTGTGAAGCAGACTCGTATGAAACAAATTTATGTGAAGCATATTTGTGTGAAGAAAAGTTCGTGAGGAACAAAAGATGGTGTGACGTCATCAAAGATTTATTGAAGACAAAGTTTGTACTGCAAGTCGAGAAGATTTGGGTCAAGCAAGAGAATAGGCGTGATGCCAAGGACAGATGGATATCTAAAGATTAGAAGAGCAAGTCTTAAACAATTAGGGGGGAGAATGTTGGAATTTATAATTAGTTTAAGACTTGAGGGGTTTAAAGTGTTAATAAGAAGAAAAGGAAACAACATGTCTGTAGACAAAAGGGGTCGGCGGTTTTGGGCCTCTCACAACAAACAGACACAACGCTCCATAGAGACGATATGGTTGATGAAGAATTACACTGGTTAGAGAATAACCGCCAAGAATAACTAGTATAAATAGGATAGTTTCGTTTTAGTTTCGTATCCAACTTTGTAATCAAATTCGTGTACAGTGATTGTATATAATTTGATTCAATATAATTGTGTGATTCAATTATACACTTTGTTCTTCAATTCGATAATCATACCTTGGCATCATAATAAACCCCAACTAAATACTCATCAATTAATTCAAGCTTAATTTTCGTTCTCGATCACAAATTACGATTTTAATTAATTTGTTGCCTACACTTACGTGATCATGGCAGGTAATCATGATAACGTGATGTTCATACCTTCCCACGGGAGGAGAGTCGTCGAACCTCTGAGCATTGATACCAACAGCGATTCTGATCGCGATAATTGCAAGTGCGATCTGGGTACTACATGCTGTTCCATAATGCTTCTGCTTCCAATTGCGATGATCCTTTTTTTTTGTACATCTACATAACGCAGGCGAAAAGGAATACTACTCTTTCTCGTTAGAAAAATCCCATGATTATCAAGATATGCTGACGACTACGGATTTGGGGATCCAGTTTTATGTGTTTTCGTTGGATGGGTTTAACGACAAGTATCCAATTGGCACTTATGCAAGAGACGGTATCGAGAAAAAAGTCATTACCGAGTATCAACATTTGATTCAAAAACATTGTGCTGATGAACTCAGGCAACGTATACGAATCCCGGATTTTCCAACTCCTTTCTGTAACGAACTTGAAAGGGTGAACAAGTGCTATCATACTCCCAACACTATTACTACTTCTACTTGATCGATCCATCAAGATATATGTCCAGCCAGAATTTCCTTTCATATATTTTTAATTGTTGGTATAGTTTAATATATTTTTAGCAATTTATGACTTATGAATATATGAATACGTACTACTATTTTTTAGTTAAAACGATCGACTTAATTCATGTAGTTATTATTTTTATAATAATATTAATTGTTGCGAAGTACGTGATGTGTTCGTTCAATATCATATAATTCTATTCTAAAGCTCTCTTTTGTCGAAAATTTACATCTTGAACTTTTCTATTTGTTTCAAGCAAATCATCATTCTTGTACAAGTGCTAAACAAACATAAATTTACAGGGACCAATTGTGATGGGAAGTTTCTTGTATTTTTTTATCCGCCAAAAGTGCAAATTCTCTTCATAGAACTGAATGGAACAATGAAGAGGAACCAAGTCCTGCCAGGATTGTCGATGTTATATGAATGTAGAGAGTTGATATACTCATCCGTCTAGCCTAACAATTTCACCCCTTGATTTGCTTTTTAAGCCTCTTGGCATGATCGAAATTATTTTAAACTGTTCATCATTATAACATATAGATTAATGGCATGGCCTTGATTAATTGGGTCTTCTAGATTCCTTCATTTTCCTTTTATTTAGAGGTATTAAAGATTTTTATGACAAAGAGTCGAATATATTACTCAATTCGTGTAGCTTCCCCGGGATCTACTGTTTTGACATGCTTAGCATGCCCTGGCTTTCAGATGGACGTACAATGATATTATCTTCCATTTGGGGCAGCACTGAAGTAACTATTTCAATAAATGTGCTAAGGTATAAATAATCACACTCTTCCTAAAGATGTGCCGGTTGCACCATAGCTTTTCTAACTAGCATTTCACCCTATTTGTATAAGTAGGAAACTTTGATTCAAAATTTCAAATAGTTCATGGAGTTTAGACTAATGGGAGTAGAGGGTTATGAGAATGCTCTTCCTTCACTCATTTGATGACATGTGGCACTTACTAATCATGAGGGGCATTCCTATCATTGGAGGGCATTCCCTTGGAGTAGGGCATTCCCCCCCACCTTTTTTTTTATTCTTATATTTAAATAATCTAAATAACCTAAATAAATATAAAAATAAATACAGAATTTGAATATTAACGGATAGTTTGAAATAGTAACGGCTAGTTTTCAAATTTTACTTTTCCACCTATAAATACTCCCACTCTCTCATTCCAAAAACACAACAAAATTCTCAAAAAATCCAGAAAACACACACACACCTTTAACAATGAATTCTGGACGAGGAAGAGCACGCAATCAACCAACCCGTCCTATCGGACAACCGCAACCCGCACGAGGCAGGGACGAGGCAGAGCACGAGGGCAAGCAAGTCGTTCCCCCATCCAGTCGCAAACCGGGCAAGGAAGAGCACGAGGCGAAGCAAGTCGTTCCCCCATTCAGTCACCCATTCAGCCCCGACTTGAACCTCAAGGATTGCATCCACGACGTCTTGAATTCACCCTGACGGCCGAATTTTCAGTTCGCCCAAACTTGCAATCAACATATGACTTCACTGACGAAGAATTGAACGAGGTATGGGATTCTACCATGGCTCAAATCGAAAGCGGACAACTTAGGCCATGTGCTCCAGGTCAGAACCGAATTCACGATGACGACGGACCTGAAGGATACGAGACCGACCCTGGTGAAGAATACGTGAACGATTTTCAATCGGAAGAGGAAGATTATCACTATGAATACCAGCGCCGTAATGACGGTGACAGTGACATTTCATCGACCGATTCCGTTTATGGTTGGCGTTAAGTGGTTAATTCGTCTTAGTGGTTACTTTTTATGTAATGTTTAAGTGTTAAGTGTTATGTACTGTTTTAATTTCATGTAATGTTTTAAATAAATGTAATGTTTTTCAAATAAATGTAATGTTTTGAATTCATGTTAGATAAAATAAGTAAAACATAGATATATTAGATAAAATAAGTAAAACATAGATATATTAAATAAAATAAGTAAAACATAGATAAATAACCGAAATATACATAAATAACTGGAACATAGATAAATAACTAAAACATCTTCGATAAAATCACATCATAAATTTTGGACTTGTTCGTAGCAATTCCCACTCCGTGATGTAGTGAAAATCACCATGCGTAAGGTGATACTCGTTTAAAGCATCTTCGATTGGCGTCTCGTTTGCTCCGTTGTTCATAAGAGTATAGATGTGGTTGAACGAGTGAATTGAGTTGCGCATCTTCCTCCATTTTGCACACAAAATCTCAGTGGTCCTTTGCTCCCCTGGATGGTTTTCGAGATTAATAAACACTTCCCTTACACGGGTCCAAAATATTTTTTGTTGTTCGTAATTCGCTACGCTTGGATCTTCCGCCACCACGACCCAAGCTCTCGCTAAATTCGTTTGCTCAGATACAGTCCAAGCTCTAGCCATTTGTTGTTTGAGAGTATAAAATAAAGAGAAAAATGAAGAAAATAATAATAAGAAGAGATAAAATGAGGTATGAATTGTGAAATGGTTATGTATGTGTATATATAGAGTATAGATTTAAGGTTTAAAAGGAAAAAAAATTAAAAAAATAAAACGGTCAAAATTGAAGAAAAGACAAAGGAAAGTAATCAATTCGGACGCGTTACAAATCGGAATGGGCACGCGTTTTAAGGAGCCGGAACGCCCCCCGGGACCGATGTTGGGGGTTCCGAGGGCGTTCACGGGCGTTCCGGACGAAAAAAACGATAAGGAACGGGCTACTCCGAATGGTCTTACTTACACTTGTTGGCAACAACATCCTTGCTGGTAGTAGATTAGTTGGTCTTTTAAAATTGTTACACTAAATGGTAATTTATTATTTATCACAAACTTTACTAAACAGATATATGGATTATTGTTGCTTGTTGAACCCTATAGACCCCCGTCGGATCAAATATGTTACTTTATCCAAGGAAAAATTTTAAGATGCGAGTCCACTATATTTTGTACTTGTAATTGTTCAGAACTTCACTGGATGATGTAACACTATTACAAAAGTTCGGTTGCCTCCATAGATATTTTTTTTGGCAATTTGCCTCAAGGAATGCAAAACCGTTTTTTTTTTTTTGCATCATACAATTTTCTACTAGTGCCCCAGGCAATGCTTTTTGTTAACCTTTTCTACAAATGTCATCTTCACTAGTCAAACACCATAGAGTCAAGAACAGAGGCAGTATGGGGGCAATGGGGTCAGCTGTCCTCACTCCAATTTTAGTACAATGTAATTTTTTAAATTTTAAATGGTATCTTTGTACTTTTTTTTTCTTTCTAAAAGTAAGAAAAAATAAGTAGGAAATAAAAACAATGTTACATTCGTTGTCATAACCTTATTCTTTGGAAGTCATTGGTCATCGAAACATTTTTCCATTGGAAGAATAAAAAATTTGAGTTGTTTTGATTTTCAATAGAAAAAATGAAGAAAGGTTGTTAAAGAAAAAGTTTTTTCCGTTTGGGTATCTAAATGTGTAATACATTTATAGTGTAGCTGTTTGTGGGAAAATTATTTTCTTTCAAACTATTATATATATTTATCACAAACAAATAATTATAATAATCATAATAGTTAGAGAAAATCACATAATTAGCCAAATTTCATTGCGATTATACCAGATTAGCCAAGTTTTTTTGGATTTTAACAAAATAGCCAACAAAATCGCAATAAACTGACAAAATCGCAATGAGATCTTCAAAATCGCAAAGAGAACATCAAAATCGCAATAAGATTAACGGAATCGCAATGAGATTACGAAGAATCGCAACGAGATCCTGAGAATCGCAATACGATTCTTATGTAGAATCTCTATGAGATCCTGCAGAATCTCTATGAGATCATGCATAATCTCTATGAGATTCTTCTGCAGAATCTCTACGAGATTATCAGAATCGCATTATCGCATTGCGATTCTACATAATCTTGTTGCGATTTTGAAGTTCTCGTTGCGATTTTGAAGATCTCATTGCGATTTTGTCAGTTTATTGCGATTTTGTTGGTTATTTTGTGAAATTCCAAAAAAACTTGTCTAATCTGGTATAATTACAATGAAATTTGGCTAATGACGCGATTTTCTCTAATAGTTATGTAGAAAGATACATATACACGTTAGTTATTTCCTAAAAGTATATTTTTTGGGTTTCTTGCATATGATTGAACACGTTTTCATTTAAGGACCTTGTCCGAAACATGTGGTCTTATTTATTAAAAAAACTGGTATTTTTAAATATGAGTATTACACCCGGTGTGGGGAACAAAATTCGTTTGAGAGTCCATTTTCTATTCTCAAGCTAGTGCCCATTTTTTTTAGATTCTTCTGTAGAATCTCTACAAGATTATTCTGCAGAATCTCTACGAGATTATCAGAATAATCGCATTGCGATTCTACATATCTTCGTTGCGATTTTGAAGTTCTCGTTGCGATTTTGAAATTCTTGTTGCGATTTTGAAGTTCTCGTTGCAATTTTGAAGATCTCATTGCGATTTTGTCAGTTTATTGCGATTTTGTTGGTTATCTTGTGAAATTCCAAAAAAACTTGGCTAATTTGGTATAATCACAATGAAATTTGGCTAATGACACGATTTTCTCTAATAGTTATGTAAAAAGATACATATACAAGTTAGTTATTTCCTAAAAGTATATTTTTTGGGTTTCTTGCATATGATTGAACACGTTTTCATTTAAGGACCTTGTCCGAAACATGTGGTCTTATTTATTAAAAAAACTGGTATTTTTAAATATGAGTATTACACCCGGTGTGGGGAACAAAATTCGTTTGAGAGTCCATTTTCTATTCTCAAGCTAGTGCCCATTTTTTTTAGATTCTTCTGTAGAATCTCTACAAGATTATCATAATCGCATTGCGATTCTACATTATTTCGTTGCGATTTTGAAGTTCTCGTTGCAATTTTGAAGATCTCATTGCGATTTTGTCAGTTTATTGCGATTTTGTTGGTTATCTTGTGAAATTCCAAAAAAACTTGGCTAATTTGGTATAATCACAATGAAATTTGGCTAATGACACGATTTTCTCTAATAGTTATGTAAAAAGATACATATACAAGTTAGTTATTTCCTAAAAGTATATTTTTTGGGTTTCTTGCATATGATTGAACACGTTTTCATTTAAGAAAATGATAATTCCTCCTAACCAAATAGCCTAATAATCCTCCTAAAACATTAAAAAGGTGACATGTGGTATCCACTAATTCTCTTTCCTAATCTTGCCCCCTGATTTTTCCACATGTCATCATCTCATGGTTAGGAGGATTATTAGGCTATTTGGTTATGAGGATTAATCATTTCCCTTTCATTTAATGACCTTGTCCGACACATGTGGTCTTATTTATTAAAAAAAACTGGTATTTTAAATATGAGTGTTACACCCGGTGTGAGGAACAAAATTCGTTTGGGAGTCCATTTTCTATTCTCAAGCTAGTGCCCATTTTGTTTTTACATTCCCGGATAAGACTCTTCTAAGTATGACAAACGACTTTTAAAATTGTCTCCTCGCAAAAAAAAATTATGGCTCCGTCTCTGCATAAGAGCTACATCTTCAGTAGCGTCCCACTTGATGCCTCGTTGTGAGCTTTGGGGACTTTCCGTCACGACAGCTTGATTTGGAATTGGAAAAAAAAGAGTATTGTCTATGGTGATTGGCACTTGATAGTTTTCTAGATCTTTACAATTGTAAAATTTATTTGGATGCATTTTTTATAATAAGAAAAAAAAAACCTAAAGTATAAAGTGAAAAATGCTATGAAAATATATCTTGGTATTGTAGGCTATAAATAAGAAATGAAAAACTATATGTTTTAATTTTTCTCAATTAGTTATCTAGCTAGTTCATATTTTAGGTTAAGTTCAATATGAAATGTTCATTTGAAAATCAAAATTTCTGTGAAAACCATACTGTGATCTGAATTTAACACAATGTGTTTTCTAAAAACACATTAAAAACACATTGTGTTAAATTCAGATCATATTTTAGATTAAGTTCAATGTGTTTTCTAAAACACATTAAAAACACATTATGTTAAATTCAGATCACAATGTGTTTTGACCAGTGTTCACGAAAATTTTTGTTTTCAAATGATCACAACCCTAAGATCAATAATACATTAAATTGTATACTTTATTTTATTTAAATAAAAACAAAACAAATGAACGTCTCTTGTATTTTATTGTTTGCATTTTCGTTGTTCAACATGGATATTTATTATAAACAAGTTGGTCAGGTCTAAAATTATTAACTTTTTATTGTCAAATGTACCAACCGATCCAAATTTTTGCAAGCGATAGAATGGTCCAAAAATAGAGCTAAACATTTATTGGTAGTAATGTAACATTTAAATCAATGGTGCAAATTCGAAAAGAGAAATGAAAGAAAAAAGAAAATAGATAAAATATAATCATACTCTATATACAAATAGCATAGTTTGGAGGAGTCATTTTATCTTTGCTGTATGATGAAAGTGCTACAAAAAAGTATCATAACAACAACAAACACTTCAGTTCCACTATTTTACTTCTTCACTCACTTCCCCAAACCCAAAACCCCCAATTTTCTTTCTAAATCACCATCATTATCATTATTATAGTAAGTACGTTTTCTATCCACCTCTCTTTTTTAGTTTGCCATATATTCTTATATATATATATATATATATATATATATACAATATATACAGTTTGACTTTTAATCTTACTGTTTAAGAGGGTGTTTGTTTTTTAGTGATTGATTTATTCTTGGGACTTTAATGGTTATGGTTTTCTGATTAATTAATTGATTAATTGCGATTATCATGATTTCTGATTAAAAGCAAATTAAACATGCATATATACTTGTTATTGTATAATTATTATTTATTTTTGCAAATAATTTAATTATCTTAAGCTGTTAATAGACCAGTAGTAATCTTATTATCGTAAGCTGCCTGCTTTTACTTTAACTAAAACCATCCTTAGTTAGTCGTGTAGGATAAAAAAATGAGATGTTCATACGTGACAAACATGTGTGTGTCGGTGTGCGTCACTTTTATATAGAATGTGATGCACAACCGTCTCACGTGCCCTGTCATTCTCTACTATATGTTTTACCATAGGGTGATGATACGTACACCATTTTTTTTAGCTGTACACTACTAAATGTGCTTTAGAATGTTGTAATGTATAATACTGTGAAGCGCGTTTGGTCATGTACAGCTAAAAAAAGGATTTAAATAACCAACTCCGCATGTATATATAGTTGGTATATCACTAGTTTTATATATAAATACAGTTTTCGTTCTGATTTTATTACACAAACACATGATGACTTGGATCTCGCTTATATGATATATATTTGATATAGTGATGGTTTGATGAAAACGTCTTTAAAAGTTATATGTTCTTATGTTTGTGACTTGATTTTCTAGTAAACGCCTCCGGGTCTGCTCACGAATGGATGCTCTTGGAGTTAGCCTTACAAAGGAAGTGGCAGCCGGCCCAGATGCCTTGGTCGAGGAAGAATATGTTGCTCAATCTAAATTGTATAAGGAATTCACAAACATGTCTACCATTGACAAAGCATGGACCTCCAAGTCTTCCAAGGGTACACATTCTTGCATATGCCCTATTTATTTGTTTTATTTATGTCGGGGTAAAAAGAGGGCGGTACCTTAGCTTGTTTGTTATCCCAACCATCTATTTGCTTTTGCGTTTTTAGTCGTTGGTTGACAGCCAACGACATTGTAAAAGCATGTCCTAGAATACATAAAGAAAATCAAACTAAATGAGCCCATGGAACGTCAATACCTTCCTCTCTTATAGTCTTCCACATATTGGTTACTAAGAACGATGCAAGTTTCCTGGTCTGGTCCTTCCAAAACAGTCCGTCAGGTTTATTGTTAGTGAGGACAAGCATTGGACTATTTTGGAAGTTTGCAATGATACTTAATCAGTTGACATGCCACTTCGATGCACCATTTTCTACGAGATCATTAATAGTCATCGAGACGTCCAGGCCAGTAGTGTATATTTCGTGTTTAGAAATGAAGTGGTCAAGAGATCCTAGAGAACACCAATTATGAAACCACATCAAACGTTTTTTCTAACTTGTAGCAATATGTTGGTGGAACTACTCTTTGTGTAAGCAATTTACGCATTCCTTGCCTTACAACCAGTAAGAGTGTATCCGACGAATCCACAATTAATCTTTTTTTAGTAAATTTTTTATACACCAAATGTGCGTAAATATAAGAGCCAGGTATTAACTGAAGAGATTCTTAGTACCAAAACCACAATCCAAAAGTCCTTGTATTTAATGTTCTAGTTATTATAGGATTACGGCCAAAGAATCTTCTTTTTTACTTATTTTGAGTTCTGTGCCTTATTTTCTGTTATTAAAGATGGTTTGCTAACGTATTCCTAAAATACACTGTAGGCCGGGGAACTCGCACAATGTTTTCAATTAGCCAACCAAATCTTTTAGCGAACAAGAAGAAGAAACTTATGTTGTCCAGTGTCATCTCTGGAAATTCTAATGGTGGTTTAGATGTTGAGTGGGCACCTTTTCCGGTTGAAGTTACAGGTGCATCCCTGATGGTTCCTTCACCATCAGGAACAAAACTTCTTGTAGTACGAAATCCTGAAAATGATTCACCCACCCAGTTTGAAATTTGGGGTCAGCTTCAGTTAGAGAAGGAGATTCGTGTTCCTCAATCCGTGCATGGTTCTGTTTATGCAGATGGATGGTAAGTCTTTCTGTCAATGTCTTCTGAAGTTAAGCACATAGATGGTGTGTGGATGTCCATTTATATAATTTGATTATGCGATTGACTGATGATATTCAGTTGTAACAAAACCTGGTGAAGGAGTATTGAGTTATATTCACAAATGGATCAGGTTTGAGGGAATTTCGTGGAGCTCAGATGAAAGTCTAATTGCTTATGTTGCAGAGGAACCAGCTGTCCCTAAGCCAACATTTAATGATATCGGTTACAAGAAAGATGGCGGTTCCAATTCCACAGATAAGGATTGTAGTAGCTGGAAAGGTCAAGGAGATTGGGAAGAAGACTGGGGTGAAGCCTATGTTGGAAAAAGGCAGCCTGCTTTATTTGTCATTGAAATTAACAGGTTAGACAATGACCTAGTTTTGTCTTAATGAGAAATCTATATATAAATTTACTAGTGTTAATACCAGTACGATGTACGGATTGACTATATTACTTTTGATAATAGTAATATCATCTAATCTAAAATTAAAACAACAATATTATATTGCAATATTATAAGTGATTACATGTTTCTAACTATTTTTTCAACAAACGAAGACATCGAATTATATTGCATTATTAAAATTAAGGAAAATGATAAATCAACCTACTTAATATGCCTAAAAATCAACCTAAAGTTTTAAAAACTTGACACGCGGTTTCACTAATTCCCTTTCCTAATCTTATTCCTTGATTTATTTAAGTGTCATCATCTTGTTATTAGGTTGATCTTTAGACATATGAGTCAGGTTGATTTATCATTATCCTAAAATTAATTATAACATGTAAATAAAAATATTAGCAAATTAAGTTTGACTGGATTTTTTATTCTTTAAACAAAATTAGTTCGTTGTTCTATAGAAACCAATAAAAAATAAACTTTTATTTTTATTATTCTTGATTTTGTTATAAAAAATAAGAAAGCAATCTAAACTACTCTCTTTAAAATTTTATTTAACACAAAATCTACTAATTAATACTATTCTCATGCATATCAAAGTTGTTTTAAAATATATAGATTTAAACTAAATCTTTTAATAATACACAAAATCTATTAATAATCCTCATCACATGAATCGGATTTTTTTGGAATGCTATTGTTATTATGTAATTTTTATCAAATAAAGATTCCTATGTAATAAAGTATTCATAATTTGTATCAAATACTAATTATATAAAAATTAATTAAGAGGACACATGTCATTCTAAGAAAGCGCCACATGTCGTACAAAGAATGCTATAATCCTGTTTTAGTTTATTGGTAGATGTGTTTTTATTTTTATACTTATTGCAGTGGAGATGTCCGCCCTGTAGATGGGATTGGGAGGTCACTGAGTGTCGGACAAGTTGTATGGGCTCCAACAAGAAAAGGGTTACATGAGTATCTGGTTTTCGTTGGGTGGCCATCAGACACTAGGAAGTTTGGAATGATCTATTGCTATAATAGGCCCTGTGCCTTGTATGCTGTAAAGGCTCCATCATTTGGGTCAGATGTGAAAGATAATGCTACAGATGATGCATCACTAACAAATCTAAGTCAAGGCACAAGTAGTGCTTTTCTTCCACGGTTCACGTAAGTGTGCTCCTACCTCATTTGATGTATACCTGGTAGACCTTAAAGCATGAAATATTAAAGTAGTGGGCAAATTAACAACTCAGTTTCTTTAATTTTCAGCCCCGATGGGACGTTTCTTTTGTTTCTGTCTGCCAAAACTTGTGTAGACTCTGGCGCACATTCTGCTACACAATCTCTCCATAAAATTGAATGGAACAATGAAGGAGCGCCAAGTCCTTCAAAGATTCTTGATGTGGTGAGTTGATATATGATGACAAATTGAACTGTTTAGTGTCTAGCCTTATAGGTGGCAAATTGCACAGTTGGGCTGGCTAGGTAGCAGGTCAGTATGGGTTGACGTTGACTTATTTCATATGGAGATAATTTTTTAGTTTTACTTATTTGACCCGTTATGAATATAATACTTGTCTCAAATGGACATATTTCCACATAAATTGTTTGACATGCTAGCCTTCAGTCTATAAGATATATTTGGGTTGGTAGTAGCTATCCATGAGGCACTTGTAAGGTGGCAAAATGCGAGGTAATGGTTTCAAATCTACGGAACTGCCTCTTTGCAAAGAGAAAAAGGGTGAAGGAAATGCTGCTTACAAAGACTTCTTTTCCCAGTTCTGGTTAAGACAAGGTGCCACTGGCAGAAACTAATTAGTTCAATGTAACATATGTCATGAACAGAAAACTAGGTAACTGCCCTTTCAATAATGTTTCATTGCAACCTGAGGTAAATTCAATTAGGACTCATAGATATATTTTACTTGAACTCCATGAAAATAGAAAATATCTCAAGGTAGTGACATAGTTTTTTTAAGATTATCGATTATGATAGAACAGAAGTAAACTGGTGAAAGTGGCCTTAATTTGGGTCCTTACCCTTCATGCCAATTACCAAGTCAAATGCTATATTGGGCTATTGGCCTCTGAACATAGATTTTGGGTGAAGTTAAAGCTGTTTTTGCCATAATGCTATCCTACATATTGAGCTCACAAACAATCATTTTTTTAGGTTCCTGTTGTGATGTGTCCCGAGGATGGTTGCTTTCCCGGGATCTACTGTTTTAATGTGCTTAGCAACCCGTGGCTTTCAGATGGATCTACAATGATATTATCTTCTATTTGGCGCAGCACTGGAGTAATAATTTCTGTGAATGTTTTAAGGTATATATAGCCAGACTCTTCCTCAAAGATGTTTCTCTTACGCTCTAGTTTTTCTAATTGGCACTGGACTCTATTTGTAGTGGGAAAGTTTCAAAACTCACTCCCAGTGACTCAAATCATTCGTGGAGTTTACTTGCACTTGATGGCAACAACATCCTTTCTGGTAATAGTTATAACTAACCTTTCCACCATTTTATTGAGCAAATTATAATACGTAGATAGAGGTTGCGATTTGGCACATTGATCTAAAATGGGCTATGTTATCAATAGCGGCGCTATAGCGGTTAGCGCTCCTCAATCAAAATAGCGGTCTCACACTCCCACTATTATTGGCGCTATTTTACGGATATCGGTGCCCGCGGTCTAAATAGCGGTAAAATAGCGTTTTTTAATTTTTTTTGGCCCAAACTTACAAAAACATTAATATTTGCAAGTATTAACACTAATGTTTGAAATATTGACACTTTTAAGCTTGACTTTTGATATTTCTATCAAGTATAAAGTATTGATTTTAATATATATAATCATAGTGCATAATTAAAATTACCGATAACTCACCGCGCTAACTGATGGTTAAAATATTGGTCCTTGACTGATATATAATTCTGGACCACTGTAACTACATAGAAAATGGGTTGATTTGGGTCGCTTTATCTTTATTTTGTCAAACAAAAAAAGTCTGGTAAAGGGGAAATGATGGATTGAAAGGCCAAAGGGGATTGCCCAAAGTGTATTGAGATGCTTACAAACTCCTAAGTTGCTTTGTGATAAAAACGGTGCTCTTTTAATATTTTTACTTCTTAGTGTATAACCATATACATTATTTCTTTGTAGAAACATTAATATTTGCAAGTATTAACACTAATGTTTGAAATATTGACACTTTTAAGCTTGACTTTTGATATTTCTATCAAGTATAAAGTATTGATTTTAATATATATAATCATAGTGCATAATTAAAATTACCGATAACTCACCGCGCTAACTGATGGTTAAAATATTGGTCCTTGACTGATATATAATTCTGGACCACTGTAACTACATAGAAAATGGGTTGATTTGGGTCGCTTTATCTTTATTTTGTCAAACAAAAAAAGTCTGGTAAAGGGGAAATGATGGATTGAAAGGCCAAAGGGGATTGCCCAAAGTGTATTGAGATGCTTACAAACTCCTAAGTTGCTTTGTGATAAAAACGGTGCTCTTTTAATATTTTTACTTCTTAGTGTATAACCATATACATTATTTCTTTGTAGAACATAAAAATATATGGACAAAAAGTATCGGTGGGTCTGTCCAACCCCTGTTGAGACTCTGTATATTATGATACATTATTTATAAACATGCTTTATTAAACATATCCATTTGGTTTCCTGTTCCCATTTGAAGTATGTAGCAGCCTTATAGACGTCCCACAAATCAAATACGGTAGTCTACCTAAGGAGGAATCTAAAGATGCTGTTTGGAGCTGGCTGGATGTTTCAAGCCCCACATCTGAAAGTCATGAGAAAGTATGTTCATCTTTCTATATGAAGTTCTTATGGAGACACTTTAACTTGTTTGTTCTCTGGATGTGATTTAAACAGGTCAAATCGTTACTTTCGTCTCTCCAATTTGACATATTGAAGATACCAGTCAAGAATGTCTCTGAGAATGTGACAAAAGGTATCCTAGCAGTTCTTTATAGATACTAAGATGCAACTTTTATATCTTTATAAATATGTAATCATGAGATTTTTTCATTTTCTTAAGCTTCCATATTTATATGGTGCAAGTAGCAATAAATATCTAATTTGGGTCGCCTTAACATTAATCGAAGTATGTAAGATTGAATGAAAGTTTTGACAAAATTTTTTGATGTAAATGAATGTAGTGAAAGGATAATGACAAAACATATGATGTAAATGAATGGAAGTGTTGATCTGCTTTTAGCATATAAACATTTTCTAATGGAAACCTATCAAACGGCCTTTAGGAAATCCAAAAACATATTTTACTTATTTTGGAACGTGTTCTGTATCTTTACATGCTTGTTTGATCTGCATCTGATTAGCTTGTAACTTAATCTATCTTAGGTGCTGGCAAACCAATCGAAGCGATATATGTTTCCTCAAAATCAAAAGGTCATTCTTGTGACCCAATGATTGTAATCCTTCATGGAGGCCCTCATGGCAGTTCCTTAACGAGCTTCTCGAAGTCATTGGGTTTTCTTGCTTCAATTGGCTATAGCCTGTTAATTGTAAATTATAGGCAAGTTTTCTACTCCTTTTACTCGAAGTTATTCAAATAATTGTGATGCGTATTGTAGGAGGCTACTCTAAATTATCATTCTGATGCTAAAAATAGGATTCATCTATTTCTTAGTAAAGTTATTCAAGCTGTTGCACTCCAGTGCCAACAAAAGATCAGTTTGTCATAATTATGACATTGGACTTTTTCTCCTTTATACTACTTGGTTTAGAATTGACTGCAAGTTTTGTAATTTGTGTTAGTTTTGAAGTTTAGATTTTCAATTAACTCTGATAGACTATGTACGTGTCATGTTGTATGGAGAGATAATTTATATGTAGAGTTTTGACATAATATGCAAATAGCCAAATATATTTTGAATTTATATTTTTCTTAATTTTATTTTTGATACTTTATCTTGATACTAATAGCAATGTCTTGCAGAGGTTCAATTGGATTTGGTGAGGAAGCATTGCAATCACTTTTGGGGAATATCGGATCACAGGTGCTTTTTCTTTTCATGTTAATCGATCAAATAATGGTCTTAGAGGGAAATATGTTTATGCCAATCTACAGGTGTTATTTTCATTTTCATTTTTTTTTGCATCTCAACCAGTTTTTGTGATCCAATTGGTTTCATTTTAACCCTTAATTGGTTTTTGTAACGTCATCATTATAGTAAAGGGATCTAGCCAAGTCGTTTTTCAAAGTGGGTTTGATGTCATGACCAAAAGTGTAACACCCGTCGTTTAAAAACTTGGATTTTAAAAATCTTTGCCAAACGGCGTTTAAAATAAGCGGAAAGGATCACATATAAAATCTGCCCCATCCGTAACGGATGGTACCTTTTGAAAAATGGTGTTACTTCTAGCATCATCAAAACAATAAAAGTAAATCCAAGCTTTGGCACCCACATAAATGCCCATCATTACAAATCTGAAACATAAACAAAATAGCCAAACATAAGGCTAAAGGAAGTCTAAGCGTTTAATGTCTTTGCTAAGCTTCTTTATTCAATCTACCCAACTCTCACCAAGCAAATCCTCGCCTAGCTCAAACTTGATTATCCTGAAGGCACAACATTTTCAAAGAACAAGTGTTAGCTAATAAAATTAGCTAAGTAAGATAACATAGATCTGAAAACGTTTGCCAATTACATATAGTAACAAAATCTGCATTTTAAGTTAATATCACACACATACATAACATCACAAGATACACATTAGGTTCATCATGTCCTAAAGTGTGCCTATACTTTCTTTCTTCATCTTTCTTTCTTTATTTCTTTGCCAAGATGTAGGCTAAGTGACTTATGCCACTTACATAGGGATGTGGGGTTGTGTGTAGGCGGTCATAGACCATACATGGAGTCCTCACACCCGACATGATGGGTAAACCATATGGTGGTCCATCGGCGTCGTTAAGGAATGACAACGTCAATCCAACTGAATAAGCCGTTTATGCCCTTACGCATTGGTGGTTAGTTACTCCACCCGGAATACTCAAACGTAACTATGCCACAAGGAGCAACTCAAGTGACCACGTACGCACCAGCCCCGAAGAGCTAGCACGGGTTAAGCTTAACACAAGACTTTACATAATGCTCGAGACTTTAATCGTTTAATTAGTTTAGGCTACGCCTTCACCTATACTAATCACATATCATCTTTTACTTTAGGGCCCTTAACGTGCACGTGAACATGGCAATCCTAATCAAAGGACTAGTGACTAAGTGATCAAGCCACACATGCAATCATACATCATATCATTTCATCATTTCATACATCCATAATCATTTCATCATTTCATGCGTATATACTTACCACATACCATTGCAACCTGCATATGAATGTTAATCATCATAAATGGTAAGTAATATATCCCTTGCAACCTCCCATAGTCACCCATGAACATAAAACGTGCATACATATTCAATTGGAAGGTTTAACTTATGAAAACGTATTTTGTTGTACCAACAGGTGACAAAAGATGTTATCTTACCTCGATACAGCTTACCAACAAGTCAAAAGTATCTTATAGTGCTTGCTAAATGCTCCCGACAACCTAGAACGAGTATAAGATCGAAATATAAGCTAAACGAAATACTTTGTGCAACCTGGGCATCAGGTGCGTCGCACCTGACATGTGGTGCGTCGCACAAATCCATCAGAAAATTCTGAATAGATGCAGGTGCGCCGCACCTACCCATTAGTGCGCCGCATATCGGGCTTTTGGCTGAAATCCATTTTTTTCATTTTGGGCTGTGGTGCGTCGCACCTGGAGTGTCGACCAGAAACCTAATTTTTGTTCTTTGATCAAACGAATTCCATACGAACCATACCCCAAATCCAACCTGGGGACTTAAAATTAACCCTTTTAATTGCACTTTCATCAACTTTAATCATCCTATTAATCCTTTAATCCTTTACATCATAAATCAATCATTAACACACCCGAATAACATGAATTCGATAAACGTTTGATCAAATAACCCAACCCAAACCCTATGGCCTGGATTATAAACTCATCTATGACTCATAAGGTCAGAATTCAAAGATAATATTACCTATATTACCTGTAGATGACTTAGAGGATTCAAGATCTAATCAAAACTTGATCAATACGGCACGAATCGATTGAATCTTGAGGAAACTTGTCTTGGGGATTGAGGGGATCGGCTGAGGGGTTTCACACACACAAGAGCAGGTGTTTTGTGACAATTAGGGTTGCCTAATTGCCCCTTAACCCCTGGCCATCAACTCCAAAACTTACCCTTAAGACCCCTCAACTCTAAAACTTAACTTTCTTAGCTTAACTTTCTACCGGGAGTCTTAACATACTAATAAGCACTTTATAACTTAACTTTACTTTCATTAATCATCATATTTGTCATTTCATATTAAACGCCTAAGCATTTAATCACATAATCCCATATAGGGCACATAAACATAATAGACCTAACGTTAACTAACGGAAAGTCAAATAGTCAAACATAAAACGTTTAGGATGTTACAAAAAGTGATAGGAACATGAGGCTCAACTAAATAATATATAATGCTTCCAACATGGGCAGACCTATGTGGAAGTCATTTCTTATTGTATAAGATAGAGAAAAAATTAAAAACTTGCTGTAACGCATCTACTGAATTTTTTTAATTTTATTTTTTTCTGATGATGCATAGCTTGGTTACAAATCCTAGACCCACCTCTCATTTACTAGTGACAAAAAAAAATAAAAATAAAATTGGTCCATATACCGGGTAGTAAAACTATTTTTGAACATGCCAGTACTAAACTTTTTAACTTCGTCATATCACATTATCACATCATTTCTGATAACCTTTTGGCAACAGTTTCTGATTTGAGTCCATGGCATCACTTGTTAAGAAAAAACTGGTCAGGTCCAGCCCGTCCAGAGAAAGAAAATGTACCGGCAGTCATGGCACAAAGTTATAGCATTGATCAAATATCTGTTTAACTGTTGGTGATAGTTTTCTTCTTCTTTATTTTAAGGGAACCTCATTTTTTATCTTCTTCTTTAAAAAAAAAGGCAAAAATGTCAACACTAAACGTAACAATTCATTATTTTAATCTTAATTTCTCTGTTTGTTTGAAGGATGTAAATGATGTCCTCACGGCTATAGACCATGCCATTGACATGGGGCTTGCAGACGCATCCAAGATAACAGTGCTTGGTGGATCCCATGGCGGGTTTTTAACTACACACTTGATTGGCCAGGTATAAAAAGTTGGTTTTTCAGCTTTTCTTCATGTATCTAATACATCTTGGGTAGTGACTAGCTATTCGTGTTTTATATTCTGCAGGCACCAGATAAATTTGCTGCAGCCGCTGCCAGGAACCCTGTTTGTAATCTTGCTTTGATGGTTGGTACATCTGATATACCAGATTGGTGCTTTGTGGAGACATTTGGAACTGATGGAGTTTCTAGCTACACAGAGGCTCCTCCACCTCAACTTCTCACGACTTTTCATGAAAAATCCCCTATTGCACATCTTCCAAAGGTATGTTTGACTATTTTTTAATATTAAGCGTTTTATCAATGATTAAATGTTTACAAAGCTTCTAAGAAGGTCCGCTTTTGAGCTCTTTAGATGAATCTACTACAGAGACCTTGTATCATATATAACTTCAAAATAGCAGCAGTTGAGTGTGAACTAATTATTTCCATTTGAAGGTGCAACAATCAAGATTTGTTGTTTGAATAAAATTAAATTAGTTGAAATCCAGTTAAGTTTTTTAGTAGGTACCCATAGTCATTGCAGAAGATAAAATATACCTCCCTTCGTCCTATACAACTTATAGGCACAACCGCACAAGGTCTAAGGGAAGTTTTCTTGATTTTAGTCATATCTAATTAACAAGTGATAAAATAATCTTGGAAACAAATCAGTATCATCATCGGCAGTTTGTAATCGGAACATTGGTCAAGTATGTAATCTTCAACTTCAGTAAACGTTGCTAAAGAAACAAGATATGTATTAGTGTTCATAAGACATTTTAAACGGAAATGTCACATTTTTTCATCATGTGTGGTATTTTTTTTCTCATATGAACACAATATGCTATCCGTACCATTTAATGTTACACCAAATATGTACCAGAATGACACCATAAAATCTTCTTATGTAAAAGGTTACAAACACTGTACCTCATGATTTCTGTCATGTTTATCGGTTATTAATTGATAATAATTTTATGTTGCACTTGGGTATTTCTACTGATTATTTGATATATTTAGGTGAAAACTCCAACACTGTTACTCTTAGGAGCTAAAGATCTTCGTGTCCCAGTTTCAAACGGATTGCAAGTAAGTGCTGTTGCTTTTTATTCTTATGTGTTTCAATTGTACAGAACAGCATGTCTGAATGCATCAAAGTTGCTTTTTAAATCTGTGGGCCCTATCTTAAACTTTCTCACTCAACTGAGCAATTATGCTTTGTGTTGCATAGTGCATGTTTCTAGGTGTGATTAATAAGTACAGTCCTACAAACAAAATGTGAAATGCGAGGATAATAGATAAATATATACAAACAAATGAAATGTGAAATGAAAGGATAATAGATAAATATATACAAACAAATGAAATGTGAAATGCGAGGATAATAGATAAATATATACAAACAAATGAAATGTGAAATGCGAGGATAATAGATAAATATATACAAACAAATGAAATGTGAAATGCGAGGATAATAGATAAATATATACAAACAAATGAAATGTGAAATGCGAGGATAATAGATAAATATATACAAACAAATGAAATGTGAAATGCGAGGATAATAGATAAATATATACAAACAAATGAAATGTGAAATGCGAGGATAATAGATAAATATATACAAACAAATGAAATGTGAAATGCGAGGATAATAGATAAATATATACAAACAAATGAAATGTGAAATGCGAGGATAATAGATAAATATATACAAACAAATGAAATGTGAAATGCGAGGATAATAGATAAATATATACAAACAAATGAAATGTGAAATGCGAGGATAATAGATAAATATATACAAACAAATGAAATGTGAAATGCGAGGATAATAGATAAATATATACAAACAAATGAAATGTGAAATGCGAGGATAATAGATAAATATATACAAACAAATGAAATGTGAAATGCGAGGATAATAGATAAATATATACAAACAAATGAAATGTGAAATGCGAGGATAATAGATAAATATATACAAACAAATGAAATGTGAAATGCGAGGATAATAGATAAATATATACAAACAAATGAAATGTGAAATGCGAGGATAATAGATAAATATATACAAACAAATGAAATGTGAAATGCGAGGATAATAGATAAATATATACAAACAAATGAAATGTGAAATGCGAGGATAATAGATAAATATATACAAACAAATGAAATGTGAAATGCGAGGATAATAGATAAATATATACAAACAAATGAAATGTGAAATGCGAGGATAATAGATAAATATATACAAACAAATGAAATGTGAAATGCGAGGATAATAGATAAATATATACAAACAAATGAAATGTGAAATGCGAGGATAATAGATAAATATATACAAACAAATGAAATGTGAAATGCGAGGATAATAGATAAATATATACAAACAAATGAAATGTGAAATGCGAGGATAATAGATAAATATATACAAACAAATGAAATGTGAAATGCGAGGATAATAGATAAATATATACAAACAAATGAAATGTGAAATGCGAGGATAATAGATAAATATATACAAACAAATGAAATGTGAAATGCGAGGATAATAGATAAATATATACAAACAAATGAAATGTGAAATGCGAGGATAATAGATAAATATATACAAACAAATGAAATGTGAAATGCGAGGATAATAGATAAATATATACAAACAAATGAAATGTGAAATGCGAGGATAATAGATAAATATATACAAACAAATGAAATGTGAAATGCGAGGATAATAGATAAATATATACAAACAAATGAAATGTGAAATGCGAGGATAATAGATAAATATATACAAACAAATGAAATGTGAAATGCGAGGATAATAGATAAATATATACAAACAAATGAAATGTGAAATGCGAGGATAATAGATAAATATATACAAACAAATGAAATGTGAAATGCGAGGATAATAGATAAATATATACAAACAAATGAAATGTGAAATGCGAGGATAATAGATAAATATATACAAACAAATGAAATGTGAAATGCGAGGATAATAGATAAATATATACAAACAAATGAAATGTGAAATGAAAGAAATGGCACATCAATATAGAAAACATGAAATGCGTTAGATACGTGTTTCTGTATGACTTAAGTTGAATCAAGATAGAATTGGATTATATGTCCCTAATTATATATTACATACTATGTTATGAAACATACTATGTTTTGATTCTCTTTGTTTGCCATATATTATATGGTCATTAACTACTATCTATGTCGATTCTATATTGATTATGTTTCTTTATACGGTAGATATACAATTACCTTTTTCCTTGTATGAGAGCATTAACAATGAGTTTTCCACCCTAAACCACCAACTAGTCTTTGAAAAAGGCATCACATTAGAAAAGTACCTCAAATCACTTTTCAACCACTAACACGTTCAACATATCACTAATCAACCGCTAGTTTAGGGCTCACTTATCTTTTTATCAATTTATTTAACCTATACATGGAAAATAAAAACGAAAATCGATTCGTTGTTGGCATCACGTGCCATGCAACACGAGAGCCACCGTAAGTCCCACAAAATGGTGTGGGCTCTTGATTGAGGGTAGCGTGAGTGTTCAACGAGGGTATCACGAACCATTGCATCCGCTATGATGTACTTACTAGTTGAAAGTTTCATATTTTAGAATAATTAATCTGCACTTGTTTTTCCAGCTCCAACGTATTGAAAAAACTAAAACAATTTGATTGATTGTATTTGTATAAAGATCCTTCACATGGTTCTTAAAATGATTTATAGGAGGGAGGAATTGAAGAAACATGGTTGAGAGAGACTCAAAATATATCTTTTAGAACATAAGAGTAAAAAAAGAAAAACAAGTTGAACAAAAAGCGTTACGCCGTCTGTGGGACTTGAACCCACGACCACGGGATTAAAAGTCACGCGCTCTACCAACTGAGCTAAGACGGCTTTTTGTTTTTATCTATTTTACAATTTTATAAATATCTTTAACAGTAATAATATCTTTTCATATAACAGTTTTTTGAACAAAGATAGCCAGCAGCAGCAGGCAATGATATTAGCATTGGTGACTATTATTATATCTGATTTTCCAAAAATATGTTTATCAAGCTTCAACCTATAGATACAAATTATATACATATTCTTCATTCACTCAACAACAACACCAACACAACTTCAAAATCCAACAACAATGGAAATCTTTCACTACCTCAAAAACCACCCATCAAGAAACACCATTTCCCACCTCATGATTTTAACAAAAAAACTATCTTTTTCAGACCAAAAACTGACCCAGATGGTTTTCTGAAAACCCAGATGGAGAAAATGGTGTATTTGAAAATGCACACCAACTGTTCGACGAAATGCGCGAGTTTGGTTAAGAAAGGAGAAGTTGCATACCAAGTGTTCGACGAAATGCTTGAATGAAAATGAGGTGGTAAGGAAGGGTAGCAACAAATGGGCAAGGTATGGAGGGTGTATACCTGCTATATTGGAAGCTTTGGAAAGAGTTAGTGATTTGGACGAAGCGTTTAAGCCGTGGGAATTGAGGTTAAGTAATAAAGAAAGGACGATAATTTTGAAGGAGCAAAGAGTTTGGCAACGGGCTATGGAGATTTTCGAGTGGTTTAAGATGAAAGGATGTTATGAGTTGAATGTGATACATTATAATATTATGATTTCGGAAATGGGTTGAGCTTGAGATGTTGAGGGATGAAATGGAGAAGAATGGGATTGAGTCGATAAATTCTACGTATGGAACTTTGATTGATGTTTATAGTAAAGGAGGCGTTAGAGAGAAAGCGATGTATTAGTTGGATGTAATGAATAAGAAAGAGATGGAACCTGATGAGGTGACTATGGGGATTGTTGTTCAAATGTATAAAACCGCTGGACAGTTTGAAAAGGCCGAGGAGTTTTTTAAGAAGTGGTCTGCGCGTAAAAGTGTGGCTGAGGCCGTGCCTGGGACTGTGAAGGTTGGTGCTAATGGTGCAGTGAAAAAAGCTGCGACGTTGAATGGCGATGCACAAACTAATGTTAGTTTGAGCTCCTATACGTATAATACTTTGATAGATACATATGGGAAAGCTGGTAGGCTTAATGATGCGTCTGCAATATTTGAGCAGATGCTTAGAGAAGGTATTGTCCCAAATACAGTGACCCTTAATACGATGATTCACATGTTTGGTAATCATGGTCAGTTAGAAGAAGTTGCATCGTTGATGCAAAAAATGGAACAGCTTCAGTGTATACCTGATACTAGAACGTATAATATACTTATTTCTCTACATGTTAAGCATGACAACATCGTTGTGGCTACAGGGTACTTTAAAAAGATGCAAGATGCTTCTCTTGAGCCAGATGCTGTGAGTTACCGGACACTTTTATATGCTTTTTCAATAAGACATATGGTTAGTGAAGCAGAAGAACTTGTAAATGAGATGGATAAAAGGGATCTTGAGATAGATGAATTCACACAGTCTTCGCTTACTAGAATGTACATAGAGGCCGGTATGCTTGAAAAGTCATGGTTATGGTTTAATCGGTTTCATATTCAGGGGAAAATGAGTCCAGAGTGTTACTCTGCGAGTATTGATGCTTTTGGAGAGCGTGGGCATATTTTACAAGCTGAGAAAGGAGTTCCTGTGAAAGTTATCGTTTTCCCTGAAGATATACATCCTATTAGCAGGTAAACATCTTCCAAACTATGCTATACGGACCTTTACATGAGTTATACGTAGGAGTTCTTGTAACTTACAAAAGCAACCCATGCATCCTTAGTTTCTAAATCACAAGTCTCGGTGTGAAATTTTTTTAAACATTGGCATAGCTTTGTTATGAGATTGAAGAAGTACAATGTGCTGCTTTTTTTGTGTTGCAGACCACAATCAGATTTTGAAAGCTTTGTTAACATTGGAGTTTGGTTCAAGAAGTATTGCAAGTGAAGTGGTGTTTCATTGACATAGACGCAAGAAACAATCTCAATGCAATTCTATTTTTATTTTAATTTTTTGAAAGGCAAAATCTCAATGTATTGATATCATTATTTCACTTCCGACATGATTTTAGTCGGATTTGATGCGAATTTTTTTTTTTTTTTTTTTTTTTTTTTTTTTTTTTTTTTTTTTTTTTTTTTTTTTTTTTTTTTTTTTTTTTTTTTTTTTTTTTTTTTTTTTTTTTTTTTTTTTTTTTTTTTTTTTTTTTTTTTTTTTTTTTTTTTTTTTTTTTTTTTTTTTTTTTTTTTTTTTTTTTTTTTTTTTTTTTTTTTTTTTTTTTTTTTTTTTTTTTTTTTTTTTTTTTTTTTTTTTTTTTTTTTTTTTTTTTTTTTTTTTTTTTTTTTTTTTTTTTTTTTTTTTTTTTTTTTTTTTTTTTTTTTTTTTTTTTTTTTTTTTTTTTTTTTTTTTTTTTTTTTTTTTTTTTTTTTTTTTTTTTTTTTTTTTTTTTTTTTTTTTTTTTTTTTTTTTTTTTTTTTTTTTTTTTTTTTTTTTTTTTTTTTTTTTTTTTTTTTTTTTTTTTTTTTTTTTTTTTTTTTTTTTTTTTTTTTTTTTTTTTTTTTTTTTTTTTTTTTTTTTTTTTTTTTTTTTTTTTTTTTTTTTTTTTTTTTTTTTTTTTTTTTTTTTTTTTTTTTTTTTTTTTTTTTTTTTTTTTTTTTTTTTTTTTTTTTTTTTTTTTTTTTTTTTTTTTTTTTTTTTTTTTTTTTTTTTTTTTTTTTTTTTTTTTTTTTTTTTTTTTTTTTTTTTTTTTTTTTTTTTTTTTTTTTTTTTTTTTTTTTTTTTTTTTTTTTTTTTTTTTTTTTTTTTTTTTTTTTTTTTTTTTTTTTTTTTTTTTTTTTTTTTTTTTTTTTTTTTTTTTTTTTTTTTTTTTTTTTTTTTTTTTTTTTTTTTTTTTTTTTTTTTTTTTTTTTTTTTTTTTTTTTTTTTTTTTTTTTTTTTTTTTTTTTTTTTTTTTTTTTTTTTTTTTTTTTTTTTTTTTTTTTTTTTTTTTTTTTTTTTTTTTTTTTTTTTTTTTTTTTTTTTTTTTTTTTTTTTTTTTTTTTTTTTTTTTTTTTTTTTTTTTTTTTTTTTTTTTTTTTTTTTTTTTTTTTTTTTTTTTTTTTTTTTTTTTTTTTTTTTTTTTTTTTTTTTTTTTTTTTTTTTTTTTTTTTTTTTTTTTTTTTTTTTTTTTTTTTTTTTTTTTTTTTTTTTTTTTTTTTTTTTTTTTTTTTTTTTTTTTTTTTTTTTTTTTTTTTTTTTTTTTTTTTTTTTTTTTTTTTTTTTTTTTTTTTTTTTTTTTTTTTTTTTTTTTTTTTTTTTTTTTTTTTTTTTTTTTTTTAATTAATCTGCATTTTTTTTTCAACTCTAACGTATATTGAAAAAAATAAAATAATTTCATCAGCTTCAAAATTGATTGTATTTGTATAAAAATCCTTCACATGGTTCTTAAAATGATTTATAGGAGGGAGGAATTGAAGAAACATGGTTGAGAGAGACTCAAAATATATCTTTTAGAACATAAGAGTAAAAAAAGAAAAACAAGTTGAACAAAAAGCGTTACGCCGTCTGTGGGACTTGAACCCACGACCACGGGATTAAAAGTCACGCGCTCTACCAACTGAGCTAAGACGGCTTTTTGTTTTTATCTATTTTACAATTTTATAAATATCTTTAACAGTAATAATATCTTTTCATATAACAGTTTTTTGAACAAAGATAGCCAGCAGCAGCAGGCAATGATATTAGCATTGGTGACTATTATTATATCTGATTTTCCAAAAATATGTTTATCAAGCTTCAACCTATAGATACAAATTATATACATATTCTTCATTCACTCAACAACAACACCAACACAACTTCAAAATCCAACAACAATGGAAATCTTTCACTACCTCAAAAACCACCCATCAAGAAACACCATTTCCCACCTCATGATTTTAACAAAAAAACTATCTTTTTCAGACCAAAAACTGACCCAGATGGTTTTCCTGAAAACCCAGATGGAGAAAATGGTGTATTTGAAAATTGCACACCAACTGTTCGACGAAATGCGCGAGTTTGGTTAAGAAAGGAGAAGTTGCATACCAAGTGTTCGACGAAATGCTTGAATGAAAATGAGGTGGTAAGGAAGGGTAGCAACAAATGGGCAAGGTATGGAGGGTGTATACCTGCTATATTGGAAGCTTTGGAAAGAGTTAGTGATTTAGACGTAGCGTTTAAGCCGTGGGAATTGAGGTTAAGTAATAAAGAAAGGACGATAATTTTGAAGGAGCAAAGAGTTTGGCAACGGGCTATGGAGATTTTCGAGTGGTTTAAGATGAAAGGATGTTATGAGTTGAATGTGATACATTATAATATTATGATTAGGAAATGGGTTGAGCTTGAGATGTTGAGGGATGAAATGGAGAAGAATGGGATTGAGTCGATAAATTCTACGTATGGAACTTTGATTGATGTTTATAGTAAAGGAGGCGTTAGAGAGAAAGCGATGTATTAGTTGGATGTAATGAATAAGAAAGAGATGGAACCTGATGAGGTGACTATGGGGATTGTTGTTCAAATGTATAAAACCGCTGGACAGTTTGAAAAGGCCGAGGAGTTTTTTAAGAAGTGGTCTGCGCGTAAAAGTGTGGCTGAGGCCGTGCCTGGGACTGTGAAGGTTGGTGCTAATGGTGCAGTGAAAAAAGCTGCGACGTTGAATGGCGATGCACAAACTAATGTTAGTTTGAGCTCCTATACGTATAATACTTTGATAGATACATATGGGAAAGCTGGTAGGCTTAATGATGCGTCTGCAATATTTGAGCAGATGCTTAGAGAAGGTATTGTCCCAAATACAGTGACCCTTAATACGATGATTCACATGTTTGGTAATCATGGTCAGTTAGAAGAAGTTGCATCGTTGATGCAAAAAATGGAACAGCTTCAGTGTATACCTGATACTAGAACGTATAATATACTTATTTCTCTACATGTTAAGCATGACAACATCGTTGTGGCTACAGGGTACTTTAAAAAGATGCAAGATGCTTCTCTTGAGCCAGATGCTGTGAGTTACCGGACACTTTTATATGCTTTTTCAATAAGACATATGGTTAGTGAAGCAGAAGAACTTGTAAATGAGATGGATAAAAGGGATCTTGAGATAGATGAATTCACACAGTCTTCGCTTACTAGAATGTACATAGAGGCCGGTATGCTTGAAAAGTCATGGTTATGGTTTAATCGGTTTCATATTCAGGGGAAAATGAGTCCAGAGTGTTACTCTGCGAGTATTGATGCTTTTGGAGAGCGTGGGCATATTTTACAAGCTGAGAAAGGAGTTCCTGTGAAAGTTATCGTTTTCCCTGAAGATATACATCCTATTAGCAGGTAAACATCTTCCAAACTATGCTATACGGACCTTTACATGAGTTATACGTAGGAGTTCTTGTAACTTACAAAAGCAACCCATGCATCCTTAGTTTCTAAATCACAAGTCTCGGTGTGAAATTTTTTAAACATTGGCATAGCTTTGTTATGAGATTGAAGAAGTACAATGTGCTGCTTTTTTTGTGTTGCAGACCACAATCAGATTTTGAAAGCTTTGTTAACATTGGAGTTTGGTTCAAGAAGTATTGCAAGTGAAGTGGTGTTTCATTGACATAGACGCAAGAAACAATCTCAATGCAATTCTATTTTTATTTTAATTTTTTGAAAGGCAAAATCTCAATGTATTGATATCATTATTTCACTTCCGACATGATTTTAGTCGGATTTGATGCGAATGATACCGATGGCTAAGCTCACCGACACATTCCCCCATTGTCTTTGTTGCTTAAATGAAACTTTTACCTGTACATGTATAACATCTGTTTGCAACATTTTATTGTTTAACTGTATGTATATATGTTTTGAATAAAGTAAATTAGATGGAAATTGGTGCTTGACAAGCCTTTACGTTCGTAATCATTGGCTTTAAATATGTGTGTATAGTAGGTTCTAATTGCATTACAAAATGTATATATGCGTTGTTGGCCATCTTTCAACGAAACATGTTTTGAAACATTTGTGGAAGTGGATCATCGCTATATTTATATAAACAAGATCAATGAATCGAGTAGAAAGGTTTAGGAAGTGGTAGTAAAGATGTTTGTGATGTATTGTTTTTTTTTTTACACTTTAGTAAATAATAAATATTCCACTACATCACTTGAAAGAATGGCACATCCATGATCAATTTAGAAAACATACGTATTTCTTATGAGCCTCTTCTTCCTACGTATGACTTAAGTTGAAGTAAGATAGAATTGGATAATATGTCCCGAATTATATATCATGCATATTATGTTATGACATGGAAAAAGTTCTTGTGAGAACCATTTAAACTGGAAGAACCATAGGAATCTATAAATAATAACTTGATGTTCATATGAACATCAAGTACATATATGAACATATCAAGTTATACGTAATATCACCTATGTTCATATGTGAATGTTATATGTGAACATATTTGTTCACATATAAACATATCAAGTTATACGTAATATTATCTATGTTCATATGTGAATGGTTCTCATATCCGCTATCATATATACTATGTTTGATTCTCTTTCTTTGCAATATATTATATGGTCATTAACTACCATCCATGTTGATTCTATATTGATTATGTTTCTTTTATTCGTAGATATACGATTGCCTTTTTCCTTTTATGAGAGATTGAGAGCATTAACATCGAGTTTTCCACCCTCAACCACCACTAGTCTTTGACAAAGACATCACATTAGAAAAGTCCCTCAAATCACTTTTCAACCACTAACATGTTCAACACATCAATAATCAACCGCTAGTCTAGAACTTACTTATTTTATCAAATTATCTACTTAACCTGTGCATGAAAAATAAAAAATCAAAATTGATTCGTGGTTGGCATCACGAGCCATGCACCACGAGAGCCACCGTAAGTCACACAATGGTGTGGGCTCTTGATTGAGAGTAGCGTGAGTGTTCAACGAGGGTATCACGAACCATTTCATTTGCACTGAGTTACTTACCAATTGAAAATTTCGTATGTTTAGAATAATTAATCTGCATTTTTTTTTCAACTCTAACGTATATTGAAAAAAATAAAATAATTTCATCAGCTTCAAAATTGATTGTATTTGTATAAAAATCCTTCACATGGTTGTTCTTAAAATGATTTATAGGAGGGAGGAATTGAGGAAACATGGTTGAGACTTGAGAGGGACTCAAAATATATCTTTTAGAACATAAGAGTAAAAAAAGAAAAACAAGTTGAACAAAAAGCGTTACGCCGTCTGTGGGACTTGAACCCACGACCACGGGATTAAAAGTCACGCGCTCTACCAACTGAGCTAAGACGGCTTTTTGTTTTTATCTATTTTACAATTTTATAAATATCTTTAACAGTAATAATATCTTTTTCATATAACAGTTTTTTGAACAACATAGCCAGCAGCAGCAGGCAATGATATTAGCATTGGTGACTATTATTATATCTGATTTTCCAAAAATATGTTTATCAAGCTTCAACCTATAGATACAAGTTATATACATATTCTTCATTCACTCAACAACAACAACACCACAACTTCAAAATCCAACAAGGGAAATCTTTCACTGCCTCAAAAACCACCCATTAAGAAACACCATTTCCCACCTCATGATTTTAACAAAAAAACTATCTTTTTCAGACCAAAAACTGACCCAGATGGTTTTCCTGAAAACCCAGATGGAGAAAATGGTGTATTTGAAAATTGCACACCAACTGTTCGACGAAATGCGCGAGTTTGGTTAAGAAAGGAGAAGTTGCATACCAAGTGTTCGACGAAATGCTTGAATGAAAATGAGGTGGTAAGGAAGGGTAGCAACAAATGGGCAAGGTATGGAGGGTGTATACCTTCTATATTGGAAGCTTTGGAAAGAGTTAGTGATTTAGACGTAGCGTTTAAGCCGTGGGAATTGAGGTTAAGTAATAAAGAAAGGACGATAATTTTGAAGGAGCAAAGAGTTTGGCAACGGGCGATGGAGATTTTCGAGTGGTTTAAGATGAAAGGATGTTATGAGTTGAATGTGATACATTATAATATCATGATTAGGATTTTAGGAAAAGCTCGGAAATGGGTTGAGCTTGAGATGTTGAGGGATGAAATGGAGAAGAATGGGATTGAGTCGATAAATTCTACGTATGGAACTTTGATTGATGTTTATAGTAAAGGAGGCGTTAGAGAGAAAGCGATGTATTAGTTGGATGTAATGAATAAGAAAGAGATGGAACCTGATGAGGTGACTATGGGGATTGTTGTTCAAATGTATAAAACCGCTGGACAGTTTGAAAAGGCCGAGGAGTTTTTTAAGAAGTGGTCTGCGCGTAAAAGTGTGGCTGAGGCCGTGCCTGGGACTGTGAAGGTTGGTGCTAATGGTGCAGTGAAAAAAGCTGCGACGTTGAATGGCGATGCACAAACTAATGTTAGTTTGAGCTCCTATACGTATAATACTTTGATAGATACATATGGGAAAGCTGGTAGGCTTAATGATGCGTCTGCAATATTTGAGCAGATGCTTAGAGAAGGTATTGTCCCAAATACAGTGACCCTTAATACGATGATTCACATGTTTGGTAATCATGGTCAGTTAGAAGAAGTTGCATCGTTGATGCAAAAAATGGAACAGCTTCAGTGTATACCTGATACTAGAACGTATAATATACTTATTTCTCTACATGTTAAGCATGACAACATCGTTGTGGCTACAGGGTACTTTAAAAAGATGCAAGATGCTTCTCTTGAGCCAGATGCTGTGAGTTACCGGACACTTTTATATGCTTTTTCAATAAGACATATGGTTAGTGAAGCAGAAGAACTTGTAAATGAGATGGATAAAAGGGATCTTGAGATAGATGAATTCACACAGTCTTCGCTTACTAGAATGTACATAGAGGCCGGTATGCTTGAAAAGTCATGGTTATGGTTTAATCGGTTTCATATTCAGGGGAAAATGAGTCCAGAGTGTTACTCTGCGAGTATTGATGCTTTTGGAGAGCGTGGGCATATTTTACAAGCTGAGAAAGTTTTCAAGTGCTGTCAAGAACGAAGAAATCCTAATGTTCTTGAGTTCAATGTCATGATCAAAGCTTATGGCATCAATAAGAAGTATGATGACGCATGTCGATTAATTGATAGCATGGATGGCCATGGTGTGTTCCCAGATAAATGCAGCTATAATTCACTTATCCAAACCTTAGCGAGTGCTGACCTCCCACAAAAAGCTACTTTATATTTAAGGAAGATGCAGGAATCTGGATTGGTTAGTGACTGCATACCATACTGCGCTGTGATCTCAAGTTTCGTGAAATTAGGCCAATTGGAAATGGCGGTGGGCTTATTTAAAGAGATGGCGGGATTCAATATAGAACCTGATGTGGTTGTTTACGGTGTGTTGATCAATGCTTATGCGGATGTTGGAAACATTAAAGAAGCTTTACATTATGTCAATGAAATGAAGGACATGGGTTTGGCGATGAATGGTGTTATATGTAATTCTCTAATCAAACTTTACACAAAAGTTGGGTGTTTAAAAGATGCAGAAGAAGCCTACTACATGCTTCAAAGATTAGACGTGGGTCAAGATGTTTATTCTTCAAATTGTATGATTGATCTATACACCGAGCGATCAATGGTAAAACCAGCCGAAGAAATCTTTGAAAAATTGAGAAGAAATGGGAATGCTAATGAGTTTTCTTATGCCATGATGTTATGTATGTACAAGAAAATTGGGAGTTTTGAGGAAGCCTTCGAGATTGCAAAACAGATGAGAGAATTGGGGATATTGACTGATTTATTGAGTTATAATCATGTTCTTGGATTGTATGCTTCCGATGGTAGATTCAAGGAGGCTGTGACAGTTTTTAAGGAGATGATTGAATCTGGTGCTCAACCCAATGATTCGACTTTTAAATCACTTGGAGTTGTTCTCATGAAACGTGGAGTCCCAAAGAAAGCAATCAAGAATCTTGAAATTGTGTGGAGAGACGATTACCAAAGAGGCTTAGAAGCATGGCTGACCACTCTCAATTCGGTTGTTGGTATGGCTTTTCAAGATATTAGTGATCAATGATATGATTGACTTCCAGTATTGGATCGGAATCTAGAATCTTGAATTACTTTTTTGTATATTCATAGATGTTTTGAATCTTGTATCACTAATTATTAGTTTATAGAATCTTCAATCTTGGATCACATATTATCAGTTCATAGTTTATATTGCTTTTAACGTTAACATGATGCCAGTATGCATGTTTTTTTTTTTCCCGTGATTCTTGTAAGGTTATACCTTCACTGAGCTAGAATCAACTGTCTTCAGTATCAATTCAAGTATCATCACAACGAACAGACTTTGTGGTAGTTCATACTGAACATGGGATGAAGCTTATTAAACAGCCGCATGCTGGATCACAATGGATCATGGATGAGAGATGTGTCTTTACTACATGGTGTTGTTTCAGCGGGTAATTAAAAATCTTTCTTGATCTCCACTCTCTCATTATTTTTCTTTCATATCATGTAAACTACCAGTCGTTGAATCGTAGATATTGGCATAAGTTTAGAGGTAGCAAATTGGGTGGGATTGATCATGAATCAAGATGGGTTTGGGTCAAAATGAGTACTTTTAGTGTGTTTTAAAAGTTAAACTAACTGACCTGGCAAGAACATTTTTGTCCTATAATATTGAATAAATTGTAGTTAACCTTATGATGGCAACCCGAGTGTTTTTTTAAGATGATATATGAAGTATGCATTAAAGTACACTGGAGTTCAAATGATTGTTTATCCGTTCCACCCATTTAACCCATTTCTATCTTCTTTTGTTTATTTCTGAAAATCTGAGATAAAAACATAAACCAGACCAACCGTTTCACTCATACACCCATTTCACTCCTATAAATAAATGGGTTGAAGTTGCCTCATCCGGCAAAATTTATTAAATAAATATAAATAGTGGTTGGCATAGAGTGAATGATAGGTCATAAGTGTGGTGATAGGTCATAGAGTGTGTGTATAGGTCATAGAGTGTGATAGCTGATAGGTCATAGAGTGTGATAGTATAGGTCATAGAGTGTGATAGCTGATAGGTCATAGAGTGTGATAGCTGATAGGTCATAGAGTGTGATAGCTGATAGGTCATAGAGTGTGATAGCTGATAGGTCATAGAGTGTGATAGCTGATAGGTCATAGAGTGTGATAGCTGATAGGTCATAGAGTGTGATAGCTGATAGGTCATAGAGTGTGATAGCTGATAGGTCATAGAGTGTGATAGCTGATAGGTCATAGAGTGTGATAGCTGATAGTCATAGAGTGTGATAGGTCATAGAGTGTGATAGACTGATAGGTCATAGGAGGTGATAGGTCATAGGAGTGTGATAGGTCATAGAGTGTGATAGACTGATAGGTCATAGAGTGTGATAGGTCATAGAGTGTGATAGTGATAGGTCATAGAGTGTGATAGTGATAGTCATAGAGTGTGATAGGATAGGTCATAGAGTGTGATAGCTGATAGGTCATAGGAGGTGATAGGTCATAGAGTGTGATAGACTGATAGGTCATAGAGTGTGATAGGTCATAGAGTGTGATAGGTAGGTCATAGAGTGTGATAGTATAGGTCATAGAGTGTGATAGCTATAGGTCATAGAGTGTGATAGGATAGGTCATAGAGTGTGATAGCTGATAGGTCATAGAGTGTGATAGCTGATAGGTCATAGAGTGTGATAGCTGATAGGTCATAGAGTGTGATAGCTGATAGGTCATAGAGTGTGATAGCTGATAGGTCATAGAGTGTGATAGCTGATAGGTCATAGAGTGTGATAGCTGATAGGTCATAGAGTGTGATAGCTGATAGGTCATAGAGTGTGATAGCTGATAGGTCATAGAGTGTGATAGTGATAGGTCATAGAGTGTGATAGCTGATAGGTCATAGAGTGTGATAGCTGATAGGTCATAGAGTGTGATAGCTGATAGGTCATAGAGTGTGATAGCTGATAGGTCATAGAGTGTGATAGCTGATAGGTCATAGAGTGTGATAGCTGATAGGTCATAGAGTGTGATAGTGATAGTCATAGAGTGTGATAGGATAGGTCATAGAGTGTGATAGCTGATAGGTCATAGGAGGTGATAGGTCATAGAGTGTGATAGACTGATAGGTCATAGAGTGTGATAGGTCATAGAGTGTGATAGTGATAGGTCATAGAGTGTGATAGTAGGTCATAGAGTGTGATAGCTATAGGTCATAGAGTGTGATAGTAGGTCATAGAGTGTGATAGCTGATAGGTCATAGAGTGTGATAGCTGATAGGTCATAGAGTGTGATAGCTGATAGGTCATAGAGTGTGATAGCTGATAGGTCATAGAGTGTGATAGCTGATAGGTCATAGAGTGTGATAGCTGATAGGTCATAGAGTGTGATAGCTGATAGGTCATAGAGTGTGATAGCTGATAGGTCATAGAGTGTGATAGCTGATAGGTCATAGAGTGTGATAGCTGATAGGTCATAGAGTGTGATAGCTGATAGGTCATAGAGTGTGATAGCTGATAGGTCATAGAGTGTGATAGCTGATAGGTCATAGAGTGTGATAGCTGATAGGTCATAGAGTGTGATAGCTGATAGGTCATAGAGTGTGATAGCTGATAGGTCATAGAGTGTGATAGCTGATAGGTCATAGAGTGTGATAGCTGATAGGTCATAGAGTGTGATAGCTGATAGGTCATAGAGTGTGATAGCTGATAGGTCATAGAGTGTGATAGCTGATAGGTCATAGAGTGTGATAGTGATAGTCATAGAGTGTGATAGGGTCATAGAGTGTGATAGACTGATAGGTCATAGGAGGTGATAGGTCATAGAGTGTGATAGACTGATAGGTCATAGAGTGTGATAGGTCATAGAGTGTGATAGGTAGGTCATAGAGTGTGATAGTAGGTCATAGAGTGTGATAGCTATAGGTCATAGAGTGTGATAGTAGGTCATAGAGTGTGATAGCTGATAGGTCATAGAGTGTGATAGCTGATAGGTCATAGAGTGTGATAGCTGATAGGTCATAGAGTGTGATAGCTGATAGGTCATAGAGTGTGATAGCTGATAGGTCATAGAGTGTGATAGCTGATAGGTCATAGAGTGTGATAGCTGATAGGTCATAGAGTGTGATAGCTGATAGGTCATAGAGTGTGATAGCTGATAGGTCATAGAGTGTGATAGCTGATAGGTCATAGAGTGTGATAGCTGATAGGTCATAGAGTGTGATAGCTGATAGGTCATAGAGTGTGATAGCTGATAGGTCATAGAGTGTGATAGCTGATAGGTCATAGAGTGGTGTGATAGGTCATAGAGTGTGATAGTGATAGTCATAGAGTGTGATAGGTCATAGAGTGTGATAGACTGATAGGTCATAGGAGGTGATAGGTCATAGAGTGTGATAGACTGATAGGTCATAGAGTGTGATAGGTCATAGAGTGTGATAGTGTAGGTCATAGAGTGTGATAGTGATAGGTCATAGAGTGTGATAGGTCATAGAGTGTGATAGCATAGGTCATAGAGTGTGATAGCTGATAGGTCATAGGGGGTGATATGTCATAGAGTGTGATAGGTCATAGAGTGTGATAGACTGATAGGTCATAGGAGGTGATAGGTCATAGAGTGTGATAGCCAAATGCCTTAGCCGTACGGGCTCCGCCCTCGGATTTAAAAATTCGTCGAAAGTATATCGAATGACCTCTCTAATGAAAGAGCATGCAATTTTAAGAACACCCATATAATTTTTATAATTTATCGATGTACGGTTTTTGAGATAAAAGATTTTGAATGAATTAGAGGAATAAAATGATTTATGGAGGAGAGAGGAAAAAAATGAGTGGTTGAGATTTGAGGAGAGAAATGAAAATGAGTGATGAGATTTCCTCTAAGGGTATTATAGTTATTTTAAGTAAATATATTTAAATTAGTGAACAAATAATAAGGGCATTATAGGGTTTTCAAAAACTTAGTTGAAAAGTTGAAAAAATTTGGCGGGAACAAATGCTTTATAATGTAGTAGAGATTAAGCTTTTACCTTTATTCACATTTTTTTTCTTGCTTGGATGTTTTTGTTAAATTTCAAGTTCGACATTAATTACAATCTTATTTCCATTCGAGAATACCTACAATTTAGCCAGCTTTATAATGTATTATTATGTTGGGGTTGAGTATTGTAAAACAAGTATTAAAGTAAAACAAATAAGACAAGATCTTGACCCTTATATTATGGTTAAATTGATGCACGAACATTCACGAAGCAATTGATGCACGATAATTTTCATGATGCACGGTGATTTTCAGTGAAAAGAAACCTATTGTTTTATTTGTTTTACTTTAATACTTGTTTTATTTTACCTAAAATCTTATTATGTTTTTAGCTTCTCTCTTTCAACTGCTTCTATAGGCTGCATCCAGTTGACCCGTTTCAGTTTGGAGTATGCCATATCTTGATTCAGTTTGATCCATTTCAGCAATGTACTCGTAATATTTATTGTAGCTACACTGCTCAACTGATATCAATGTTTCCTTTGGCAGCCCATTCCAAATGAAATGGCACAAATGTATGAAGTTGCAACTCACAGAAGTCGTTGCATGTTCTAAGAACTTGTATGGAGCGCACTCACAGAGAAGTGAGAAACCATCTGGTTGCTAAGAGCCTAAGATGTGGCCAACTAGGTGTCTATGATGTTGGGTTTCATAATTAAATAATTGTTTTATATAAACTTATAAAGAACCTGATTTACCGTTTAGGTGCTTTAACATTGTTCAAATTTTATGAACCCGACTTTTCTTGCGAGCTCAAATTTGTTTATGAACCCGACTTTTTCTTGCGAGCTCAAATTTGTTTATGAACCCGACTTTTTCTTGCGAGCTCAAATTTGTTTATGAACCCGACTTTTTCTTGCGAGCTCAAAGTTTTTTATGAACCCGACTTTTTCTTGCGAGCTCAAATTTGTTTATGAACCCGACTTTTTCTTGCGAGCTCAAATTTGTTTATGAACCCGACTTTTTCTTGCGAGCTCAAATTTGTTTATGAACCCGACTTTTTCTTGCGAGCTCAAATTTGTTTATGAACCCGACTTTTTCTTGCGAGCTCAAATTTGTTTATGAACCCGACTTTTTCTTGCGAGCTCAAATTTGTTTATGAACCCGACTTTTTCTTGCGAGCTCAAAGTTTTTTATGAACCCGACTTTTTCTTGCGAGCTCAAATTTGTTTATGAACCCGACTTTTTCTTGCGAGCTCAAATTTGTTTATGAACCCGACTTTTTCTTGCGAGCTCAAATTTGTTTATGAACCCGACTTTTTCTTGCGAGCTCAAAGTTTTTTATGAACCCGACTTTTTCTTGCGAGCTCAAATTTGTTTATGAACCCGACTTTTTCTTGCGAGCTCAAATTTGTTTATGAACCCGACTTTTTCTTGCGAGCTCAAATTTGTTTATGAACCCGACTTTTTCTTGCGAGCTCAAAGTTTTTTATGAACCCGACTTTTTCTTGCGAGCTCAAATTTGTTTATGAACCCGACTTTTTCTTGCGAGCTCAAATTTGTTTATGAACCCGACTTTTTCTTGCGAGCTCAAATTTGTTTATGAACCCGACTTTTTCTTGCGAGCTCAAAGTTTTTTATGAACCCGACTTTTTCTTGCGAGCTCAAAGTTTTTTATGAACCCGACTTTTTCTTGCGAGCTCAAATTTGTTTATGAACCCGACTTTTTCTTGCGAGCTCAAATTTGTTTATGAACCCGACTTTTTCTTGCGAGCTCAAAGTTTTTTATGAACCCGACTTTTTCTTGCGAGCTCAAATTTGTTTATGAACCCGACTTTTTCTTGCGAGCTCAAATTTGTTTATGAACCCGACTTTTTCTTGCGAGCTCAAATTTGTTTATGAACCCGACTTTTTCTTGCGAGCTCAAATTTGTTTATGAACCCGACTTTTTCTTGCGAGCTCAAAGTTTTTTATGAACCCGACTTTTTCTTGCGAGCTCAAATTTGTTTATGAACCCGACTTTTTCTTGCGAGCTCAAATTTGTTTATGAACCCGACTTTTTCTTGCGAGCTCAAATTTGTTTATGAACCCGACTTTTTCTTGCGAGCTCAAAGTTTTTTATGAACCCGACTTTTTCTTGCGAGCTCAAAGTTTTTTATGAACCCGACTTTTTCTTGCGAGCTCAAATTTGTTTATGAACCCGACTTTTTCTTGCGAGCTCAAAGTTTTTTATGAACCCGACTTTTTCTTGCGAGCTCAAATTTGTTTATGAACCCGACTTTTTCTTGCGAGCTCAAATTTGTTTATGAACCCGACTTTTTCTTGCGAGCTCAAATTTGTTTATGAACCCGACTTTTTCTTGCGAGCTCAAATTTGTTTATGAACCCGACTTTTTCTTGCGAGCTCAAATTTGTTTATGAACCCGACTTTTTCTTGCGAGCTCAAAGTTTTTTATGAACCCGACTTTTTCTTGCGAGCTCAAATTTGTTTATGAACCCGACTTTTTCTTGCGAGCTCAAATTTGTTTATGAACCCGACTTTTTCTTGCGAGCTCAAATTTGTTTATGAACCCGACTTTTTCTTGCGAGCTCAAATTTGTTTATGAACCCGACTTTTTCTTGCGAGCTCAAAGTTTTTTATGAACCCGACTTTTTCTTGCGAGCTCAAATTTGTTTATGAACCCGACTTTTTCTTGCGAGCTCAAATTTGTTTATGAACCCGACTTTTTCTTGCGAGCTCAAAGTTTTTTATGAACCCGACTTTTTCTTGCGAGCTCAAATTTGTTTATGAACCCGACTTTTTCTTGCGAGCTCAAATTTGTTTATGAACCCGACTTTTTCTTGCGAGCTCAAAGTTTTTTATGAACCCGACTTTTTCTTGCGAGCTCAAATTTGTTTATGAACCCGACTTTTTCTTGCGAGCTCAAAGTTTTTTATGAACCCGACTTTTTCTTGCGAGCTCAAATTTTTTTATGAACCCGACTTTTTCTTGCGAGCTCAAAGTTTTTTATGAACCCGACTTTTTCTTGCGAGCTCAAAGTTTTTTATGAACCCGACTTTTTCTTGCGAGCTCAAAGTTTTTTATGAACCCGACTTTTTCTTGCGAGCTCAAAGTTTTTTATGAACCCGACTTTTTCTTGCGAGCTCAAAGTTTTTTATGAACCCGACTTTTTCTTGCGAGCTCAAAGTTTTTTATGAACCCGACTTTTTCTTGCGAGCTCAAAGTTTTTTATGAACCCGACTTTTTCTTGCGAGTTCAAATTTTATGAACCCGGCTTTTTCTTGCGAGCTCAAAGTTTTTTATGAACCCGACTTTTTCTTGCGAGCTCAAATTTGTTTATGAACCCGACTTTTTCTTGCGAGCTCAAAGTTTTTTATGAACCCGACTTTTTCTTGCGAGCTCAAATTTGTTTATGAACCCGACTTTTTCTTGCGAGCTCAAAGTTTTTTATGAACCCGACTTTTTCTTGCGAGCTCAAATTTTTTTATGAACCCGACTTTTTCTTGCGAGTTCAAATTTTATGAACCCGGCTTTTTCTTGCGAGCTCAAAGTTTTTTATGAACCCGACTTTTTCTTGCGAGCTCAAATTTGTTTATGAACCCGACTTTTTTCTTGCGAGCTCAAATTTGTTTATGAACCCGACTTTTGTTTTCTCGCGGGCTCAAATCTTATGAGCCCGACTTTTTCTTTTCGCGGGTTCAAATTTTATGAACCCGACTTTTGTTTTCTCGCGGGTTCAAATTTTATGAACCCGACTTTTGTTTTCTCGCGGGTTCAAATTTTATGAACCCGACTTTTTCTTGCGGGCTCAAATTTTATGAACCCGACTTTTTCTTGCGAGCTCAAATTTGTTTATGAACCCGACTTTTTCTTGCGAGCTCAAATTTGTTTATGAACCCGACTTTTTCTTGCGAGCTCAAATTTGTTTATGAACCCGACTTTTTCTTGCGAGCTCAAATTTGTTTATGAACCCGACTTTTTTCTTGCGAGCTCAAAGTTTTTTATGAACCCGACTTTTTCTTGCGAGCTCAAATTTGTTTATGAACCCGACTTTTTCTTGCGAGCTCAAATTTGTTTATGAACCCGACTTTTTCTTGCGAGCTCAAAGTTTTTTATGAACCCGACTTTTTCTTGCGAGCTCAAATTTGTTTATGAACCCGACTTTTTCTTGCGAGCTCAAATTTGTTTATGAACCCGACTTTTTCTTGCGAGCTCAAATTTGTTTATGAACCCGACTTTTTCTTGCGAGCTCAAATTTGTTTATGAACCCGACTTTTTCTTGCGAGCTCAAATTTGTTTATGAACCCGACTTTTTCTTGCGAGCTCAAATTTGTTTATGAACCCGACTTTTTCTTGCGAGCTCAAAGTTTTTTATGAACCCGACTTTTTCTTGCGAGTTCAAATTTTATGAACCCGGCTTTTTCTTGCGAGCTCAAAGTTTTTTATGAACCCGACTTTTTCTTGCGAGCTCAAATTTGTTTATGAACCCGACTTTTTCTTGCGAGCTCAAAGTTTTTTATGAACCCGACTTTTTCTTGCGAGCTCAAAGTTTTTTATGAACCCGACTTTTTCTTGCGAGCTCAAATTTGTTTATGAACCCGACTTTTTCTTGCGAGCTCAAAGTTTTTTATGAACCCGACTTTTTCTTGCGAGCTCAAATTTGTTTATGAACCCGACTTTTTCTTGCGAGCTCAAATTTGTTTATGAACCCGACTTTTTCTTGCGAGCTCAAATTTGTTTATGAACCCGACTTTTTCTTGCGAGCTCAAATTTGTTTATGAACCCGACTTTTTCTTGCGAGCTCAAATTTGTTTATGAACCCGACTTTTTCTTGCGAGCTCAAATTTGTTTATGAACCCGACTTTTTCTTGCGAGCTCAAAGTTTTTTATGAACCCGACTTTTTCTTGCGAGCTCAAATTTGTTTATGAACCCGACTTTTTCTTGCGAGCTCAAAGTTTTTTATGAACCCGACTTTTTCTTGCGAGCTCAAATTTGTTTATGAACCCGACTTTTTCTTGCGAGCTCAAATTTGTTTATGAACCCGACTTTTTCTTGCGAGCTCAAAGTTTTTTATGAACCCGGCTTTTTCTTGCGAGCTCAAAGTTTTTTATGAACCCGACTTTTTCTTGCGAGCTCAAATTTGTTTATGAACCCGACTTTTTCTTGCGAGCTCAAATTTGTTTATGAACCCGACTTTTTCTTGCGAGCTCAAATTTGTTTATGAACCCGACTTTTTCTTGCGAGCTCAAAGTTTTTTATGAACCCGACTTTTTCTTGCGAGTTCAAATTTTATGAACCCGGCTTTTTCTTGCGAGCTCAAAGTTTTTTATGAACCCGACTTTTTCTTGCGAGCTCAAATTTGTTTATGAACCCGACTTTTTCTTGCGAGCTCAAATTTGTTTATGAACCCGACTTTTTCTTGCGAGCTCAAAGTTTTTTATGAACCCGACTTTTTCTTGCGAGCTCAAATTTGTTTATGAACCCGACTTTTTCTTGCGAGCTCAAAGTTTTTTATGAACCCGACTTTTTCTTGCGAGCTCAAATTTGTTTATGAACCCGACTTTTTCTTGCGAGCTCAAAGTTTTTTATGAACCCGACTTTTTCTTGCGAGCTCAAAGTTTTTTATGAACCCGACTTTTTCTTGCGAGCTCAAATTTGTTTATGAACCCGACTTTTTCTTGCGAGCTCAAAGTTTTTTATGAACCCGACTTTTTCTTGCGAGCTCAAATTTGTTTATGAACCCGACTTTTTCTTGCGAGCTCAAATTTGTTTATGAACCCGACTTTTTCTTGCGAGCTCAAATTTGTTTATGAACCCGACTTTTTCTTGCGAGCTCAAAGTTTTTTATGAACCCGACTTTTTCTTGCGAGCTCAAATTTGTTTATGAACCCGACTTTTTCTTGCGAGCTCAAATTTGTTTATGAACCCGACTTTTTCTTGCGAGCTCAAATTTGTTTATGAACCCGACTTTTTCTTGCGAGCTCAAAGTTTTTTATGAACCCGACTTTTTCTTGCGAGCTCAAATTTGTTTATGAACCCGACTTTTTCTTGCGAGCTCAAAGTTTTTTATGAACCCGACTTTTTCTTGCGAGCTCAAATTTGTTTATGAACCCGACTTTTTCTTGCGAGCTCAAATTTGTTTATGAACCCGACTTTTTCTTGCGAGCTCAAAGTTTTTTATGAACCCGACTTTTTCTTGCGAGCTCAAATTTGTTTATGAACCCGACTTTTTCTTGCGAGCTCAAAGTTTTTTATGAACCCGACTTTTTCTTGCGAGCTCAAATTTGTTTATGAACCCGACTTTTTCTTGCGAGCTCAAATTTGTTTATGAACCCGACTTTTTCTTGCGAGCTCAAATTTGTTTATGAACCCGACTTTTTCTTGCGAGCTCAAATTTGTTTATGAACCCGACTTTTTCTTGCGAGCTCAAATTTGTTTATGAACCCGACTTTTTCTTGCGAGCTCAAAGTTTTTTATGAACCCGACTTTTTCTTGCGAGCTCAAATTTGTTTATGAACCCGACTTTTTCTTGCGAGCTCAAATTTGTTTATGAACCCGACTTTTTCTTGCGAGCTCAAATTTGTTTATGAACCCGACTTTTTCTTTGTTTAATTACATTGTTGTTGTCCGAAAACTATTATAACTAAAATATTTATTACACCTTTCATGTAAATGAAATTAAAAATGTCATGATTATTGCAAAAATGTCAATGACACTAAGTAAAGTTTATTACACCTTTCATGTAAATGAAATTAAAAATGTCATGATTATTGCAAAAATGTCAATGACACTAAGTAAAGTTTATTACACCTTTCATGTAAATGAAATTAAAAATGTCATGATTATTGCAAAAATGTCAATGACACTAAGTAAAGTTTATTACACCTTTCATGTAAATGAAATTAAAAATGTCATGATTATTGCAAAAATGTCAATGACACTAAGTAAAGTTTATTACACCTTTCATGTAAATGAAATTAAAAATGTCATGATTATTGCAAAAATGTCAATGACACTAAGTAAAGTTTATTACACCTTTCATGTAAATGAAATTAAAAATGTCATGATTATTGCAAAAATGTCAATGACACTAAGTAAAGTTTATTACACCTTTCATGTAAATGAAATTAAAAATGTCATGATTATTGCAAAAATGTCAATGACACTAAGTAAAGTTTATTACACCTTTCATGTAAATGAAATTAAAAATGTCATGATTATTGCAAAAATGTCAATGACACTAAGTAAAGTTTATTACACCTTTCATGTAAATGAAATTAAAAATGTCATGATTATTGCAAAAATGTCAATGACACTAAGTAAAGTTTATTACACCTTTCATGTAAATGAAATTAAAAATGTCATGATTATTGCAAAAATGTCAATGACACTAAGTAAAGTTTATTACACCTTTCATGTAAATGAAATTAAAAATGTCATGATTATTGCAAAAATGTCAATGACACTAAGTAAAGTTTATTACACCTTTCATGTAAATGAAATTAAAAATGTCATGATTATTGCAAAAATGTCAATGACACTAAGTAAAGTTTATTACACCTTTCATGTAAATGAAATTAAAAATGTCATGATTATTGCAAAAATGTCAATGACACTAAGTAAAGTTTATTACACCTTTCATGTAAATGAAATTAAAAATGTCATGATTATTGCAAAAATGTCAATGACACTAAGTAAAGTTTATTACACCTTTCATGTAAATGAAATTAAAAATGTCATGATTATTGCAAAAATGTCAATGACACTAAGTAAAGTTTATTACACCTTTCATGTAAATGAAATTAAAAATGTCATGATTATTGCAAAAATGTCAATGACACTAAGTAAAGTTTATTACACCTTTCATGTAAATGAAATTAAAAATGTCATGATTATTGCAAAAATGTCAATGACACTAAGTAAAGTTTATTACACCTTTCATGTAAATGAAATTAAAAATGTCATGATTATTGCAAAAATGTCAATGACACTAAGTAAAGTTTATTACACCTTTCATGTAAATGAAATTAAAAATGTCATGATTATTGCAAAAATGTCAATGACACTAAGTAAAGTTTATTACACCTTTCATGTAAATGAAATTAAAAATGTCATGATTATTGCAAAAATGTCAATGACACTAAGTAAAGTTTATTACACCTTTCATGTAAATGAAATTAAAAATGTCATGATTATTGCAAAAATGTCAATGACACTAAGTAAAGTTTATTACACCTTTCATGTAAATGAAATTAAAAATGTCATGATTATTGCAAAAATGTCAATGACACTAAGTAAAGTTTATTACACCTTTCATGTAAATGAAATTAAAAATGTCATGATTATTGCAAAAATGTCAATGACACTAAGTAAAGTTTATTACACCTTTCATGTAAATGAAATTAAAAATGTCATGATTATTGCAAAAATGTCAATGACACTAAGTAAAGTTTATTACACCTTTCATGTAAATGAAATTAAAAATGTCATGATTATTGCAAAAATGTCAATGACACTAAGTAAAGTTTATTACACCTTTCATGTAAATGAAATTAAAAATGTCATGATTATTGCAAAAATGTCAATGACACTAAGTAAAGTTTATTACACCTTTCATGTAAATGAAATTAAAAATGTCATGATTATTGCAAAAATGTCAATGACACTAAGTAAAGTTTATTACACCTTTCATGTAAATGAAATTAAAAATGTCATGATTATTGCAAAAATGTCAATGGCACTCTATGGCGTGTTAATACATTAATATCTATATCTATTAATATCTATAGTATGCATTTTAATATAATCTTGTTTATTGTATGTATACTTTTAATTACTAATCGATTGCTTGTAGAGTGACAACCTTGTCTTCGACATAATATGTCATATATACCGGGATACATATAATGTTAACAAGTTGAAATTCATATATAAATATATAATAAACATTTATCTATAATTGGAAAGTTATTAACCCCATCTTGGACTGCTGGTTGCTGCAAAATATCTAGTTGTTGGACCACCTAGTTGTGAAGTTAAGAGTTAAGACCTGAAGCAGTTGAGTTTTAAGCATTATTAACCCGAGCCTCCCGACGTCCCCGGACCTCCTCCAGGCCTATCCTTTCTAACCGCGCCTTTCACAAGGAGGGCAGTTTCCTTGGAGCGAATGAAATCGAACGCCCTATCAGTAGCCTCTCCGAACGTCAATGGGATTCTCTTACTAAGATCGTCTTGGAGTTCGCCAGGGAGCAATGCCAAAGTAAAACCTGAGACTTGTTGACTTTCAGGGAGACTCGGTATTTTCTGGCACCCCTTAGTATACCTTGCGATGAAATCCCTCAATGATTCGCTTTCTCTTTGTCTAATCAAGTGGGCTTCCAAGTGACTTCTCTGACGCTTCTTCTGCTGGACAAACTGAGCAATGAACTTCTTCTTCAAATCCTCATAGTCTTTGATACTCTTCTCAGGAAACTTGGTGAACCATTCCAAAGCATAACCTTGCAAAGTGCCTGGGAACAGGTGACGTGCCACGGGGTCCACCCACTTTTCAGTTAATACGGCTTGATCATAGATTGCGAGATGATCTTCTGGGTCCCTAGTACCATCGTAAGTGCCAACGATAGTGGGAACCTTCTGACCGTCTGGGAAGGCATAATTTGCCACCCAGTCACAAAACCTTGACTTTGTTGCAGACTTTGGCACTGTGGCCACCCTTGCTTGCTCATCAGCCTCCTCCCCCGCTGCAATTTTTAGCATTTTTAACAACTCTTTTGCTGGGTTGACTGGTTCAGGAGCAGGCTCGACTGGCTTTTGCTTTTTCATCTCGTCCACCAACAACTTCATTATAGACTCCATGCCTGTAGGCTGTGGAGCGGGTTGTGGGGCCGGCTGAGGTGGAGTTGGCCTTAACGCAGCAGAGAGTTGAGAAAACCAATCGGTTGGAGGAGGTGGTGGAGTTTGCACTTGCTGAGTGTTCTTGGCAGCTAGCTTTATCAATTCCAACAAATGGCTCTCCTGGATAGTCACAGATTGAGAGGAGCTGGCCATTGATTGCAAGGATGTCTGACCTCCAGTCATGGGTGGGCTAGTCATGCTAGTTATGTGAGAACTTAACTGACTAGGGCCAGAAAGCATAGTGATAGGAGATGTGCCAGTTGGGGGTGTTGAAAACAAAGATACAGAGGGAGATATAGAAGGTGAAGGTGTGGAGAAAAGTGGTCCCACACTAACACTACTAGACCCAAGGCTAGATGCAAAGCTTACCTTGGGTGGCAACCTAGATCCACCACTAGAAACAATATTAGTTGCATTTGCTACTACTTCACTAGATCTAGGACCAAAATCTGGAAATTTTTCTCGAGAGATATTTTGAGGATCATAGATCTCAGAAGTTTCCATATTTATAATTGGAGAATCATCTCCATCAACACCCTTCCCCAACCCAGAAGGTACAACCTGAGAAATAGGAGTAAATTCCTCAGCCATGAGAGATTAAGAAACAAACAAGAAATAAAGTGATGATTTTTGCTTTGTAACAACACAAAACCGCCCAGTGATCAGTAAATTCACGGATGGCGCCAATGTTTGAGCATGAAAAGTTAAGCTCAATCAAAGAAGGGGTTTAACCACGAAAATCATCAAGATCTCCTCAATAAGAGTGCAAACCTAATAAATTCTTGACGAATCTAAGGTGTATGATGATTTTCCCAGAGAGATGTATCGATCTCTGGAGGATATGAATATTATGTATTTTTATGTAATGAATGATTGATTGATGATGAATGTAGTGAATATGTAAATGTGTGAATTGTACTGAATTAATGAATTGATTGTGAATCCTTCTGACAACCAATGATGAGGTATATTTATTGTAAGTCTCCTGGCACGGATCGTTAATAGCTTGCTCCAGTTATCTTGAGGTGCGGAATCCCTCACAATAACTTGGTGATCAACAAAAAGCCCCTAGATCACCTGCTGCCTCGCAGATCTTCTTCGGGCTAGCGGAACAACCTTTGACGACTTAACCTGCACAAGTATGCTTGATATTTCGACAAATGTTCAACCCTAAACTCTGTTAGGGTTCGGTTTATATAGGTAACACCTGACATGGGCTTCAGCGAGTCGGCCTCGCAAATCCAGCCCAACCCGTCACTAATGCGAGGTCGCATTCTGTGATTGGCCTCGTATTTGACCCTGCAAATATGAAGTCGTATTCCCTATGTGAAATGAGAGGTCGCATTTCACACTTAGCAGATTTATTACACATTCAATACTTAAACTTAATCTAGTATTCTATGCATAATACTAAGTTCATTAATGACAATCACATTACAAAGACATATAACAATATAAGCCCAAACAATCTAGAATGCTATTGACATAGATGTGCACTTACAGACTCCCCCTTGGCAATAGCTTCTAGATGTTAACATACCTATGTCTTCGTCTTGTCTTTGTCATCAATCTACTTCCTCTGCTTCTCTTATCAGCCTTCTTCTTCTTCTTCTGAACTTCCTCTGAATCATCTGCAGCCTTATAGAAATCACAGTCTGAATGTAAGCCGATCTTCAAGCACAAACTCACTGTATTTCTATATCGCAACGCTGGACCTTGAAAATCTTTTGGAAACCAAATATTAACACTGTTCAGCTTCAGCAGATCTTTCTTGCAGAAGTTCACTAGATGAAAAGGCTCATAAATCCTCACAATCTCATAGTAATGATCACCATACATCACAACTTCATACGTCTTACTATCAAAGTACCAGCCTATCACATTATCCAATAAGTCCTTCTTGAATTTCTTCAAAGGCACTTCTTTGGCAAACTTGGTTGGCTCATACTTCAAAGTAATAACAGGCTTCTTTGTCTTCGGATCTATCTTCGATTTATCCTTGACCATCTTGCCTTCCTGTGGATGATACTTTCTCTGAGACGGATCCTTGATCTTCATGTCTTTCGCTATAGACCTAGCAATATAATTTCCAAACTCAGATCCACTAGGATTGATTAGTTCTAGCCTAGCTAAGCACCAAAAATCAACATCAGTAAGTGAGTTGATGGCTTCTTCGTTATAGTCCAAATACTGCACTCCGTCTATTCTCCTGATAATGAGAAGTTTCAACTCATCATCCCAATGAAAACTCATGATTCTTGAGCATGCAGTAGTGGCGTAGGCTTCAACCTTCTCTCCCTGAATCTTGTCTTTATACTTGATAGGTTTATGCGATGCCTCATACTTAGCCATGTTTTTCTTCCAAGTAATAACCCAATCTGGTCTAGTATCAACAGGCTCTGTATGTTACACATCAGGATCTTCAGCAATTGGTTCTTGCATGACTGGAGCTTCAGGATCTTGGACTTGTTCAAACCTGTCCATTCTATCAAGCTTAGCTCTGAAGTCATCAATACTAAACCCTTTGCGCTCAGCATCTTTATCCACAAGCCTTGAAGCTGTAACTGGCATATCGACTTCTGCGATATCCATCCAGCTCTCATCACCATAGATTATCTCACCTTCTTCCCTCACAGCATCAGTTGTCTTAGAAGACCCTACCATACCAGTTGCAATCTCATTCAGAGACTCTATTGCCTTGGTCAGATCCTCTTGATGCTTATTGCCTTTATCTTTTGCTGCATCCGGGTCTTGATTTGAATCATCATCTTTCTTTTTCGAAAGCTCATCACCCTTACAGCCTAGATCTGGCAACAATTTCTTTTTCACCAAAAACTTCTCAAACAATTCATTTAACTCTGATTGCATCACACAATCTAGCATGACATCTGCAATCTTAGTCATCTGTTCAGCTACTCTAACTACTCCTTTATTCGCTCTAGTAGCCGAACTTTCTGCCTTAGTAGCTTCATGACGAACCATGTCAAAGTTGGACATGAGAGTATTAATAAAGTCTTGATGATTCTTTCTTTCATCATTAAGAACTTTCTTTAACATCTCAACTTCCTTTTGCTTTTTCTGCAACTCTTTCTCATGGTTCTTCTTTTGTTTCTCCAACTCATCAAATAAACCATTAACTCTAGCCTCTAACACTGTCATCTTCCCTTTCATGTCAGCCATACCAAACACTGGTGGTAATATAGGAACTTGACGTGTAGTCGCTTCAGTTCTTGGTTCAGGATTAGGCACTGAATCCTTCATTCTATGAGTTGTAGACGGCCTTTCAAGATTTACTGCTGTCTTCTGATATCTCCTTGGTATCACTGTCTCTGCATGTGATTCAACTGATCTCCTAGACCTCTGTTCAGGAACTCTGCTTGATACTTCTGGAGCCTTGATCGTCTCATCTACTCCACTAGCAGCAGTTTTCTCCTTGACTTTCAATTTGATAACAGTTTTCTTCTTTGGAGCAGGTACCTCTTCAACTTCTGGCACCTCAGATTCCCTAGAAGACTCTGCTCATTTCCTTTTCAGACCTGAATCAGATGAAACTTTCTTTGAAGCACCTTCAGAAGTACTAGCAACATGATCAACGATATCTTCATGTGCTTCTGCTTCTTTTTCAAGAACCACATCTCTCTCAACTATCACCTCTTCTGTGCCTTGAACTGTGGTTGTGCTATGTCGCCCATTGGCACATCTGGCATCACCATCTGTAGAGGAACTGGATTAGCTATTGGCTCATGTAGAACAATCTCAGTCCTGAATCTGGTAAACTCTTCAGCTGTAGGTGGATTGAAATTAATATCCACTAGAGCTCCAAACAAAGGAATATCTTGAGCACCTGGATCACCATCAAAGCGACTCTTTAGCTCATCATATGCCCTTTTTACAATAGATGTCACTTTCAGGACCGACTTAGTAGCAGGCAGATTAGGAATATGATGATTAATAATCATCATAACGAATCTAGGATAAACCATAAACCTATGCCCTAGTCTGGCAGTTGTTTGTTTCCTCAATTCGTTGAAGAAATACTTAGAAAAACTATATGGTTTGTTGTATACCAGACCAACCATCTGAGTTTGAGATTCTTGATTAAGCGTATCCCATCCGGTTCTTCTACTACACAAACTAACCAACAATACGTGTGCTAAGTATCTCCACCTTCCAAAGAATCCGCTCTTCTTCAATGTTCCTACATTCAAGTCATCAGCATATCCCATCCTAGTAAATCCTCCAACAGTAACCTCTCTACTAAAAGTAGTAGGTCCATTCTCTCCTCCTCTTTGATCTACTGTACCTAACTTCAAGATATCAATAAGATCGGAAGCCGAGAACTTAATGGTCTTGCCCGCAACCACTGTCTCTATTATCTCCTGAGTAGCAGTCTTTTTATGCTTTGCATTTTCCCAGAACTCTACCAGGTATGACTCATATAGCACAGGTGAATGAGTAAGAATATGATGAATTCTTGACTGCTTCAAAAACCTGAAAATATCATGATAATATTCTGTTCCATCTTGATTCTCGTCCAAATTAATCAGAAAGTTATGACCTGATACAAATTCTCTTGCCATTTCTGTAATCAATAACAAATAATTAATTACTCAAAGACATAAAAATTCATATGCATAACATACACAACTAAAATTATCCCGGTAATTTAGTCAAAGACATAAATTATCCCTGTAATTTACAACATAACATAAATTATCTCTGTAATTTAGTTATAGATAGATTAACTTATTTTCAAATCTTTATTAACATAAACTTTTGAAAATCTGTTAAATTAAAAACACGAGGTCGTATCCCTGTACGAGGTCGTATTTCAAGGTCAAAATACAGTCAACCAAACTCTAAAATACGAAGTCGTATTTTCCAATTTGGCCACGTATTTAATCCAGGTCGTAAATCGGCATCGTATTTCGAAAGTCAAACCAGTCAAAATAAATTGACATTTACGAGGTCGCAAATCTGGGCTAGCAAAACCCCAAATGCGAGTCCGTCGCACTGTTCGTCTTCCCCAACACGAAATCGCGATTTACCCAACCAAAACTGGTAAAAATTGTTTCTTTATACTCGTATTCAAACGATAAAGATACCCCAACCCTTAGTTTTAACCAAAAAACATCAGAATCGAAGAAACTAAGGAAACCTAATTCGAAAATTTTGAATCCTATTTTCTTGATTTTCTTGTTGCATGGATAACTATATTACGATTAGATAGTATACCTAGATTTAGAATTTCGAGATGAACACAAAAATATCAATCAAAAACTCTCGATCTAATTGTATCTATCAAATCAAAATCGGGGTAGCAAAGTACTATTTTCGGGGTCGTAAAGGCTCTAATATTGAATTTTAATTGTGAGGTCGTATTAGGGTTAAATTTGGGTTATATTCCCACTCGACCCGAATGGGCTTGGATCGACCCGGCCCATCCAATTACGAGGTCGTAATTAACATGGCCCAATTCGACCAATTGCGAGGTCGTATTCTGCCATTCTCAATTACGAGGTCGCAAATACCCCCTACACACTTTAAAATCAAATTTTCGTCAAAGTTTCTGAATAATTAATCAACGTTTATTACGAACTTCCTGGAAATATGAAAATTTAAATGACCAAACCTGAAAAGTTAATAAACTTACACCAAATTCTTTAACTTTTCCACGGTCAATCTTTCCAAAACAATCTCGAAACGAGCTTTCCCGAACAGTACCACTTATCTGTATCACTTGCAAAATTCACATTTTAAAAATAATCTGTACAACTTGCAAAATTGTACTACTTGTGAAATATACATAAAAAGTTATAAAATTGATTCGTCATTCTTGTACCTCCCCCTCAATTTTATGACTAGGAAGTATAACGATGATCAATCACTATAACCACAATCATTCTTATGTACTCCCCCTCAATTAATGACTGGGATACATAACTATGATCAAATACTCAGAACAATAATCATTCTTATGTACTCCCCCTCAATTCATGACTGGGATACATAACTATGATCATATAATCAGAGCAATATAAGTATAAATATTACACATAATATTGATTAACTACGTCATATCCTTATGAAAACCTTTCAAAACTATATGATCTAGATAATCAATACATTACCAATACTTTTCACATATATATATGTTTCTATATCAAAAAGTTTCAAAACACATTTAAAAACTTTTATATTCAAACATAATACTTATGTCTAAAGCACTATAACGTTTCACATTCATATAAACGTTTCTATTTCTAAGATTTATGTTATTAAAACCTTTCAAATTTAAACGATATATCTATGTCTAAGGCATAAAATATTAACTATGTAGCCTTTCACATTCAAACATGACATTTCTATGTCTAAGGCATAATATAGTCAATAACCTTTCATATTCACTTAACGTCTATGACTAAGATTTTTCTTAATCTTCTTCATTCACATTAAGTCTATATCTAAGGATTTATTTAACCTTCTACATTCACATTATGTCTATGTCTAAGATTTTAATAATCTTCTACATCCACTTAATGTCTATGTCTAAGGTTTTACATAACCTAGTTGATAATCTTTCATATAAAAATAAAATTATTTCTATATCTAAGATCTTCAACTAATAGAAATACAGCTATCATCATCTGTAATTACTATATAAATAATAAAAACCTGATGATCTTAGCTTTTGTCTTGAACACTTCAGTCTTTTACTTAGAAATCCTTCCCTTGGATTGACTTCTCTGCAAATACACTGAAAAAGAATTTCGAGACAACAAAATTTTCATTGCTATACCCGAAACTCGATCTTCTGAAACTTCAGATTTGAAAGAAAAACTTCAAACTCTCTGTATCGTCATAATAATCAACTAATGCACCATAGCTTGTTGTAGTTCTCCCCCTCAACGATAAATCCCTCCGAATTAAGCATATGCAATCTTCCTTCTTGGATATATTGCCCGAGTCCCTGCTCGCCTTGCATAACCGGCATGTAATAGAGAGGTAGAATTTCAACAATCAATCCTGAACTAGTTGACTCCCATGAAAACCAGAAACTTTGAAACTTGAATCACAAACTTCAGAAACATGGAACCTGTTTCAAAAGCAATCTAAATCATGTCTCGAAGTCTCAATGTCTTGAAGATATGGAGACATATATAAATCATTGTGCTTCCTTGTGCTAATACCTGCACATACAAGCTTGAAACAAGATAGAAATAAATAATGTTATTCTTCATTATTTCATCACTATTACATTTGATAGTAACGACTTAATCTAGAACTACATTCTTCATTTTCTTCTCCAAATTTGTTATTCTTCACTATCATAAGTCATAAACATATGACATTATTTTAGTCTAGAACTACAAATCTTCAAGAACCTTAAACTTCTTATTGTTCAAAAATCCAAACCGTAAGATCTCTGTCTTATTGTTCAAAATCATTGACCTATAAACTCCTTGTTTATCCGTCAACTTATCAGAAAAAAATTAGAATCTTAAGAACCTTGTCTTATCATTCTATCGATACTTATCTAGAATCTTAAGATCTCTGTCTTATCATTCTACGGATACTGTCAAAAATTAACGGTTCAGGACTGAAACTGTCAGAAAATCTAACGGTTTAGGACTGAAACTGTCAGAAAATCTAACGGTTTAGGACTGAAACTGTCAGAAAATCTAACGGTTTAGGACTGAAACTGTCAGAAAATCTAACGGTTTAGGACTGAAACTGTCAGAAAATCTAACGGTTTAGGACTGAAACTGTCAGAAAATCTAACGGTTTAGGACTGAAACTGTCAGAAAATCTAACGGTTTAGGACTGAAACTGTCAGAAAATCTAACGGTTTAGGACTGAAACTGTCAGAAAATCTAACGGTTTAGGACTGAAACTGTCAGAAAATCTAACGGTTTAGGACTGAAACTGTCAGAAAATCTAACGGTTTAGGACTGAAACTGTCAGAAAATCTAACGGTTTAGGACTGAAACTGTCAGAAAATCTAACGGTTTAGGACTGAAACTGTCAGAAAATCTAACGGTTTAGGACTGAAACTGTCAGAAAATCTAACGGTTTAGGACTGAAACTGTCAGAAAATCTAACGGTTTAGGACTGAAACTGTCAGAAAATCTAACGGTTTAGGACTGAAACTGTCAGAAAATCTAACGGTTTAGGACTGAAACTGTCAGAAAATCTAACGGTTTAGGACTGAAACTGTCAGAAAATCTAACGGTTTAGGACTGAAACTGTCAGAAAATCTAACGGTTTAGGACTGAAACTGTCAGAAAATCTAACGGTTTAGGACTGAAACTGTCAGAAAATCTAACGGTTTAGGACTGAAACTGTCAGAAAATCTAACGGTTTAGGACTGAAACTGTCAGAAAATCTAACGGTTTAGGACTGAAACTGTCAGAAAATCTAACGGTTTAGGACTGAAACTGTCAGAAAATCTAACGGTTTAGGACTGAAACTGTCAGAAAATCTAACGGTTTAGGACTGAAACTGTCAGAAAATCTAACGGTTTAGGACTGAAACTGTCAGAAAATCTAACGGTTTAGGACTGAAACTGTCAGAAAATCTAACGGTTTAGGACTGAAACTGTCAGAAAATCTAACGGTTTAGGACTGAAACTGTCAGAAAATCTAACGGTTTAGGACTGAAACTGTCAGAAAATCTAACGGTTTAGGACTGAAACTGTCAGAAAATCTAACGGTTTAGGACTGAAACTGTCAGAAAATCTAACGGTTTAGGACTGAAACTGTCAGAAAATCTAACGGTTTAGGACTGAAACTGTCAGAAAATCTAACGGTTTAGGACTGAAACTGTCAGAAAATCTAACGGTTTAGGACTGAAACTGTCAGAAAATCTAACGGTTTAGGACTGAAACTGTCAGAAAATCTAACGGTTTAGGACTGAAACTGTCAGAAAATCTAACGGTTTAGGACTGAAACTGTCAGAAAATCTAACGGTTTAGGACTGAAACTGTCAGAAAATCTAACGGTTTAGGACTGAAACTGTCAGAAAATCTAACGGTTTAGGACTGAAACTGTCAGAAAATCTAACGGTTTAGGACTGAAACTGTCAGAAAATCTAACGGTTTAGGACTGAAACTGTCAGAAAATCTAACGGTTTAGGACTGAAACTGTCAGAAAATCTAACGGTTTAGGACTGAAACTGTCAGAAAATCTAACGGTTTAGGACTGAAACTGTCAGAAAATCTAACGGTTTAGGACTGAAACTGTCAGAAAATCTAACGGTTTAGGACTGAAACTGTCAGAAAATCTAACGGTTTAGGACTGAAACTGTCAGAAAATCTAACGGTTTAGGACTGAAACTGTCAGAAAATCTAACGGTTTAGGACTGAAACTGTCAGAAAATCTAACGGTTTAGGACTGAAACTGTCAGAAAATCTAACGGTTTAGGACTGAAACTGTCAGAAAATCTAACGGTTTAGGACTGAAACTGTCAGAAAATCTAACGGTTTAGGACTGAAACTGTCAGAAAATCTAACGGTTTAGGACTGAAACTGTCAGAAAATCTAACGGTTTAGGACTGAAACTGTCAGAAAATCTAACGGTTTAGGACTGAAACTGTCAGAAAATCTAACGGTTTAGGACTGAAACTGTCAGAAAATCTAACGGTTTAGGACTGAAACTGTCAGAAAATCTAACGGTTTAGGACTGAAACTGTCAGAAAATCTAACGGTTTAGGACTGAAACTGTCAGAAAATCTAACGGTTTAGGACTGAAACTGTCAGAAAATCTAACGGTTTAGGACTGAAACTGTCAGAAAATCTAACGGTTTAGGACTGAAACTGTCAGAAAATCTAACGGTTTAGGACTGAAACTGTCAGAAAATCTAACGGTTTAGGACTGAAACTGTCAGAAAATCTAACGGTTTAGGACTGAAACTGTCAGAAAATCTAACGGTTTAGGACTGAAACTGTCAGAAAATCTAACGGTTTAGGACTGAAACTGTCAGAAAATCTAACGGTTTAGGACTGAAACTGTCAGAAAATCTAACGGTTTAGGACTGAAACTGTCAGAAAATCTAACGGTTTAGGACTGAAACTGTCAGAAAATCTAACGGTTTAGGACTGAAACTGTCAGAAAATCTAACGGTTTAGGACTGAAACTGTCAGAAAATCTAACGGTTTAGGACTGAAACTGTCAGAAAATCTAACGGTTTAGGACTGAAACTGTCAGAAAATCTAACGGTTTAGGACTGAAACTGTCAGAAAATCTAACGGTTTAGGACTGAAACTGTCAGAAAATCTAACGGTTTAGGACTGAAACTGTCAGAAAATCTAACGGTTTAGGACTGAAACTGTCAGAAAATCTAACGGTTTAGGACTGAAACTGTCAGAAAATCTAACGGTTTAGGACTGAAACTGTCAGAAAATCTAACGGTTTAGGACTGAAACTGTCAGAAAATCTAACGGTTTAGGACTGAAACTGTCAGAAAATCTAACGGTTTAGGACTGAAACTGTCAGAAAATCTAACGGTTTAGGACTGAAACTGTCAGAAAATCTAACGGTTTAGGACTGAAACTGTCAGAAAATCTAACGGTTTAGGACTGAAACTGTCAGAAAATCTAACGGTTTAGGACTGAAACTGTCAGAAAATCTAACGGTTTAGGACTGAAACTGTCAGAAAATCTAACGGTTTAGGACTGAAACTGTCAGAAAATCTAACGGTTTAGGACTGAAACTGTCAGAAAATCTAACGGTTTAGGACTGAAACTGTCAGAAAATCTAACGGTTTAGGACTGAAACTGTCAGAAAATCTAACGGTTTAGGACTGAAACTGTCAGAAAATCTAACGGTTTAGGACTGAAACTGTCAGAAAATCTAACGGTTTAGGACTGAAACTGTCAGAAAATCTAACGGTTTAGGACTGAAACTGTCAGAAAATCTAACGGTTTAGGACTGAAACTGTCAGAAAATCTAACGGTTTAGGACTGAAACTGTCAGAAAATCTAACGGTTTAGGACTGAAACTGTCAGAAAATCTAACGGTTTAGGACTGAAACTGTCAGAAAATCTAACGGTTTAGGACTGAAACTGTCAGAAAATCTAACGGTTTAGGACTGAAACTGTCAGAAAATCTAACGGTTTAGGACTGAAACTGTCAGAAAATCTAACGGTTTAGGACTGAAACTGTCAGAAAATCTAACGGTTTAGGACTGAAACTGTCAGAAAATCTAACGGTTTAGGACTGAAACTGTCAGAAAATCTAACGGTTTAGGACTGAAACTGTCAGAAAATCTAACGGTTTAGGACTGAAACTGTCAGAAAATCTAACGGTTTAGGACTGAAACTGTCAGAAAATCTAACGGTTTAGGACTGAAACTGTCAGAAAATCTAACGGTTTAGGACTGAAACTGTCAGAAAATCTAACGGTTTAGGACTGAAACTGTCAGAAAATCTAACGGTTTAGGACTGAAACTGTCAGAAAATCTAACGGTTTAGGACTGAAACTGTCAGAAAATCTAACGGTTTAGGACTGAAACTGTCAGAAAATCTAACGGTTTAGGACTGAAACTGTCAGAAAATCTAACGGTTTAGGACTGAAACTGTCAGAAAATCTAACGGTCTTAACGGTCAGGTTATAACTTTGAAATTCTGGTTTCATATTCGTTATGGAAAACTTATAAGGAGATAAATAACCTGTTTAAATGATGATTCTGGCTGCTTCGTATCAAGACCCAGTTGACATTTTATGTTAATAAAACTATGTAAAATGCTTCCACGGGGCATTTCGCGGTGCGAATAACTTGTAAACGAAACGAGATTCAACGAATCCGTTTTCTTGTCTAAATTCTCTGTACCCCAGTCTATCCATATAACTATAATAACAACTTGGAAGTCTTAACCATTTTCCTTAAATCTAACCCGAAAACCTTACGAGAACTTATAAACTAACAAAATCTTCCAAAAATAAACGATCACCAATTGTAACGAAACTCACCACACAACTAGAGGAATCAATAACGAACTCCCAGCAACTTTCAGAATTGAAAACTAACGTGTAACTTTTACGTAACATGAATCTAAAGTTTCCCCAAAACCGTTCTTTTCTTTCTTTCCTTCTTGGCTTTCGACTACGGTTCCTTGTTTGGTGTTATTGTAAAATTTAAATGTGATTCTATTAAGGCATTTAGACAATATACCTTAGGATTTGGTGTCTTTCATTTTAAAATTTAAATGTGATTCTATTAAGGCATTTAGACAATATACCTTAGGATTTGGTGTCTTTCATTTTAAAATTTAAATGTGATTCTATTAAGGCATTTAGACAATATACCTTAGGATTTGGTGTCTTTCATTTTAAAATTTAAATGTGATTCTATTAAGGCATTTAGACAATATACCTTAGGATTTGGTGTCTTTCATTTTAAAATTTAAATGTGATTCTATTAAGGCATTTAGACAATATACCTTAGGATTTGGTGTCTTTCATTTTAAAATTTAAATGTGATTCTATTAAGGCATTTAGACAATATACCTTAGGATTTGGTGTCTTTCATTTTAAAATTTAAATGTGATTCTATTAAGGCATTTAGACAATATACCTTAGGATTTGGTGTCTTTCATTTTAAAATTTAAATGTGATTCTATTAAGGCATTTAGACAATATACCTTAGGATTTGGTGTCTTTCATTTTAAAATTTAAATGTGATTCTATTAAGGCATTTAGACAATATACCTTAGGATTTGGTGTCTTTCATTTTAAAATTTAAATGTGATTCTATTAAGGCATTTAGACAATATACCTTAGGATTTGGTGTCTTTCATTTTAAAATTTAAATGTGATTCTATTAAGGCATTTAGACAATATACCTTAGGATTTGGTGTCTTTCATTTTAAAATTTAAATGTGATTCTATTAAGGCATTTAGACAATATACCTTAGGATTTGGTGTCTTTCATTTTAAAATTTAAATGTGATTCTATTAAGGCATTTAGACAATATACCTTAGGATTTGGTGTCTTTCATTTTAAAATTTAAATGTGATTCTATTAAGGCATTTAGACAATATACCTTAGGATTTGGTGTCTTTCATTTTAAAATTTAAATGTGATTCTATTAAGGCATTTAGACAATATACCTTAGGATTTGGTGTCTTTCATTTTAAAATTTAAATGTGATTCTATTAAGGCATTTAGACAATATACCTTAGGATTTGGTGTCTTTCATTTTAAAATTTAAATGTGATTCTATTAAGGCATTTAGACAATATACCTTAGGATTTGGTGTCTTTCATTTTAAAATTTAAATGTGATTCTATTAAGGCATTTAGACAATATACCTTAGGATTTGGTGTCTTTCATTTTAAAATTTAAATGTGATTCTATTAAGGCATTTAGACAATATACCTTAGGATTTGGTGTCTTTCATTTTAAAATTTAAATGTGATTCTATTAAGGCATTTAGACAATATACCTTAGGATTTGGTGTCTTTCATTTTAAAATTTAAATGTGATTCTATTAAGGCATTTAGACAATATACCTTAGGATTTGGTGTCTTTCATTTTAAAATTTAAATGTGATTCTATTAAGGCATTTAGACAATATACCTTAGGATTTGGTGTCTTTCATTTTAAAATTTAAATGTGATTCTATTAAGGCATTTAGACAATATACCTTAGGATTTGGTGTGTTAAATTGTAAAAATTTAAATGTGATTCTATTAAGGCATTTAGACAATATACCTTAGGATTTGGTGTCTTTCATTTTAAAATTTAAATGCCTACCATTTCAACTATTCTAGTTGTCTGTAAGGTAGAATATTGAAATAGACAAATTTCTATTTTTATTTGACCTGAAATTTTACGGATGTTACATTATTCCCCAGTTAAAAGGATTTCGCCCTCGAAATCTAGATTGTATCGAGTAAAAATATATTTAACTTGATTTACGTTTTATCTCAATGACAATAAATCGATATTAGAGGACATGACATCTAAGTATCTATTCTATATTAGACAATCACACATAATTAACAGAAAGATACGAGGCGCATCCCTAATTGATGCCTTCTACTCTCAACAGAGTAGGATGAACTTACACACAATCCTCCACTGGATTAACATTTAGAGATAGCATATATAAACATTCTATAATTTGTACATACTTAATAACCAACAAAAAAAAAAAAAAAAAAAAAAAAAAAAAAAAAAAAAAAAAAAAAAAAAAAAAAAAAAAAAAAAAAAAAAAAAAAAAAAAAAAAAAAAAAAAAAAAAAAAAAAAAAAAAAAAAAAAAAAAAAAAAAAAAAAAAAAAAAAAAAAAAAAAAAAAAAAAAAAAAAAAAAAAAAAAAAAAAAAAAAAAAAAAAAAAAAAAAAAAAAAAAAAAAAAAAAAAAAAAAAAAAAAAAAAAAAAAAAAAAAAAAAAAAAAAAAAAAAAAAAAAAAAAAAAAA
>CM067167.1:235351802-235364302 GCA_034093135.1 Erigeron breviscapus | reverse complement strand
GAAGAAGAAGAAGAAAATCCCAATATTCCACCTCTTAAGAGAAGAAAAAGAGATGCTGCTGGGGGAAGTAACATGTCAGGGTCGAGCTCTGACAGAACTCCTAATTCTTGAAATCAAGAGGGATTTTATAGAAATATTTGGAATCTGTTATAAATTTTTATAAATCAAATCTTAAGTTGTCCAGAATGTGTTTTTAAATCAGAATAATATTGTTGATAATGTTTCTTATGTATTTGTTATGTCAATTGTCTGACCAAAACTTATTGTAGATAAGAAGAACTCAATATAATCATGGACGCATGGCAAAACCAGATGATTGGTACTAGTGAATGGGGAACATCAATCGATGATTTTTGCCAAGACTGGCTTCTCCAAAATACAGTACCAACATCACAGTTAGAACTCCCAACAGAAAATGTCAGTGCATCGTTCCCAACTTTTGTTGATGCAGTACATCATGGAGTTTCATCTCCAATCCCAATGAACCCTTTATATCAAAACTTCTCTTTCGATACCCCAGAAGCAACATTCCAGTTGAAATCAACATTCCAACCAGAATTTTCCGAGGAGGGTAACAGGGCACCAGGCAAACGTCCAATGTCAGACTCGCCCACACTATACCCCAATCCAATTAGTGACACATATTATGAGGTCTCAACCTCGAACAGGGTGGAACCGGTTGATACGATAATGAATCATGGACCAGAGTTTGAGAAGCACGTAGAAGACTCATGGGCTTATATTTGCAAGCTTTATAGTCGTAAGAAAAAGTCAGCAAAAGTATCATCCTCGAAAGCCCAAAGAAATGTAAGGTCGAAAAGGTCTTACCAGTTTGTGAAACCTAATACTACTTTGGTAGTATTTGGAGAAGAAATGAACATATCAGAGATGCCAACACCTATATGCTCATGCACAGGGATACCTAGGGCTTGTCGCGGTTGGACTACAGAGGGATGGACCTCCATTTGTTGTACAGCTTCTCTTTCCATGTATCCGTTGCCAACATATGTCGGGCCAAGTCGTATTGTAAGGTTGCCGGGGAGAAGAATGGGTTGTAGTACATTCTCAAAGGTCATAGAGAAATTATTGTTAGAAGGGTACGATCTCGATTGTCCAATTGACTTGAAAGATCATTGGGTTAATCATGGGACTAACAAGTATGCATTGAATAGATAATCGTATGATCTTCGTATGTCTATTTCCCTCTTCTCTTTATTGCGAAATTTATATATAATTTGTTTGTAGTTAACACTTTTATTATTGCTTATATCAAAATAGTCTGATAAAGCCATCCTACTTTATCTTGTTCCATCAAGATCCAGATATCTTATTTGTTGTCGGCCATTTTGAAAAATTATTTTCATTTGACGTCATTGCTTACGTTATATGAACGAATAGTACCTCTCAGTAAAATCATGTATTCTTATTCTAGGTACAAGGCCAATATAAGGTGAAATCTACTGGATTTGATTCCTGCATATAATCACTTAAGTTCATAATCTTCTACTACTATCCTGTTTACTCTTTTCCAGCCTTTTTCTTGAACACATTCATCAAATTACTAACCTAAGCTCCATGTTCGTAAAAATGCCTCTTAACACACTAGGTCTCCTAATATTTCATAGTATCTCACTTTACTTGAACATTTCAGTCTCCAAAAATCTTAGCTCATTCTATCAGTCAATCGTAACTATAAGTTTGAACTTAGTCTATAGTTCATAATAAATCATTGGTGACACATATAATGAGGTCTCAACCTCGAACAGGGTGGAACCGGTTGATACGATAATGAATCATGGACCAGAGTTTGAGAAGCACGTAGAAGACTCATGGGCTTATATTTGCAAGCTTTATAGTCGTAAGAAAAAGTCAGCAAAAGTATCATCCTCGAAAGCCCAAAGAAACGTAAGGTCGAAAAGGTCTTACCAGTTTGTGAAACCTAATACTACTTTGGTAGTATTTGGAGAAGAAATGAACATATCAGAGATGCCAACACCTATATGCTCATGCACAGGGATACCTAGGGCTTGTCGCGGTTGGACTACAGAGGGATGGACCTCCATTTGTTGTACAGCTTCTCTTTCCATGTATCCGTTGCCAACATATGTCGGGCCAAGTCGTATTGTAAGGTTGCCGGGGAGAAGAATGGGTTGTAGTACATTCTCAAAGGTCATAGAGAAATTATTGTTAGAAGGGTACGATCTCGATTGTCCAATTGACTTGAAAGATCATTGGGTTAATCATGGGATATCACTTAGAAAAGCACAGCACGACATGGGAATTATGTAGAGTCAAACTATATGAAAACATAGGATTGAAACAATCCTTAAACTTGTACAAACGTATACAATCATCAACATTTATCGAAATACATGTTAAATCAATAATAAAAGGGAATTCAATCGATAGTAGTTGATCCTAAAAGTAACCCATAAAGGGGAAGTAAGGATCATGGATCCAGAAAGTCCAAAGCTAGTCCAATCCTAGCAATTAAGCATGCAATCATCCATTTTGTCTCTGATTAACTTGATTACCTGAAAAAAAAAAAAAAAAAAAAAAAAAAAAAAAAAAAAAAAAAAAAAAAAAAAAAAAAAAAAAAAAAAAAAAAAAAAAAAAAAAAAAAAAAAAAAAAAAAAAAAAAAAAAAAAAAAAAAAAAAAAAAAAAAAAAAAAAAAAAAAAAAAAAAAAAAAAAAAAAAAAAAAAAAAAAAAAAAAAAAAAAAAAAAAAAAAAAAAAAAAAAAAAAAAAAAAAAAAAAAAAAAAAAAAAAAAAAAAAAAAAAAAAAAAAAAAAAAAAAAAAAAAAAAAAAAAAAAAAAAAAAAAAAAAAAAAAAAAAAAAAAAAAAAAAAAAAAAAAAAAAAAAAAAAAAAAAAAAAAAAAAAAAAAAAAAAAAAAAAAAAAAAAAAAAAAAAAAAAAAAAAAAAAAAAAAAAAAAAAAAAAAAAAAAAAAAAAAAAAAAAAAAAAAAAAAAAAAAAAAAAAAAAAAAAAAAAAAAAAAAAAAAAAAAAAAAAAAAAAAAAAAAAAAAAAAAAAAAAAAAAAAAAAAAAAAAAAAAAAAAAAAAAAAAAAAAAAAAAAAAAAAAAAAAAAAAAAAAAAAAAAAAAAAAAAAAAAAAAAAAAAAAAAAAAAAAAAAAAAAAAAAAAAAAAAAAAAAAAAAAAAAAAAAAAAAAAAAAAAAAAAAAAAAAAAAAAAAAAAAAAAAAAAAAAAAAAAAAAAAAAAAAAAAAAAAAAAAAAAAAAAAAAAAAAAAAAAAAAAAAAAAAAAAAAAAAAAAAAAAAAAAAAAAAAAAAAAAAAAAAAAAAAAAAAAAAAAAAAAAAAAAAAAAAAAAAAAAAAAAAAAAAAAAAAAAAAAAAAAAAAAAAAAAAAAAAAAAAAAAAAAAAAAAAAAAAAAAAAAAAAAAAAAAAAAAAAAAAAAAAAAAAAAAAAAAAAAAAAAAAAAAAAAAAAAAAAAAAAAAAAAAAAAAAAAAAAAAAAAAAAAAAAAAAAAAAAAAAAAAAAAAAAAAAAAAAAAAAAAAAAAAAAAAAAAAAAAAAAAAAAAAAAAAAAAAAAAAAAAAAAAAAAAAAAAAAAAAAAAAAAAAAAAAAAAAAAAAAAAAAAAAAAAAAAAAAAAAAAAAAAAAAAAAAAAAAAAAAAAAAAAAAAAAAAAAAAAAAAAAAAAAAAAAAAAAAAAAAAAAAAAAAAAAAAAAAAAAAAAAAAAAAAAAAAAAAAAAAAAAAAAAAAAAAAAAAAAAAAAAAAAAAAAAAAAAAAAAAAAAAAAAAAAAAAAAAAAAAAAAAAAAAAAAAAAAAAAAAAAAAAAAAAAAAAAAAAAAAAAAAAAAAAAAAAAAAAAAAAAAAAAAAAAAAAAAAAAAAAAAAAAAAAAAAAAAAAAAAAAAAAAAAAAAAAAAAAAAAAAAAAAAAAAAAAAAAAAAAAAAAAAAAAAAAAAAAAAAAAAAAAAAAAAAAAAAAAAAAAAAAAAAAAAAAAAAAAAAAAAAAAAAAAAAAAAAAAAAAAAAAAAAAAAAAAAAAAAAAAAAAAAAAAAAAAAAAAAAAAAAAAAAAAAAAAAAAAAAAAAAAAAAAAAAAAAAAAAAAAAAAAAAAAAAAAAAAAAAAAAAAAAAAAAAAAAAAAAAAAAAAAAAAAAAAAAAAAAAAAAAAAAAAAAAAAAAAAAAAAAAAAAAAAAAAAAAAAAAAAAAAAAAAAAAAAAAAAAAAAAAAAAAAAAAAAAAAAAAAAAAAAAAAAAAAAAAAAAAAAAAAAAAAAAAAAAAAAAAAAAAAAAAAAAAAAAAAAAAAAAAAAAAAAAAAAAAAAAAAAAAAAAAAAAAAAAAAAAAAAAAAAAAAAAAAAAAAAAAAAAAAAAAAAAAAAAAAAAAAAAAAAAAAAAAAAAAAAAAAAAAAAAAAAAAAAAAAAAAAAAAAAAACTTATAAGGAGATAAATAACCTGTTTAAATGATGATTCTGGCTGCTTCGTATCAAGACCCAGTTGACATTTTATGTTAATAAAACTATGTAAAATGCTTCCACGGGGCATTTCGCGGTGCGAATAACTTGTAAACGAAACGAGATTCAACGAATCCGTTTTCTTGTCTAAATTATCTGTACCCCAGTCTATCCATATAACTATAATAACAACTTGGAAGTCTTAACCATTTTCCTTAAATCTAACCCGAAAACCTTACGAGAACTTATAAACTAACAAAATCTTCCAAAAATAAACGATCACCAATTGTAACGAAACTCACCACACAACTAGAGGAATCAATAACGAACTCCCAGCAACTTTCAGAATTGAAAACTAACGTGTAACTTTTACGTAACATGAATCTAAAGTTTCCCCAAAACCGTTCTTTTCTTTCTTTCCTTCTTGGCTTTCGACTACTGTTCCTGTTGGTGATGATGATGTTAACAGGTTGTTACAGCTCGTGGGTGTAGTTAAATGGTGGTGGCTCGTGAGATGATAGCCGAACGTGATGCATGGGGTCGTTTGCATGGTGGTAAAGTGGTGAATGGCTCGGTGGTAATGGAGCCGTAGGTGGGAGTCGTGATGGATGCAAAACAGAGCAGCAGGTTGTCATGGTGGCTTCTCGGTGCTAGCAACAAAACAAAATAGCAGCCGCTTATGGTAGTCGTGGTGACTTCCAAACAGTAGCAGTAAACAGTGGTGGTTTGGTGGGGAAGATGATGAACAGTGAAAATGGTGGTTCGGTGGAAGTTCTTTGGTGATAGTAACCAGCAGCGGCAGTAGCTCCAAAGGTGATGGTGCTTGTTTCCGAACAGCACTAACAATGGAGTAGCGAGCAGCAGTAGTAATCAAGAACGAGCAGCAGTAAAACAAAGTAGTAGTCCGATGGTGATGGTGCAGTGCTCAAACAGAAGCAACTGTTCAAGGGGTAGCAGTAGTAGAACTAGAACAGCGGCAGTGGTGATGATGATGATGAACAACAGCAGTGGTTCATAGTTTAGTGGTCATGATGCCGAGCAGTGAAGAGAAGGAGAAGAGAACGGTGGAGTGGTGGTGAAGCTAGCTTGATGATCAATAACTCTTATATATAATCTATATGTATTTATTTGCTCGTGTGTGATAAGAGTTGAGAGGGGAAGGAAAAGAGAGTTGTGAGATTGTCAGTGTGTGTTCGTGAGAAGTGTATATGGTCTCATATATATATAATATAATTTATATGCATTATTGTTTCGTTTTCTGATTATAAGTTCTCGTGAAGCACACTACAAATTTTGGACTTCAGTGATTCTATACAAAAATGTTTCACGGATCATTTGTCACTTAATATATAATATAGATATAGTAGATGGACTGATTGGTTTTAGCTGTGGTAACACGAGAAAGAGAAAATCCAAAAGAGACAATTAATAACAATTATTATTATCAACATGATAGACAGATATTAGTAGTCATTAGCCATATGTTTATCCCGTGATTTAATTTAAATAGTTGACGTTAAATTGTAAAAATTTAAATGTGATTCTATTAAGGCATTTAGACAATATACCTTAGGATTTGGTGTCTTTCATTTTAAAATTTAAATGCCTACCATTTCAACTATTCTAGTTGTCTGTAAGGTAGAATATTGAAATAGACAAATTTCTATTTTTATTTGACCTGAAATTTTACGGATGTTACATTATTCCCCAGTTAAAAGGATTTCGCCCTCGAAATCTAGATTGTATCGAGTAAAAATATATTTAACTTGATTTACGTTTTATCTCAATGACAATAAATCGATATTAGAGGACATGACATCTAAGTATCTATTCTATATTAGACAATCACACATAATTAACAGAAAGATACAAGGCGCATCCCTATTTGATGCCTTCTACTCTCAACAGAGTAGGATGAACTCATATGATTCTAAACAGAATCCTTCTACTCTCAACAGAGTAGGATGAACTTACACACAATCCTCCACTGGATTAACATTTAGAGATAGCATATATAAATATTCCATAATTTGTACACACGTAGAAACTAACAACTTGTACACATATAGTATGGACTACTTGTACATCTATGGTATAGCATAAGTGATTCTATCTAGACACAAATAAGTCTGACTAGGACACTATGCAGAATTCAAATTCATTTCTCTTTCATATTTGACTGTTAAAAACGGCTCCTTTTTAGACTATATAATAATACCTTAGCATACTTTTCTTCATGCCATATCAATTTAACATTTTCCTTTCTTCAGAATCTAAGCAAAACCCGAAACCTTGTATCAAAAATGTTGAATCCTTTTCTAATCATGATTTACATTATTATCATAGTGTGGTTAATTACTGTGGCTCATCTTCCATTGGATGAGGCTTATCCGTGGTTAGTAGCGTTTGTTCTTGGCGTTGTTCCCTTACTGTTTGTCACCACCTGGGTTTCTTTGTATGGTTTTTAAATATGTTGTATCCCTAATTGTTGTATTTCCGCTTAAATAATGTAACAAGTTTCACTTGTATTGTACGAATAATGAAATACAACTGTCTTTGCTCTCTTTTGAGGATTGTTGTCGATTAGGGAAATTCCCCAGTTAAAGAATTTCCCATATTTGTCTTGATAGATTTTTATACCAAGTTCATTTGTGTATTTTAATCGTTGATCGCCCATCATAATTTTAGCCTTTCAAATAATTCTTATTTTCAAATTTGAAGTTCTTTTACCAAGACACTACTGTTATCCAGTTGGAAAAGTCAACATATTTTTGTTGATAACATTTGTCTCATTTTCTTAAATTCAATCATTAAAGGCGATCCATGGGTCAAAAAAACCAAATATCACCTAGATCACTCTTAAAACAATAGTTTGGATCAAAAATTCATCTAGGGTTCAAAAAGATGAATTAGCAATTGATATGGTTCTTGAAAAAGAAGCAGTGAAGAAAAAAATAGTGATGCGTGGAAGACGGTCTATTCCTTAAGCTATTAATTTAGTTGAGGATTTTCTCGACATAGTATACGCTTTTGAGTAAACTGTTCAGCTCTTTTCAACCTTGGTTAAAGGGATGATAAAGTTTAGAAATTTTATCTTTAGTAAAAATAATATTCAGTAATTATTAATTACTGTAACAATGATTAAAATTACTGTAGTTTATGGACATCTGTCTGTTCTCCCAGGTCACATTTCCCTTTTCATCCTCTATAATAGAAACGCGTTTTCTTGAGGAAAATGCATACTAAATCTTTATTCCATCTTTCTTTAATTCACTTAGTTCTTAATCTGCTAATTTGTTTTAAGTTATTCCGTTCACAATCAGCTTGTCTTTCAACAGATCTCCGACCTTCTTTCAGGTAAGCTCATTTTTGTGCTCTTTCTTTCTCATCTTGGATAATATATTATCTATTTGTATGTTTATATAAAACTTTTATCTTTTAATTCATGTTCGCTTAATTTAACAATATTGTTCCACCGATTTATCATAAGATAATGAAAAATTTCGGTGCCTCTTCGAGCGATCCAAAAGGCAAAAGGCCAATGGCTCAAGAGGATCTTGAAGATCTTGAAACAAATAGGGTAAAAAGGATTAAGCAGGAGGCCATGATGTTAGGTATTTCCTTTGAAGATTACAGGGCGATGGTAGATGAAGATGTCCACCTTTTTGAGAAACAAACCTCTGAAGATGAAAAGTTAGCAAAACTTTTATATTCTGTTAATGTGACATACTTTCTTTTAGCTTTTGATCACAACACTATCACTTAACTACCCTACTCGTTTATTCACTGTTCCATAAGAACGTAGTTGAGTCCTCTTGGAAACTAGATTCTATTCTGACTATATCTCTCGTGCAATAGGAACTTTTATTTAAACAATACAATACAGATAAAAATTTAAACATTTCACGAAAAACATAACACACACACACACTAAACATAAACGAATAACATAGTTACAAGAGCTAAAGATACTGCTGATTAGATCAGATTAGCATGTTACATAAGCCTACTAGCGAGAAATAATTCTCTTATTATTAGTTATGAACAGTGATCCATCAACGATTACCAATATGTTTGTCCTCTTAAACACTCGGTACTCACCATGCAACCCGAGTAGCCTAATATGTCACTTAATCACGTTTGCGAACTTATGTGCCCCATATTCAGATACACTCTCACAATCGACACAAACACTAAAATTAAGACATTTGGTGAGTAAAGTGAGAAAGTCTTTAAGAATCAAGTCAGCGGTGACAGGTCGGTGATTCCTCACGCGCAAAGCGACTTAACTTGACTCACGTACGGAAATATACTCAACATTGCATAATGCCAAGTACTTGCATATTTGTGACATTATTTTAAGCACTTATGAAAACCCATGACTTTCGATGAGACCCATGTAGCGAACTTTCTGACAACCTATCCCAAGTTGGAAGCTTTAGGTAGGCTAGGTATACAAAGACACCCCAAGGACTTACTTGTTCGAATCTCAAAGGCCACATTAGCTTCATATTTTCAATAGATTTATTAGATATTTGCATATCTTGTCACAAATATACATCCGAAAAAGCAATACATACACATATATGTACCCGAGACCTTCTATATAAAGACCAAATATACCTAATTACAATGCAAGATCTTTCATAAGATTTAAAGGACTTGTCTATTTTAAGAACAAGCATTCTCAGCCATATATCTGAATACGTTTCCCATAAGAACATTGTATACATTTAAGTTCAGATTATAAGGAAACCTTGGTACTTTGTGCCTATCGATACATCATATAATGGTATCACTGAACTAAGCAATTTAAAGTACAATTCGGTAGGCTTAAAAGCTAAAGTATCGTTACGTCTAATTATCTTGATGCAGTGACCTTACTCTTTTTATTATATTTCTTTTTCTTTTCTGATTTTTTTTATTTTTATTTTGTTTTTCTGACACTATATGACACACATACATTACGACACAAACACTGACTCATTTTACAAAGTTCCTTTTGAGAGACACTGTCACTATAGATTTCTCATTCCAATCAATTGGACTAACAACTCGAAACGAGTTCGTCGAAAATTGCAGCCTCCATAGTCAGCATCTGTATAAGCCACAAACTCAAATTCTCCCCCAATTGAATACCAGAGACCTAGTACTGGTTGCCCTTTGAGGTAGCGAAGAATTCGCTTAACAGCTTTCATGTGACTTTCCCTGGGACATGACTGAAAACAAGCACACAAACAAACCGCAAACATGATATCTGGTCTTGATGCTGTAAGATACATCAATGAACCTATCATGGCCCTATAACGAGTAGGATCAACTTCTGGATCATTGAAAGAAAACATCCCAAGTTGATGGTTCTTTTGTATAGGAGTATCCATCGGTGAAGTATCTTCCATGCCAAATCGTTTCAAGATATCTTGTGCATACTTCGTCTGATGAATGAAGAATCCGTCCTTTTTCTGTTCAACCTGCAAACCTAAAAAGAAGTTCATCTCTCCCATAGCGCTCATCTCAAAAGTCCCTTTCATAATTAGCTCAAATTCCTTGCACATCTTTTCGTCTGATGATCCGAAAATAATATCATCCACGTAAACTTGTACAAGTAGGAAATCCTCTCCCTTCCATTTTGTAAACAACGTACTATCAATCAATCCTCTTTCAAAACCATTCTCAAGAAGATGCTTTGACAGTTTGTCGTACCATGCCCTTGGAGCTTGATGTAATCCATACAAAGCCTTATTCAGTCGATAGACTCTATCAGGATGATCTGGATCTTCAAACCCTGGCGGTTGAGTAACATACACTAATTCCTGGACAGTACCGTATAAGAACGCGCTCTTGACATCCAACTGATATACCTTAATGTCCTTGAAAGCAGCAAATGCTAGAAACAAGCGAATAGCTTCTAGCCTAGCAACCGGTGCAAACACCTCAGTGTAGTCTAACCCATCCTGTTGAGCAAAACCTTGAACGACTAGCCGAGCCTTATTACGTGTCACAATGCCTTTTTCATCCTTTTTGCACCTAAAAACCCATCTGGTGCCGAAAGGATACTCTCCCGGAGGTAGATCAACAAGCTCCCAGACCTGGAGTTTGTCAAACTGAAGTAGTTCCTGCTGCATTGCTTCAACCCAAGATGGATCTTTTAAAGCCATTTGAATATTACTTGGCTCTTCTTGAGATACAAAGCAGCTGAACATACATTCATCAACTATACCGGTTTCTTTCATCTCTGCGAATAAACCAGATAGCTTATTAATTTGAGCTCTTGTCTTAATCCTTGCACTTGGTTCACCAATAATGTCCTCAACTGGATGATACTTGTTGACTCTATGTTGTATAGCTTTATCAACTTGAAGATTTACACCCAAATTTGAACCTATTTCTCCATGAGGAAGTGGAGTAACTGGTTCCAATTCTTGTGCACTTGTATCTTCAGTATCCTTTGATGAACCATCTGCATTGATGTTGCGAGAAGTTGACACAAGCTCTGTATCTTGATCTTTTCTTGATACCTCATTATTCTTTGATGCTGTAGCAGTCACGGATTCTGAAGGAGTAGTAGACCTTGCTTCGATATTCTGATCATGTAGCAATACTACATCATCCACCTCTGAACTACCTGCACCAAAAGAAATAGGACCATTAAAAGAGGTAAACACATCATCATAATTAAACAAGATAGTAGACCCTTGATGTACAGGGGGATTATAGCTAGAAATAACGACATTGTAACCAACATCAACTATTTCAGACTTAATGTTGTACACCCTCCTATTTGGAGATCCCGGAATGTAACCAAGAAAAATTCCCTCTTCAGCCTTCTCGGCAAATTTAGGTTGGTCACGAACTTTTAAAAATGTGCATGGGACTCCAAAAGGTTCCAACCCGGTTAAATTCGGTTTTCTATTGTTTAAAAGCTCGTAAGGTGTCTTATTAAATCTTTTAACAATTAAAACCCTATTTAACACGTGACAAGCAGTGTTAACTGCTTCCCCCCAAAACATAGTAGGAAGCCTTGAATCAGCTAGCATAGTCCTGGCGCTCTCTATCAATGTTCTGTTTTTCCTCTCTGCTACTCCATTCTGTTGAGGCTCATAGGGTGCACTGAATTGATGCTCAATTCCTTTGCTCAGACAATATATTTCCATAATCTGATTCTTGAACTCTGTCCCGTTATCACTTCTGATTCTCTTCACTCTTGTGTTGTACTGATTTTCAACTCTTTCCAAGAATTCCATGAGGATTTGAGCAGTCTCATCCTTGGTCTTCAAGAAAAATACCCACGAGAATCTAGAATAATCATCAGTAACTACTAGACAGTAGTACATAAACCCTATGCTCCGAACATTTACTGGTCCAAATAAATCCATGTGAAGTAGCTGAAATGGAGCGGCAATAGAATTCCGAGTCTTCGGCTTGTGTGACTTTTTAGTTTGTTTTCCTTTTAAACACGACACACATTTATCCTCTACCATAAATCTCTTATTTGGAACACCGAGAACCAATCCATTGCTTGTAATATAATTCATTTTTCTGAAATGGATATGACCCATCCTTCTATGCCATAGCAGAGTGTTAGGACCAGTTCACCTGGAACTGGCCAGTCACCAGTTCACACTTGCCAGTCACCAGTTGCATCTGGAGACTAGTGAAACTGGTGACCAAGAAGATTTGTCCAGAAATATATTGAAGTCCAGTTGCACCGTACAGTTGAGGAAAGAGTGTTAGAAATATAATTTGTAGTAGTTGATTTGTATACCTTATGTAACTTTGTACTTAGAATATAACATTGTTAATATGGAAGGGGGCATAGTGTAAATTGTGCTCTTGTATATAAACCCCCTTCCACATGCATTATGTAACCTTTTGACACTAAATACAATCCAATCTTTCACTGAATCTCTCTCTACTCTCTCTACTCTCTCTCTAGAAACCGCCATTGATAAACTCTAAACACACATAAAAAGCTCGAATTCTATCTTTAACAATTGGTATCAGAGCACAATCAGCATATCTGAACGATCCACAAGCAACAATCCAGCTGGTTTTGTGCTTAATTTTGGTATTATTTGA
>CM067167.1:235242539-235350802 GCA_034093135.1 Erigeron breviscapus | reverse complement strand
ATTTCAAGTAAGGGACTTGAAGAAGATGATGTTATTGAATGGCACTTCGTCATACGTATTAGGGGTAGCAAACCGTTGTTAGGCGGTATTTGCTGCTTGCGTCAATCTTCTATGAATCTTGTGCAAGTGGGAGATTGTTGAATTCGTCTGCCCAAGACACATATTAAATTGACGTGGCTAGTACGTGATGATCCAAGTCGGGTCATACCCAATAACAAGCTAGACAAACACTTATGGTATTTATTTAAATGATTTGATCTTTAAATAAATATCAATACTTGAAACATTTAGAAAGTGGTTTTCTAAATAATTGCACTAGAGATATGTAAATAAATTATATGGATGATTTATTTTGAGAGAAATATGAATGTGTTTTATTTGGTGAAATAAACACATATATATGTTGTGTATAATATGTAACATGTTACATAAGATATGTAACAAGCTATGTTACATTTTATCTATAAAATATATAAGGATATGTTTTATAAAAATTTTGCACAAATTTTGGGTTGCCACCTAGTGAGGCCGCCCCCCCCCCCATGTGCATCTTTGGTGTGTTGTCCAACATACAACATATATGGTCTTGCATTGTTGACAACACACACACAAGATACATAGAGTGTATCACAACTCACATGTTTTGTAAGACAAAAACTCTCTCAATTCTCAAGCAATTCTCTTCTTCTTTTCTTGCTCTTGAATTTCGGCCAAGGGATCAAAAAGGGGAAAGGTTTACAAGTAATAATCCTAGCATAGTTTGGGTGTTTGTTGGAAGCTTGGGGTATACTTGCTTGAGGTTCTTCTAGGTTGAAGACTTGCACTTCAAGATCACCATCTCCTTCTTTTCAACCTTCTCATAAGCTTGGAAGAAGGTAGTCTTCTAAACACCCTATGGTTGTTGCTTTGTATGTATGTTATTCATATACATGGATCCTTATTGTTTGGGTTTTCTTTTATAAGTTAAAATTTGATTTTAACTACATATAACACATTGAAATGGTTCAATTTTCCGCTGCGTTTTAATATTATAAGGATAATATTACTTTGATAAAAACCCAAAAATCCCAACACGATTCTTCCATACATGTTTTATCTTACTTAGCTAATTCGTTAGCTAACACTTGTTTCTTAAATGTGGTTGTTCCCTCAGGTTTAGCTTGAAGGACTAGTTGATGCAGGAAGAGTGAGAGTTGGGGTAGATGCATGCAGGAGAACTTAGCTACCCATAGTCGATTGTCTCTTTAGACATTCATTTACATTTCGTACTTGATGTCGAATTTATGTAGTATTGTTGAACGGTTGTTTTGTGTTGGGCAACCGTTGGGTTTTCATTTTAAACTATTTGATGGTATTGCATGTAACACCAATAAATGCAGAAACCGAACAGTTTTATCGGTTTTGAACGTTTAAAGATTTCTTCCGCAATTTTGACACCGTTAGGTGAAAGTTTTTGAAAACCCGTATTTTTAAACGAAGGGTGTTACATGGGGTACTTGGTTGAACTGGACGATATGCGGCGCATGAACCTTCCATGCGGCGCATATCTGCCAAGTTTTGAAATTGGGTCTTCTGAAGGGAGCCCGATATGCGGCGCATGGACCTACCATGCGACACATATTTGGTGTTGCACAAACGCTTGGTGTTTTCTGTGACAAAATAGGTGAAATATGCGGAGCATGTTTCTTTCATGCGACGCATATGTGCCCAGTTTTGAAATATGCGACGCATGCACCATCCATGCGGCGCATATTTTGGCGTGTTTTGGATTTACGACTCGTTTAGTTTTGATTTCGCTTCGGGACGATATGTGACGATTGGGACAAGTATCTACAGGGAGAGATCCTTCCTTATATTGCATGATTGTAAAGGTGATGTTGATATCTTATCTTATATTTGTACAAAATTTTATGTATGACTGCCTCTCAAGATAAAAGAGTTTTCCCTTAAGAAAAGTTAAGAGGTAAGATGATGGAGTTATTTATGGTTTCTTAAAGCACAAGAAGTAAAAGTTTTCAGGAGCATTCGGTTCCAAATTGATCATGTTTCTCGCCTATGTTCTAACTTAGACTAAATCTGATCATTTACTTATATGAAATTAAAAATTGCAACTAATATTACTATCATCAACTGGAAAATAGTTACAACTTTTATCAAAACGATTAATTACAATAAGTACATGATAAAAGATTCAGGCCCTTCTTTTTGATGACTGCCCTGGTGCATCTTCAGTAGCCTTCCTCTTTGGTGATGGAGATGATGGAACAGACACTGGTGGTCTCAACCCAACACAGCTTCCATTTGTTGTATTCTTCTCCAGACCTTCTCAATTCTCTTCATAAAGGCCCTTACATCTGGAGATAAATCAGTTTTACCTTTAAATGTCAATCCTATCTCCTTCAGTTCAGTCCATCCAAAAGCTTGGACTGTGTATCTTTCCTTTCATCTGTAAAGTTACCCTCCCTGGTCAACTTTACATTAAATCTGGTCATTCCTTGATGATTTTCAGCCAACTTGATTTCAGCATCAACAATTTTTCTAGCATTGGCCCTGAAATTCATCATTTGATCATAAGATGCCTTCTGCTTCGCCATCTGGACCATATATTCAGTTTCCTTGGATACACCACTCTGTTGTCCTTCAGTGGACTGGAGTTGTTGGCGATTAATTCTCAGAGAGGTATCCAGAGGAATGAAAGTGCTCACATCAGCATCCTTTATTGCCTTGATTTGTTTGGCAGTAAGCTTCGGCAGACCAGTCAATCTTTTTCTGTACTCTAACTCTAGAGCACCAGCGTTTTTCCTTATTTTTCTCTGGAGGCTCACCAGTTCCTCCCTTCTCTGCCTTATCAACTCTGGAATTGTAACACCATAAATTAATGAATCATATACCTGTTCTTCTTTAGCGTAGAACGAGCGTATATGAACATCATCCAATGCATCTAGACATTGATGAACTCTGGGATCCTCCTTCATCCTTTTGAACACTTCAATGTTAATGCCTAACCTTCCAGCATTGTAGGAGTCCAGAGTACCCATTGTTGCCATATCCCTATGATGGGCCAGCAGTTCATCTTTTTGATTCTTCTTGAAAATTTCAATCATGATGCATTGTTGTTGCAGTTTCTTCGAGGTGTCATCATCAACATCTGGTTCAACATTTTGTTCTTCTTCTTCAGATACCTGTTCTTTTCCTTTTCTCTTAACAGATTTCAAAGTTGTTGGGATATCTGGAAAAGATTCAAACCTGGGCTCACTGGCATCAGTACCAGTAGCCTCTTCAGTGCTAAGAGCTCTTTGTGCCAATCGTGCACTGGCATCAGTACCAGTCACTTGTTTTCTTTGCACAACACTTTCAGTGGCAACAGCCCTTACAACTTCCTTTTTCTTTCTTATTAACCCTTCTTGGTCACCAGATGATGGAACAGATGATTTTTCCCCCTTGGAATGATCATCAGTCCTGGACTTGAGATCATTCCATATTTCTTCCATCATATGCCTATCCAGAGAACCAAAAGTTCTTCCTTGTTCTGGCATAGCATCAGTCATACCTTTCTTGAGTGCCAACACTTCTTTCTTCATATTTTCAATTTCTTCTGGCAAGTGCTTAGGCAACTCAGTGTTTACCATCTGAACAACTTCAGGCAACAAGCTATCTTGAAGGGTTCTTAGAACAGAAGCCGAGATATCATCAGTGATTGTTTTCAGTATATCACCCCTAAATTTTCTAACAATTTCATCACTAAGGGTGCTGACAATATCATTCTGATCTAATGTTGGCCTGCTCTCCAGTGCACCAACCCTTGTAACTAGCTTCTCAACCTCTTCTTTCAGACCTGCCAGTGGTTGAACTAATTCATCTTTCACTGCAGTCTGAACAGAACTTACCAGTCTTGTTCCAAAACCCTGGACTGCCACTTTAATGTTTTCAGAATTGCGATTAGTGGCCAGTACCAGTTCTTCTAACTTTTCAAACACCATCTTCTCATTCCCAGCAAACAAGTTCATTTCTGATGCTAAATTATTTGAAAATAGGGATTTGAAATCAGAAATAACCTGGGAAGAGCTCTAGAGTGATCTCTCCAGGTCCGCCACCTTACTAAGAAGGCCTTGGACCTCGGTTGAAGATGAAGTGGAGAGACCACTGGGTGGTTCCAGATGAGAGTCATTCTCTCCATTACTGGTACTTGTGCCCAGACCTCTTCAGTTTCAACAGTTTCAGCATTTATAACTGTAGAGTCTGGCACACCTTGTTCAGAAGGGTTGACTGGAGATTCAATGGGTGGTGGTTGAGTTTGTGAAGATTGAATGAATGGAGTGAAGTATGGAGTTGATTGTGGAATTGAAGGTGGTGGAGGTGGTGGTGGTGGTGGTGGCATGCTTGATTCTGGTGGGGGTGGAGGCATTTCAGTTTCTGGAGGGGTAATATTTGTTTCTGGTGGAGGTGGTGGCATTTCTGGAAGACTTTCAACTTGCACACTATCTTCACCCAGAAAGTTCATATCTATATCAAGATTTTGACCTTCAGAAATGGGAGAATCGGCCCCATCCCAAAACATATCACCAGTAACATCATCACCAGCCAATGTACCAGCCTGATCACCAGCCTGAACATTCAAATCAATCTGAGCCTCTTGCTCATTAGTCTGGACTACTTGTCCAATCTGCTCAACCTGCTCACCAACCTGTTCATCAAACTGAGCCATATTTTCTATCTGCTCATCCAACTGGCCAACAACTTCTACATTCTCACTCTGGCCAATATTTTCAACATTCTCCTCTTCAAAAATGGGAGACCCATCCACATCCATTACATCACCAGCCTGTCTTGCTGGGTTTACCTGGACTCCACCTCTCATTAGGCGCCTACTAGATCTAGGTCGTCTGGTGAGATCAACATTTTCTGGTTGCACACCTTCTTCTGGAGCAACTTGCCTTATTGGTTGTACCATCTCAACAACCTGAACATCTTGGTCATCACCAGGACTTTCAACAACTTGTACTCTACCTGGTGCCTCTACTTGTTCCCTTTGAAAAGCCAACATTGCTGGAGGAATATCTACCTCTCCAGTTCTTGATTGAAGGTTGTTCAAGTCCCTCATAAACTCACTCACAGAAAAGTGAGTAGTATCATAGTCATACTGGTCTCCTAGGGCACTTCTAAACATAAGGGAAAGAAAACGAATGAATGGAACATGGGGTTTTCTCCCTTTAGCTTTCAATCGATCCACCAAATCATTGAATAAGATCTGAGCAAAATCTACTCTTATTCCGAACCACAAACAATAGGCAATCTGGAGCTGGGTTTGATTTATCTGATCAAGACCCCCAGAACTACCTCCCAGACATTCAACCAGGTGTGTGAAGAAAAATCTCCACGAGTCTGTCAGTCTGCTCATATAAATAGTCCCCTTTCTTAATAACTGGCCATGGTCATCAAGTATTTCGGTGTGCCCCATCAACCTGCACACTTCCCTGTAATTTATGCCTGATGGAAGTTCGATGGGCAACTCATTCTGGTCCAGATATTTCAACTGTAACACAGACCTGAGTAAATTTACTGAGAAACTAAAAGATCTGGTACCTCCCCTAAGAGTATAAGAAATTGATGAGGTTTCTTCATTGTAAAATGCGGAGTACCAGAATTCACACAAATAATCATGGTACATTCTCCCTGGATTTAGGGTTAATGCACCATACAGAGGGCATGAGAGAAAGAAAGTATTCAATCTCCCAATGATCGATTGAGCAGGATGAGAACTGGAAAGTTTGGCCATCCAGTTATTCATGTTGATTCGAATAGCTTTTGCTTCAAGAGTGATGTGTCTCGGTTTAACAACATTATCAACCGGAGCATATTCGGCAGATAAAAGGTTTTTAGGTGCCATTTATGATAGAAAGATGAAGATGAAATTGAATAAATTTAGGGTTTATGATGAAGAAATTAATGAATTTGCAGTTAATATGAAAGATTTAATGATTGGAAAAGAATGAAGAATTGAATGAAGGAATTAGAAGATTTGGGAGTAAATGTTCGAAGTAAATGAAATTGAAAGTGAAAGTGGGTATATATAGGAGAGATAATGTGGAACTCAAACGGGTTAATTTGAAATTATCAAATATAATTTTGATCGGGTTTTGAGATCCGCATTAAGTACATCACATCACACATTAATGTGTGATGGTTCACCGCCCACAAAAAACTAACAACTTGTTCTTTTTATCTTCCCAAGGTAAAAATACCATCATCACGTTTGAAAAAATTACATGCCACGTAGGATTTATAAGATAAATATCTTTGAAAAAGTTTGCTTACGTGGCACACACAATGACCAAGTATTTAAAAAATATTGTGACTCAATTCAGTCCATCTGAAAGTTGACTAGACACTCCAGTATCACTGGTGGATTAGTCCAGTGAAGCATGTACTGATGGTACCAGTGAAAACCATTTTGAAAGACTGGTAACTTCAAACATGCACGTCAACTAATACAGACAAATGAGAGGGACACATTTACAAGAAGACAAAAGTCTCCTCAAACATGCACTTCAACCTATCCAGTTACCAGTGAGAGGGACATATTTACAAAGCACCAGTAATATTTTCTGGACAATTCGTCCAGTAAGAAAAATTTTGTCCAGTGAGAAAATAAATTAATAAATTCCCTTTGAACTTTAAACATTTTTTAAGAAAAATATATCTTTCAAAGTCTTCCCCCTGGAGTGTTGATCCAGAAATAAATTTATGAATCTTTAAATCAAAGATCCTTAGTAGTACACAATGGCGTTCAATGCTAAGGTTCCAGATTTAAGGGTTTAACATTCCCAACTCACCAACAAGATATTCAAATGTTTTGACATCCAGTGGTTTCGTAAAAATGTCAGCGAGTTGTTTGTCAGTGGGGATAAAATGGAGTTCAATGTTTCCTTTCACAATATTATCACGAATAAAGTGATACCTGAGATCAATGTGCTTGGTTTTGGAGTGCATGACTGGATTGTTTGAGATAGCAATGGCACTGGTATTATCACAAAAGATTGGAGTCTTTGAATACTTAATACCATAATCAAGCAACTGGTTCTTCATCCAGAGTATCTGAGCACAACAACTGGCTGCAGACACGTATTCAGCTTCAGCAGTGGACAATGAAACTGAAGTTTGCTTTTTACTGGTCCAACTGACCAGTTTGCCACCAAGGAAATGACATCTACCAGTAGTGGATTTCCTGTCTATCTTACAACCTGCATGATCTGAATCTGAATAACCCATTAGATCCATGCCTGAGCCTTTGGAATACCAAAGACCTAGACTGGGGACACCTTTAAGGTACTTCAGTATGCGCTTTACAGCAAGCATATGAGATTCCTTTGGATTAGACTGATATCATGGCACATAAACATGTTGAAAACATTATATCTGGTCTACTGGCAGTTAAATACATCAGTGAACCAACCATGCCTCTATAGACAGTAGTGTTAGAAATATAAATGTAGTAGTTGATTTGTATACTTTATATTGTTTTATACTTAGAATGTAAATGTCTAAGTATGGAAGGGGCTTAGTGTAAATTAGTCATATGTATATAAATCCCTTCCATTAAGCATTTTGTAACCTTTGACCTTATAATACAAGCTAATCTTTCCCTGACATCTCTCTACTCTCTCTCTACTTTCTCTCACTAGAAACCTTCATTAACACACACTAAAACACACACTAAAGCTCGAATTCTAGTCTTAACAATTGGTATCAGAGCACAATCAGAGTTGCTGAACGATCCACAAGCTTTTTACAAGCTTAATTTTGTGCTTAATTTCAGAATTTGAGCATTTTTTTCTGAAAGGTTCATTTGCAGAGCTCACTGTTTCAGTGATTCCTGCAAATTAAGTGTGTTACTGTCCTAATTTTGTTCACCGATCGATTTAATGTCAATATATCTTTCTTCGCTATCAATTTCAGAAGCTAATTTCATCATTTGAGTAGTTTTCAATCGAGCTCTACAAATCGCATGTTTGTGAGGGTTTGAGTTCCAGTTGAAATTAGCATCTAATTTGTTTGAGGAGTTGTGCGCATTAATTTTCTGAACATTTTGATATAAAGTTTGAGTTCTAATTCGCAAAAATGAAGAAGATATCGAAGATTTACTATCTTCTCTGCAAATGAGGTGTTAGTTGAACGAAGAAGACAACAAATAACCGACTATTTTGTCGTGTTGTTGAGTTCTTACTTGTACTATTTGCAGAAGTCGTTGGCTAAGAGGTATTCTTATTTGTACTATTTGCAGAGCTCCTTGCTCGGCAAATACGTGGTTCAGAATTTTGGCTAAGTACTGGAACTTCACTTGTTCTATTTGCAGAGCATTTTGCTCGGCAAATAGTTGTTTTTGAGAATTGAGAATTTTTGATTTGAGACTGGTGCTACTTGCATTGTTTGCAGAAGTTTAGCTCGGCAAACAAGTGGTTTTGGGTGGTGTGACTAAGTACAAGTTCTATTTGTACTGTTTGCAGAGTTATTTGCTCGGCAAATAGTTGTTTTTGAGAATTGAGAATTTTTGATTTGAGACTGGTGCTACTTGCATTGTTTGCAGAAGTTTAGCTCGGCAAACAAGTGTTTTGGGTGGTGTGACTAAGTACAAGTTCTATTTGTACTGTTTGCAGAGTTATTTGCTCGGCAAATAGTTGAAATTGATTCTTTGACCAAGTGACTTTATAAGTTGTACTGTTTGCAGAGATTTAAGCTCGGCATTCAGTTGTTTTTAAGAATTTGGTCACTTACACTATTTGCAGAGAACTAAGCTCGACATTTAGTTGTTTTTAAGAATTTGGTCACTTACACTATTTGCAGAGAACTAAGCTCGGCACTTAGTTGTTTTTAAGAACTTGGTTACTTACACTATTTGCAGAGAATTAAGCTCGGCATTTAGTTGTTTTTAAGAATTTGGTCACTTAATCTTACTTGTTCTATTTGCAGAGGTTTAAGCTCTGCATTTAGTTGAAATTGAAAAATCTCAAATTTTGTTTAAGTCTTTTATTGCTTGCAATGGCTTCAAGAGAGGCTTTATCACTTGGTTCTGAAGGAAGACCACCTGTCTTATTTAGAGGATCTTATCCTCAATGGAAGAAAAGATTTCTGAATTGGATAGACAGGCAAAAGAATGGAAAACTGCTAAGGAAATCATACAAAGAAGGTCCTGAAATTCCAAAGAACCCTGTGAGTGGAGAAGTTTTACCTGAAGAAAGTTGGAATACAGATCAGAAAAACAGAGTTGAGGCTGATCAAAGTGCAATTGCATACCTATACCAAGCACTTCCTGATGACATTTACTGCAATGTTGATTCCTATGAAACAGGAAAAGACATTTGGGATGAAGTGGAGAAGCAGATGGAAGGATCAGATGTATCAAACACCATTAGGTTGTCAACTGTTTTGAATATGTATGAAACATTCAAACAACAAAAAGGTGAACCTTTGAATGAGGTGTACATCAGATTCTGCAATGTCATCAATGAGCTGAGAAAGAATGATGTGAAGAGAACCAATATGGAACTGAACATCAAATTCATCAAGAATCTGGAAGAGGAATGGCAAGTGTATGGAACCCAACTCAACCAACAATCAGATTTTGGAAAACTCACCATTCACACCTTATTTGAGAAGCTGCAACTGAATGTTGAGGATGTCAAGAGAATTCAGAAGCAAAAAGGGGAGAGTTCTCATTCCGATCCATTAGCCTTGGTAGCTGAGAAGAAGAATTCAAGAGTATCAAAACAAAGATTTGTTGAGTCTGAAACTGATTCTGATTTGAGTGATATGAGTGATTCTGATCTTGATGAAAGACAGAAAGAGATGTATAAGGAACTCGCTTATTTCACGAAGGCTTTAAAGAAGAAATTCTTCAAAAAAAAACCAACCAACAATCAGCTTAGGACTTCATCAGTCTCTTCGTATGCAAAGCATACAAATGCTCCTAAGTTTGATCCGAAGAATGAATTTGTTGGTGGTGAGAAGAAGTTTAACAATCAGAAGAGGTTTGAGAAAAAGGGTATGGATAAAAGGAATGAAGACAAGAAATGCTACAACTGTGAAATTCCTGGACATTTTGCTATAAACTGCACCAGACCTCGACAAAAGAACTCCGAGTACTATAAATACAAACTGATGCTCGCAAGACAAGAAGAAAGTGGCATTGCTCTTCTCGCTGAAGATGACAAGTGGTTGCATCTATCTGATGAGGAGACAGATGAACTTGCAGCAAACGTGTGTTTCATGACAAAGATCAAGAGATCAACGGAGTTGGAGGAAGCTGATGAAAGTTCTTCAGAGGTCGAGGATGAGGTAATTAACATTACTCAATCTGATTTAGATTACTTAATGAATAAGAGTGCTCAATCGATGAAGTATGGGAAAGGGTTGAGTAAACAAATTTCTCAATTAACAAAGCTTTTGGAAGACAAAGAGATCGAATTTCAAAATTCTAAAGATAAATTTGAATCACTTCAAAAGGATTTTGACAATTTGAAAACTGAAAAAGCAGCTGTCATGTTTACTCCGACCTCCAAACTGCATCTTGAGAAACAAGAACTTGAGACCAAAGTTCTTGAACTGAGCAAGACTGTCAGACAACTTCAGGTTGAAAAGACAAATGAGATGTTTAGAGCAAATGCTTTGGCTGAAGACATTGAGTCTTTAAATGTCAAATTCAAAGAATCTATCCCTGATGTGACAGAATTTGAAAACAAAATTTCTGACCTAAAATATGAATGTTGTATAAAAGATTCTCTTAAACAAAAACTTGATAAAGAAAATGATGAGCTGAAAGCTGAAATCAAGTCTTATCAAGAAAAATTGTATAAGATCAATCGTTCATATCAACAAGTCTTTTTAAATAGGCCAAGAAGTTCTGAAACAATATTCACATCAGGGCTGGGTTATAACAATCCAAAATGTTTGCTCAAAGCACAGGAAGAAATCCCATCCTTATACAAGGAATCTTATTTGAGGTGTGGGATGACAGACCAATTTGTGAGACCGACTGATAGTGATTATGAGGCTGATGATTTTCTAGAAAAGGGTGCAAAGGTCTATTTTAACTATGCGTTAATGGATGAGTCATATGACTTCTTTGCTAACTCTACACAGAAGACAATCAAAGACAATCATGAGGCTGTAATACCCGAAATTCTAGAGTGTTTTACTGAAAAACCTTTGGAAAATTCTAATCCTATTCCAAAACCTGAAAATTTGAGACCTTATGTGCCACAAAAAAGTTTTGGAAAAGGTAATTAAAGATCTGGAAAAGTCTCTTGAGAAAAAGCAATCTTTGATAGAAAATTTGAAGACTCAAAATCATTATGTCATTGACTCACCCAAGAATCATGAAAATGAGTGTGACCACCCCAATTGTCCTGTTTGTGAAGTTATGGCCACTCCATCTCCATCAACCAAATCTGTCTGTCAAAATGAGACAACTTCACAAAATACATGTTCTATAAGTGAAATCATGAATGCATCTGTGAAAACTGAGAGTCAAGTTGTCCATGTTTCTGTTCAAACTGATGGTGATTTAGATGATGTTCATGATATTGATGATTATTTTTTCCCAATTACCTCTAAAATTGAGACTTTCACCAAATTTTCTGAAGGAACTCAATCTTACTTGAATGAAATTGATGCTTTCAAACAAAAGTTTGAAAAAGAAAGAAAACAGAGATTAAATGTGCTAAAGGAACTTAATGATTTAAAAGTTGAATCCCAACTTCAGAAAATAGCACTTCAATTTCATAAAGAAAATGAAAAAGCATCAATTTCACTCAAGCAAAGTCCATGTCCAATGAAGAAAAGTGACGTCAGTGTGAAGTTGGAAACTGATGAAATGTCAACATATTTGGAAGACAATCATGATTTTGATCCTGAGTTTGAAAAACATTTTGTTAAAAAGGAAGAAAACTTGATTTTCATCTAAAGAAGATTCCAAAGTCACACTCTTCACAATCTTCATCAATCAATAAGTTCCAAAGACCAAAGACCACCCAACAATCAAAGTCCAACCCATTACCAAAGACTGCTTCAAAACCAAATACCAAACCAATACCCAAGACTGCTTCAAAACCAAATAACAAACCAATACCAAAGACTGTTGCAAAACCCAAGACTAACCAATCACCTGAGACTATTTCAAGACCAAACCAAAGAAAGGTCCCAATGTGACCTCTAGGCAAACACAGATGTACAAGGTCAAATCTGAACCTAAATCACAGAAAGAAGTCAAAACAAGCAGTGGTCAGAAGATTGTTAAAATTGAATCTTTCTCATTAGGTAACAATCAACCTCAGCAGGTTAGGTATTCTAGTTTCCCTAGGTACTCTCAGACGAATCCTAAGTGCACTTTACATAGGGTTAGAGATACTGTAACAGGCATGACTAAATACAAAGACCAGTATGGATGGTTGTCACCTAATAACATTAAGAAAGTGAATAAGACCACAGAACCCATCAAAAAGAAACCTGTTAAGAACAAAGTTGACAAATTGTTTGCTAACTCGAAGAATGTTCGTGTTTCAGGTGACGTGTGCTTAACTAGTAGCAGTAGATGGATCCCTAAGGATAGATATTTGAATGCTTCTAGTAAAGTTAAGCTTGATGGGAGAACTTCTACTGTCAAACAAGTGTGGATTGTTCGTAGATCGATTACATTAGATAATACTGATAAATCTAGGACTAGTCCTGCTTGTACCAAAACATGTGTATAAACTTTTACACTTCTTTGCTTGTAATTCGTATATGTGTTTTTGAACATTTATGTGTGCTTATTTGTTTTTTTTTGAATAAAGTGTTTGTTTGCATGTTATTTTGCTTAAATTTTTTATGAGTACTTGCATGTTATTCCTCTAACCTGCAAGGACCCAATCTACATGGGTACCTAAACCATATTCCCTGTCCTTGCAGGAATTTCTCATTTGTGTATGGTATGTCGACTCGGGATGTTCTCGCCATATGACTGGAAACAAATCAATTCTTTCGAACTTTGTTGAAAAGTTTATGGGAACCGTCAGATTCGGAAATGATCATATCGCTCATATTCTTGGTTACGGAGACATTGTCAAAAATGGAGTCACCATCAAGAGAGTTTCCTACGTTGAAGGACTTGGACACAATCTCTTTAGTGTTGGTCAATTTTGTGACAATGATCTTCAAGTATTATTTAGGAGATATGAATGCAAAGTGCAGATTGAAGATGGTGTGGATATTCTGACTGGAACAAGAGACAATAATTTGTTCACAATTGATCTCAACAACATCCCATCCATTTCTTCAGAGATTTGTCTTCTTTCGAAAGCAACTGCACAAAACTCTTGGTTATGGCATCGCCGTCTTTCTCATCTTAACTTTCAAACGATTAATACACTCGTGGATAAACAACTTGTTGAAGGTCTTCCGGACTACAAGTATGAAAGTGAACATGTTTGTCCAGCTTGTGCAATTGGAAAGATGAAGAAAGCTTCACACAAACCAAAGAAGCACCTAAGTACAGAAGGTCCTTTGCACCTTATTCATATGGATTTGTGTGGCCCAATGAAAGTTCAAAGTATCCATGGGAAGCGATACATTCTAGTGATTGTAGATGATTATTCTCGTTACACTTGGGTATTCTTTATTCATGCAAAGAGTGAAACTCCACAAGCGATTATTGATTTCATCAAGAAGACCCAAGTCAATCTTAAATCATCTGTTAGAATTGTTCGCTCAGACAATGGCACTGAATTCAAGAATTCAACAATTGATTCTTTCTTCAAATCCATGGGTATTTCTCACCAATTTTCCGCTGCCAGAACACCTCAACAGAATGGAGTAGTTGAACGTCGAAATCGAACTCTTGTTGAAGCAGCTAGAACAATGCTTGCCTATTCGAAGTTGCCACCGAATCTATGGGCTGAAGCTGTTGCTACTGCTTGTTTTACTCAAAACAGATCCATAATAAACAAGAGGTTTGATAAAACTCCGTATGAGGTGATAAACAAAGAAAGCCCAATGTGAACTTCTTGCACATTTTTGGATGTGTGTGTTATGTTCTCAATGATCGAGACAATCTGGGCAAATTTGAACCAAAAGGCGATGAGGCATATTTCATCGGTTATTCAAAAGAATCCATTGCATATCGTGTATATAACCGAAGAACCAAGAGAATAGAAGAGAGTATGAATGTCAAATTTGATGAACTCTCAGGAATGGTTCTTGAACAACACAGTTCAAGACCCGAACTTCAATGTCCACAAGCTTCCACAACTCAGACTGCATCAAATGTCAAATCATTCTCTACTCCGACTTCACAAGATTTGGATATCTTGTTTGAAGAATTTTTCCAAGTTCCGAATAAAGTGTCTGAATCTGATGAGAATTCAAATGAACCATCAAGTTCAAATTCGAAAGAGATGGATCCAAATGAGTCTTCACCATCACAATCATCAGATGTTAGTTCACCATCTGATTCTCCTCCACCTACTGATTATTCAGAGTTGCATACTCAACCTCATGTTATCTCTCAAGTGACAAATCCATCAACCAATCCAGAAGATTATAATCAAGATAACTTTGTTGAACCAATTGCTACTTCACTTGAACAATTGACAGAACAACATACTCCTGATTTTATTGATTCTGAAGAATCTGGTGATCCAATTGACCCAATTCCTCACACAACCAAATGGACTAGAGCTCATCCGATTTCTCAAGTCATTGGTAATCCAACAACTGGAGTTCAGACAAGATCCGCTTCCGCAAATGAATGTTTGTTTGTGAATTTCCTGAGCATTGTTGAACCAAAGACAGTACATGAAGCTCTAAGTTGTCCAGATTGGGTGAAAGCTATGCAGGAGGAACTGAATCAATTTGAACGACTTGAGGTGTGGAAATTGGTTCCCAATCTTTACAAGAACAAGGAGCCAATTAAAACCAAGTGGATCTTCAAGAATAAAAAGGATGAAACTGGAGTTGTTGTACGCAACAAAGCACGATTGGTTGCAAAGGGATATTGCCAACAAGATGGAATTGACTACGATGAGACATTCGCACCAGTTGCACGAATTGAGGCTATTCGGATGTTTCTTGCCTATGCTGCCTACAAGAACTTCACAGTCTACCAGATGGATGTTAAAACTGCCTTCTTGAATGGAATTCTCAAAGAAGAAGTCTACGTTGAACAACCAGAAGGTTTTGTGAGTTCCAAACATCCTGACTACGTTTACAGGTTAGACAAGGCATTGTATGGTCTGAAACAAGCGCCTCGTGCATGGTATGATGCTCTATCTTCTTATCTTGTGAAATCTGGTTTTAGCAAAGGTTCGATTGACACTACCTTGTTTATAAAACGACAAGAAAGTGACATCATTCTAATCCAGATTTATGTTGACGACATAATTTTCGGGTCAACTAACCCTAAATACTGCAAGAATTTCTCTGCTTTAATGATCAAGAAATTTGAAATGAGCATGATGGGTGAATTAAATTTTTTCCTTGGTCTACAAGTAAAACAGTTGTCAAATGGTACTTTTATTTGTCAATCTAAGTACATTCTTGACATGTTGAAAAAGTTTGATATGATGGATTGTCAAACAATTGGAACACCCATGGAAGCTCGAACAAAGATAAATGCTGACTTAAATGGAAAATCTTTTGATCAAAAGAAATATCGCAGTATGATAGGGTCACTCATGTACTTGACTGCAAGTCGCCCGGATATTATGTTCGCCACATGCATGTGTGCCATGTACCAGGCCAATCCCAAGGAAAGTCATTTCCAGGCCGTTAAACGGATCTTCCGATACCTGAAAGGCACAGTGAACCTTGGTCTCTGGTATCCTAGGGATACCGGGTTTCAGTTAATTGCATATTCGGATGCAGACCATGCAGGTTGTAAGCTTGATCGAAAAAGTACTTCTGGGAGTGTACAGTTTCTAGGGGATAGATTGGTCAGTTGGTCTTCAAAGAAACAGAATTGTGTATCCACATCTACTGCAGAAGCTGAATACGTTGCTGCAGCAAGTTGTTGTTCACAGGTTCTTTGGATGAAGACACAGTTGACTGATTATGGATTTCAATTCAACAGGATTCCCATCTACTGTGACTCTAAGAGTGCTATTGCTATTTCTTGCAATCATGTACAACACACAAAGACCAAGCACATAGATGTTCGGTACCATTTTCTTAAAGATCATGTCGAGAAAGGTAACATCGAACTCTATTTTGTCCCAACAGACTACCAACTTGCAGATTTTTTCACTAAGCCTTTGGATGAAAACAGGTTCAATTTTCTGAAAACCAAGTTGGGAATGCTTGATTTACAAACTTAAATGCTTTCATGCCATGTATTCTCTATTCATTCTCTGTTTCAAACATTGATGTGTTTTCCTTGTTATTACATGCAATGTTTGAGGGGAGAAAAAGGGTAGAATGCATGAGTTTAGGGGGAGTTTGTAAATTTAGTATAGTCTAATATGCTTAATTTGAGGGGGAGTGTGCAAATGCATGTAAATTTTTGTCTGATTATTTGTTAATTGTTTGTTTTATTTGTTTAAAATTTTTTTTTTTCTTTATTTGTTAATTGTTTGTTTTATTTGTTTAAAATTTTTTTTTCCTTTCTTTATTTGCATGTGTGTTTGTCGTTAAAATCTGAAAAATCAAATACAAAATTAGAAAATCCAAAAATGATAAAAAGTTTTTTTATTATTTTGTTATTCTGTTTTATTTTTTTATTGTTATTTTTTTTATTATTTTTTTATTATTATTTTTTTTCTTTCTATATTTTTTTGTTATTAGTTAGGTTTCAGCCCAAAACCATTATGAGCCCAAAATGAGGTTTTAGCCCAATAACAAATTGAGTCCATCTACCATGTGAAGCCCATGACCAGTTTGACTTCGGGTCCACACGCGGGTCATACCCAGACCCGCGACCCGAATATGTATCTTAAAAGGAAAATGGGCGGGTCAACCTCATTCATTATTCGAATTCAAACCAAATATCTTACTTTATCTCTCTCATCATTAGTCTTTAACTTGTCATTAATCAATCAAATCAATCATCATTTGAGTATCACTTAAAGTGAAGTTGCTACTTTGATCATCAGTGTGTTACCATTTTCTTTCTGTTCATCGATTATAATATCCATTTCAAGGTAATATACTTAACCTTAATCTTTGTTACCAACTGTTTGATGAAATGTCGAGATGAACTGCTCATGTTCTTTATGCTTGATATGATGTTTTGATGATTGTTTGGTATGTTAGATGCATGATTAGGACTTTTGCTTGTTGTTAATATGAATTTTAAGTCTTGAATCTGCATGTTGTTGAAATTTTCTGGGTTTGATTTGATGATAGGCTGGGTAAAATTTTTTTAATAAAATGTACCATTTGCAGAGCAGTTTGCTCGGCAAATGATGTGTTTTTGATGAAAAGTACCATTTGCAGAGCATTTTGCTCGGCAAATGGGTACTTTGTTCTTGATCTCTTTCAAATCATCAAGTGTGATTAACCTGTTCATAATTTTGCCAAAGTTTTTTTTTGGATCACAAGTGCCATTTGCAGAGCGTTTTGCTCGGCAAATGCTTGTTTTCATCAAACCAGAAAATTTTCACCAAGTTTTTAAACACAACATAATGCAGAGCATTTTGCTCGGCATTCAAGGTTGTTGGCTTTCAAATGAATCAAAGTTTTTAAAATCAATTGTTTGCAGAGCTTTGTGCTCGGCAAACAAGCATTTTGAATTCCAAAATTTTTCCAAGTATTAAAATGAACTGTTTGCAGAGCAGTTAGCTCGGCAAATGATGTGTTTTTGATGAAAAGTACCATTTGCAGAGCATTTTGCTCGGCAAATGGGTACTTTGTTCTTGATCTCTTTCAAATCATCAAGTGTGATTAACCTGTTCATAATTTTGCCAAAGTTTTTTTTTGGATCACAAGTGCCATTTGCAGAGCGTTTTGCTCGGCAAATGCTTGTTTTCATCAAACCAGAAAATTTTCACCAAGTTTTTAAACACAACATAATGCAGAGCATTTTGCTCGGCATTCAAGGTTGTTGGCTTTCAAATGAATCAAAGTTTTTAAAATCAATTGTTTGCAGAGCTTTGAGCTCGGCAAACAAGCATTTTGAATTCCAAAATTTTTCCAAGTATTAAAATGAACTGTTTGCAGAGCAGTTTGCTCGGCAAACAGTGCATTTTGTTCAAATTGAATTCCAAGTCATTCAAGCTTTAAAAACAACTGTTTGCAGAGCTTATTGCTCGGCAAACAGATCATTTTGGTTAAAACTTTTCCAAGTCTTAAAACAACTGTTTGCAGAGCATTTTGCTCGGCAAACAGTACAAAGTGAAAATTTTTCACCAAGTTTTTAAAATCAACTGTTTGCAGAGCATTTTGCTCGGCAAACAGTACAAAATGAGAATTTTCTCAAAGTTTTTAAAATCAACTGTTTGCAGAGCATTTTGCTCGGCAAACAGTACAAAATGAAAAATTTTCACAAAGTCTTAAATTCAACTGTTTGCAGAGCATTTTGCTCGGCAAACAGTACAAAATGAGAATTTTCTCAAAGTTTTTAAAATCAACTGTTTGCAGAGCATTTTGCTCGGCAAACAGTACAAAGTGAAAATTTTAACCTAAGTTTTCAAATTCAACTGTTTGCAGAGCTTTTTGCTCGGCAAACAGAACAAAATGAAAAATTTTCACAAAGTCTTAAATTCAACTGTTTGCAGAGCATTTTGCTCGGCAAACAGTACAAATTGAAATTTTCCTCATTGAAATTGTTCTTTATCAATTGACAACATTTTTGTTGTTCAATATAAGAAAATTTCATACATTTCAAAGGAGTGAATCTGAACAGCTCATTTGCAGAGCTTTGAGCTCTGCATTTACATGTTTCAACTCCAATACAAATTAGAATTTCAAATTTTTTGTTCTTTATTTTTATTCTATGTTTCTTTTATTATTATTTGTGCTGTGTTTTAAAATGTTTATTTGTATATGTGTATTGTGTATGTAAATATATAGTATTTCATAAGTGTTTAGAGTGAGAGGCAAGGTATCGAACGCCTTTGTGTACTACCTTGTTTTCTTATCTTTTAATACTTATGTGATTCTATATATTGTCATGTTTTGTATATATATTTGGGTGAGATGCAAGGTATCGAACGCCTTTGTGTACTACTTTGTTCTCTCATTTTTAATATATATGCAAAACATTGTCTGTGTAATAAATGTGTTTCTTAAAAAGTTGGTATATTTTGTTATTTTTTCTGTGTTTAACATGTCTTTTCTGGTCAAAAACTTTGGTCAGTTTGTCTTGAACAGAAAAAAAAAAATAAAGTATCCAGATGGCAATGTTTAGAGAAGGAGATTCAATGAAAATGCAAGCTAATCAAGCATTACATATTCCTTTTGCTTGCAAATTTCCTATCATTCCAGAGATTCTCAGCTATCATCCACTAAATAATGCTTTAACTGGAGGTGCACTTGTACCTGAGAAGTATGTCTTTGTGCTGTGGGAATCTATTGAATATGTGCGAGGAAGTAAAAGGCACAACACAGCAGAATACTTCAAATTTTCACTAGAATCAGAAACTGAAATCTTCAACTGTAGATTAACTCTGGATGAATTTAGAACAATCATTGGATTTCCTGTTATAGAAGAATACGAAGAACTCCCATCTGTTGAGGAAATGTTGGCAGGAGTTCATTCGTTGGGTTATGCAGGAGATTTGACAACGATGAGAGATTTTCGAAGAAGTAATGTAGCAACTCTCTGGCATACGATGTACAATATTCTTTCAACCTGCTTGATGCCGTCACAGAAAGGAATTGATCTGATGACAAAAGATTCTTTGGCAATCTATTATGCAGTCACTCACAATGTGCAGTGTGACTTTGCGACTATAATATGGAAAAAGCTGATTCAAGTTGTTAAGGGAAAGGATAAACAAGACAGAAAGTATATTCCATTTATCAGATTTTTCACATTGGTTATCGAAGATGCTCTTGATAACAGAGAAGAAATCCCAAAATTGGAGAATAGCTTTAAATGTGTGATTGCCTTGTATAAATCAAATCTGAGAGGCACAAGTTGTGACACAGTAAGACCTTTTCCGATTCCACCATTTTTGATAAACCTGGTTCCTGCTCAGAGTCCTCACCTTAGGGCTTATCTCGAGTGGTTAGTCTCAGTAATGGGGTTTGAAAGCCGACAGACTCCTACCCAGACTGAGCATAGGTCGCCAAGTGAGGGTCCTAGTTCGTCAAAAAGAAAAAGAGGGGTTAGTGATGAAGGGGCCTCTGAGCAGAGGAAAAGAAAGTCTAAAAGAGTTATGTTTCAGCAAGATGTTGCTTCACCTGAACCTATTTCATCACCTGTTTCACAATCCACACCAAACATTACATCACAAACATCACCTTCACAATCTACACAATCTACACCAACCGTTCCCCTTTCACAATCTTCACCTTCGCAATCGATACCTTTACCATCCGTTGTTTCACCGAATCCACCAATTCTAACACCACCTCGATCAATTGCTTCAATACTACCTGATGAACCAACTCCACCACCAGGTAGACGACTTAAAATGTCTGCTAGAAGTGTTCTAAAGCAGACTTCAAAGAAGAAGAAATCAAAAAGAAAACATAAGTTGTCTAGATCTGCAAGACAAAGACTAGAATCTTCTTCAGCAGATGTGAATGACCAACCTGGTGCCTCAGCGGAGTTTGATGTTGAACAAGCAACAAGAATTGTGCATAATGTTGAATCTGAGATTGAGCCTGAGAATGTTTGCACTGGAGATGATACAAGGCGGGACTGAGGGAGGAGTTGAAAATACCAGAGAGGATGTGCGGTCCGGGTTAGGACAAGGGCAAAAAGAAAACAATGGCCCTCCATTAGTTCAAACAAATGTGTCTAGCCGGGTTGTTTACCCTAGGGTAGAAATCGGGAACTGCCCATTCTCGTTTGCACCAACCTCTCCCAGCCATTCTGACTTCTCACAACAGGAGTTAGTCTCAGAAATACACGGGGATAAACCACGCTCACCACACTCTCCTCATTTGGAGGATGAGAGTGTTGAAATTAGAGAGGACCATCCCCACCTCTCGCCTTCAGTTCATGCACAAGAGTCTAGATCCCCTAGGGACACTGATTCACAAGCCCAGTTGAGTACTGGTGCCGGAACAAGCGGAGAGGGACCCACTTTGTGTGACCTCAAGGACAGCTTGGAAATCCTGCCTTAGCTAACATCACGCCAGCTTTAGCCGCAGGTAACAGTCCTCAGACCGAGACTGGGGAGCAGTATGAACGCCGTAGTGACACTGCTGTTCCTCAGGATCAACCTGACACTGTATTAACGGGCATTCTCAGTGACCCCGGTGTTGTTAGTGGTGTTGCCCAACAACAAGTCCAGGACAGTGAGTTATCACAGTCTAGGACGCCAATTGATTCGGGTTGCAAAGCCCATGAATCTGAAACTGCTGGTGAGGGTATAACCCGAGGATCCGCAGGAAATCCTGAATCAGCATCGCTGAATTTAGGTCACACCACAAGTGTGTCAAACACCAACACAAAGAACACCAACACCAACTGAAATTCCATCAACATCAACAAATCAACCAACCAAAGATTCTGCATGTGAGGTTTTATTGAATATATTAAGATCGGAGGGTGATTTGTTGACAGTTACGGAAAGAGGCGTATTGAATGCCTTGGAAGTTAGAGAAAGGGAACTTGCAACTGACAAACGAGTCAAAGCTTTACAAGAACAAGTTCAAAGACAAAAGGCTGAGTATGATGCTAAACTAGCTGAATTTGAGTTAAGATTGATAGCTTTAGAATCTTGCCGACCGGCCTCGGTTCCTTCTCGTCGGGATGATCCTGATTCTGATGATCACCCCGAGGGGGAGAACCAAGGAGAAGGTCAAGCGAACATTGATAATACTTCGGCAAGAGTTGAAGGAAATGTTGGAGATGTGGTGATGGAAGAAAGAGCCGAGGGCGTAAATGTTGAGAATGTTGAGAATGTTGAAAATGTTGAGAATGTTGAGAATGTTGAGAATGTTGAGAATGTTGAGGAAACAATAGATGATGTGATTAGAAGAAGGTTAGTTGATGTGTTTGGCGCTGAGTCGGATGTAGAAAGTGAAGAAGAGTTTGGAAATATTGAGGTTAATGAAGAAGAAGGATTTGTGATTGAAAGTGAAGTTATGGAATATGCTGAAGATGATGCAGATATTGAAGCATTGAAAGATAATGTAACATTTGATGAGCCAGAAATAGTTGAGAATCCAACAAATGATGAAGCTGTTGAGGAACCTGTGTTTGAAGACTTCCCAGATCTTGATTATTTTGAAACAGGTTCTTCAAGCAGAAAAGAAGCTGGAGAATCTTCTACTCAGGGTTTCACAACTCCTCAACACTATACGTTTGAAGACTTCAATAGTTTTGATGAATTAAGAAAGACTCCTGAAGCTGCATCCCAGAATTTCAAGAAATCAATGTATAAACAAGTGTTGAAAGAAGCAATCATATCCGAGGAAGTCCTTCCTGATTATTTTCCAACAGAATTAACTGAGGAACAAAGGAGGTTTATTAATCGGGGATACTTCTTGAGGGATAAAGAAAGAATGGTTGCTCTGGGTGTTAAGCCAAAGGAGGCAGCTAAGAAGTCAAGATTTCTGGAAGAAAGAGCTTATCCAATCTTCTGTGGAGCTACAAAAGTAACCAAAACAAAGAGACCAGAATTGGATTCGATGTATAAGTTTAAGGAAGCAAGACAAATCGAAGAATACAAAGAGCTTCTCAAACTCACTAAGCAATACAATCCAAAGCTTCTGGAAGAACAAAGAAACCACAAGATTTTGGTGCTCGTCAGAGTGATTTTGGTTAAAAGGATTTCTATATCTGTACCTTGCTTTCATGTGAAAAGAGATAACAATAAGATGTACAGATTCACAGAAGCTCAGTTCAAGCTGCTACCAGTTGATGACATTATCTTTCTCTACAACCATTTCTTAAATGCAATGCAAAGGTACAAGGAAGATGTTATTGCCTTTGAAGCAGTTAAAAGATACATGTCAAGCTACATTCAATACGCTTCATTGGAAGACTTTCAAATTGGTTTTGAAGTGGTTAAGAGAAAGATCAATGTACCATATCCAGATCAAAGTCTTTACACCAGAGACATTGAACAGCTCAGTATTGGTCAGATCATAGAAGAACCATCCTTTGGTGTTGTCTTTTTGAACAGCAAAAAAAAGAAGATCTTCATTCGTATGGATGAACTTGCTTCTTATTCAGATGGAACACTAGAATTTTGTAAAAATGTTTTGTTGTGCTTGAAAGAAGATGATCAAGATGAAAATAAAAAGGAAGTATTTGATAAGGTAATATCCAAGATCAACCAAAGACTCGAGTACAGAGACAGTATCAGAATGATGAGAGAGGCAAAGAATGTTCAAAAGTCTAAGTACGTCGTACGTCGAAGAGGAGGTTGTTGGATCAAGTACGAGCCAAGTCATCTTCCAGGCCCACAAAATATTCCACCAAGAAACTATGAAGCAAACATGATTGTTCCTGATGACAGACCAGAAGGAGATAATTGGTTCTGGCATCCAAATAAAGATAGACCGAATACAAGAGCTTGATGAATGACAAGGACTGGATATTTTTGACAAATCACTACTAAGGGGGAGATTGTTAGAAATATAAATGTAGTAGTTGATTTGTATACTTTATATTGTTTTATACTTAGAATGTAAATGTCTAAGTATGGAAGGGGCTTAGTGTAAATTAGTCATATGTATATAAATCCCTTCCATTAAGCATTTTGTAACCTTTGACCTTATAATACAAGCTAATCTTTCCCTGACATCTCTCTACTCTCTCTCTACTTTCTCTCACTAGAAACCTCCATTAACACACACTAAAATACACACTAAAGCTCGAATTCTAGTCTTAACAGTGTGTTCACTGGTTTACCATCTGGATCAGAGTCCAGTGTCAGTGGTGCAGAAATTGGAGTGGGTTTAGATGGTGAAGAGTTCATATCATATTTTTTTAAAAGATCTCTAACATATTTTTCCTGATTAATAAAGATGCCATCTTTGTTTTGTTTAATCTGGAGTCCAAGAAAATATGTTAATTCACCCATCAAACTCATTTCATATTCAGTGGACATTATTTTCGAAAATTTCTTGCACATGTTTTCATCAGTAGACCCAAAAATAATATCATCAACATAAATTTGTACCAGTAACAAATTACCTCGTTCATGAAGAATAAATAAGGTATTGTCAATTGCACCTCGTTTAAAACCATTTTTCAATAAATGTTTAGTCAGAGTGTCATACCAGGCACGTGGGGCTTGTCTGAGGCCATATAGCGCTTTGTCCAGACGATATACCCAATGTGGATGCTTTTCATCAACGAAAACCTGGAGGTTGTCTGACATAAACTTCTTCTTCAAGCTTTCCATTCAAGAAAGCACTCTTTACATCCATCTGGTAGACCTTGAACTGATGATAAGCAGCGAATGCTAAGAATATTCTAATCGCTTCAAGTCTAGCCACTGAGCAAATGATTCATCAAAGTCGACATCTGACTGGCAGTAGCCTTGTGCTACCAGTCTGGCCTTGTTTCTGATTACGTGGCCATCTTCATCTACTTTGTTTCTGAAGACCCATCTTATTCCAATTGGTTCTTTCTTTCCAACTGGGAAAGGAACCAGATATCAGACCTTGTTCCTTTCAAACTGGTGAAGCTCTTCTTGCATAGCAGTCACCCAAGCTTGGATCTTCCATAGCCTCGTCAATCTTCTTTGGTTCATTCAGTGATAGGAAACTGACATATAAGCATTGATCACTGGAGGCTCTTCTGGTCTGAACTCCTATACTGGAGTCACCTATGATCTGATCAATAGGGTAAGCTTTAGTCCATCTGGAGTACTGACCAGGATTGTTACTGACAACAATATCAGTGCAAGAATTCAGTTGAGTCTCCTCTGAGAGTTGCTTCTGGAGGAGGATCTTGCCAGATTACTTCAGTATCTTCATCTGAGTCATTTAAATCACGATTTGCATCATGAAATTCTTCATTTGAAGGTATTTCCTGGAGTACTGGTTCAGTTTGAAATTCTTCATAAGAAGACATTTCTGGTCTATTCTCAACTGACACTGATACTGGGGGAGTAGTACGCACATCTGAACCAATATTAATTTCTGAGGGTAGTTTGAAATCAATAGAAGGATAGAATGGAGTACTACTGGAGAGTTTCTTTTTCTGAATAGGTTCCAGATCAGGATGACTGGAAACTGTGTCTGGTGAATCTTCAATTTTCTCGTTTATTTGATCAGATTCACAAAAGACAATTGGAGTTACTGGGGGAGTGTCAAGGGCTGGTTTGTTGATTGCAGCATTTGATTCATCGAAAGTAACATGTATGGATTCTTTTACTATCTCCAGTCTCTTGTTGTAGACTCTGAAGGCTTTGCGAATGGCTGAATATCCTAAGAAATATCCTTCATCAGCTTTGGCATCAAATTTGCCTAACTGACTGGAGTCGTTCAGGATGTAAACTGGACATCCAAAAATGTGAAAATAACCAATATTTGGTTTTCTATTTCTCAATATTTCATAGGAAGTATTCTTGTGTCGCTTCACGTACACTGATCGATTCTGGGTGTGGCAAGCAGTTGCAATTGCTTCAGCCCAGAAACTGGTAGGAAGACCAGATTCAGCTAGCATACTCCTGGCAGCTTCTATCAGCGTTCGATTTTTCCTTTCTACCACTTCATTCTGCTCTGGAGTGCGTGCTGATGAGAAGTTCTGGGAGACGCCAGTGTCAGTACAGAATTTCTCCAGAGTTGCGTTCTGGAATTCTGTTCCATTGTCGCTTCTTAACTGACACACTTTTCGCTTATGCTTCAGTTCAATCTGTTTGATAAGAGAGATGATTTCAGCAGCAGCTTCATTTTTAGACCTAAGAAAGATCACCCAACAATATCTGGAGAATTCATCTACGATCACCAGGGTGTATCTTTTACCAGCACGAGTCTGAACATTCACTGGACCAAAGAGGTCCATATGAAGCATGTGAAGTGGTTCAGTAATGCTGAAATTCTGTCTGGTCTTGAAACAGGCACGTTTCTGCTTACCCATCTCACATCCTGGACATGGCCTTTCCTTTTTGAAGGAAACTGAAGGTATCCCATCTGCAAGTTGTTTTCTGGACAACTTGTTAATGTTTTGAAATTTAAATGGGATAACCTTTTATGCCATAACCAGTTTGTGTCTTCATCAGCTTGAGTGTAGAAACATTGCTCTGAAGAAGAGCTTTCCATATCCATCACATATACGTTCCCTTTTCTGGGAGCAATTAACACTACCTTCCAGTCCTTGTTGAATACGATGCCCTGAGCAACATTGAATAAGACTTGATAGCCATCATCACACAGTTGGCTTACACTGATCAAGTTATATTTCAAACCATTCACAAATGCAACACGTGTAAACTTGACTTGTCCATTGTTCAGAACACCATATCCCTCAGTCTTTCCACAACCATCATTTCCAAAAGTGATGGAGGGTCCATCAGAAATGGTGAACTCCTCCAGTAGGGTCTTACATCCGGTCATAGTCCTGCCAGCTGCACTGTCAAGATACCAGATAAGCTTCTTTCGATCGCCCTACACATACACCAGATATTGATTAGTTAGATTTGGGAACCCATCGACTGATGGGTTCACTGGATCCACCCTTATGGATCCCTGGGGTTATCTGGTTGAGTTCACTTTCTTCAACAGTAGTTTTTGTTGAAAACACTACTGGAGTTGATAGTTTAGAAACCTTTTTCTTTTTCTCAACTGGAGAAATAAATTTGTCTTTCTTTGCAAAAGGTTTAGTATTTTGTCTAGGGCCAGATGAAGTACCCTCAATAAAGTTTAATCTTGCGTTAAAACTTTGAAATTAACGAGTCAGCGTTTGAATCTGGCTCTCTAACCTGGACAAAACATTTTCATCAGATGATACCTGAGCCTTTCCAGTTGTAGGCTTAGGTATGGGATTGTTCTGAGGCAAAGGTCTATTCTGCTTAACCTTTTTAACTGGAGCAGTCATCTGGACAGCTCCAGTCTTAACCTCTGGGCAAAGAACTTGGACAGTATTGGCCTTGGGAGTTACAGGCTAATCATAAACAGTGGTGGGCCTGAATCCCTCTGGTAATCGATCGATTACTGGTATTAATGATGCTATATGAGTATTTCCATCTAAGTATGCACGTTTTTGAGTTGGAAATTGTTTTACACAAGCATCATATGGCTTTTTGGTTTCTAGCCATGACTTTATTACCAGTTTTTCTTTCTCTAAAATGATTTCAAGATCTTGCTTTTCTGAATCAATTGTTCAGTTACCAGAACCTGGGCTTGAAATGCCAGTTCAATGTCTTGAAGTTCTTTTAATTTTGATTTTAAAGCAGCCATTTCAGAAGAATCTGTTTCTAGACCATTTAGACTGTCAAATCTAACAGTTTCCACAAAAATTAAATCAGAATTTAGAGCTTCAGCGATGTCCAATTTAAGTTCAGGATTAGTTTCAAGATCATACTCACTAACCTTTTTAATAACAATGTCGACCCAACGACCAGATGTGACATCATCCCTCACCAGATGCTCTTGATCTGCCAGAGCCATAAAACAACAATCTCTTTCCTCTTCTTCATCGACTGATGAATCATCAGAGGGAACCCATGCTTCTTCAGTAGTTGATATCATGCATTTGTTATTGTCTTCCATCTGTTTAGACAAGAGAGCAATCTGAGCCTTAAGCTTTTTGTATTTCAACTTATAGCTATCATCAGGCTTGTTATAAGAAGCAGTTGGACCAGACTGAGAGACAAACTGACTGTACCTGCACTCTTTCATGAAATGACCTTTTCTGCCACACTTAAAGCATGTCAGATTGGTCTTGTCAGTGGAAGAACTGGGTGCATGTTGTCCAGTGGCCTATTTGCTCTGGCCTTAAAACGGTTAAACATTTTGGCCATCATTGCAACCAGGTCATCACTGTCAGTTTCATCACAGTCTAGAGAGATATCATTACAAGCTCCAGAATCCATTAGTTCAGACATCATCTTCTTCATAGAAAATACATTCTCAGAAGATATTAATGCCGCACAAGGTGGTGCAGTATTAGTGACCACTGTGGAACTACTGGAAGCATGATTAAAAGAATCTTTTTCTGCCTCAATCCTCTGGGCTTGATTTTCTTCAGTGAATCTGAAGGCACCATACAATGTTGACAAAGTATGGGAATGCAAGGTTTTACCTTGCCTCAAGACCAGAATCATGTGAGACCATTTTGTTGGAAGAATATCACAAAATTTCTCCAAAAGTATATCCTTGTCTTTTTCTACCCCTAGTCCTCTTAACTGGTTTATGATGCTCATAAATCTGGTGTAAGTACCAGTAAGGGACTCATTGGGGAGAGCAAAAAATGACTCATACTTTTTGTTTAAGGAGACTTTTCTGGTAACAACAGTATCATCACCTCCCTCATGCTGGTTCACTAGTTCATCCCACATGCTTTTGGCACTGGGATAGAGAAACTAGTGTGGGAATAAGAGTTTCTGGAACAGCCCCGAGGATCATATTTTTAAGAAGTGTATCAAGATTTACTAATCTTTTCTCCTCTTCGGACCAGTGTTCCTCTCTCTTTCCCTCCCACTTCTTGATCCTGTAGGGTCAAGGAGTGCATTGATAGGAAGTCTTGGCACATAGGGTCCTTCGTTTAAAATTTTCATCATATTCCTTTCAATACCAGTAACATGCAATATTATCCTAGCTTTCCACGTACCAAATTCATCACTGCTCCATTGAATTTAGGAACAGGATTATTCGAGTAATGCACATGCACATGTGGAGAAGCAGGAGGAGGAGGGGGTGGATTGTTATTTCCAGTGGGTGGTTCATTAAAAATAGTTTCATGAGTTTCTTGTAGATTTTCTGGGATTGCCATCGCGCAAACAAAGGGCGGGCGTGTCGGTGCGGGTGGCGCGTAGGGGGGGCGGAGGCGGGGCGGGAAGGGGAGGCGGGGGCGGGGTGGGGGCGATGGGAGGGAGAGGGAGGGATTTATAAAGACTCCCACCCGGGTGTTCCACCACCCCCCCGTTTCTGGAAGGTACTCCGGAACTCACGGGGTTCTCGGTTGTTTAGCCGTGGACAGGCGTAAAGCCTTGTGTTCCCGCCCCCCCGTCGCCCGCCTTTACGTTACGCGCGAGGTATGGTTATGCCAGCACTGTCTTCCCAGGGACTTCGTTCTGGCCTGAAGTATGGTTTTTGAAAAGGCCTGAGGTTCCGTGATTTTTTATTGGGGAAGCGAGTTGCCTTATTGAATGTGCCATTCCCTCTAGGATCCTGGGAGTTGTTGTTTCGCCTAGTGTCGCGATTTTTTCACCTTCTCGGCCCCCCGGGCCCAACTCGTGGGCCCTTGAATGGCCGTTGTCTCGCGCCTGCCCTCGGCGCTCTTCGATGGACTTGCGGGTCCGTCATCCGCCGATGAATGGAGGATCGGTGGCTTGACGTCTCGTATGTGCCCGTTCCCGCTTCCTTTATGCCACCGTGCGGTCCGAAGGTATCGTTGCGCCCGGGTTGTTTGTATTTGGAGGTGGCGTTAACTCCGTGTTCCGGCCTCAGGTTGGTTTAGGTTTGCATTTTGCACTTCGACAAGTGTCGGTTCTAGCTGTTTGGTGTCAAGCGAGGGCGGAGGGGCATGTTGCTCAATTGCCTGCCATGTTATCCTTTCGGTTTTCGTCGTCGTCTTGGCATTCGGTTCTTGGGAGTCGACCTCGCGTGTGGTCGCCGCTAGACTGTGCTTCTGCGCACTCTCGTGGGTCCTTCGTTTGAAGGTGTTTTGAATGTGTGAAGGACGCTCTCCGGGATTCATTATCTGTTTGCCGCGTTATCTTGGCGCCTTTGTAAGGGAATATTTACGGAAGCACGGCGTGATTGCTCAGGTTAGCTGTCCGCGCTGCGTCGCCTGAATTGGGAAAGTTGAAGGCTACCTCAATCTTTGCTTTCTCTTTACAGGCTGGTGCCCGCTAGAATCTGTCCCAGTGCGGGAGTGTTCAAGGCTAGTCCGGTCGGTTACCTGTGTGTGACAATGGCATCTGTTGTGCAATGGAGACAGAATTGGGGCCGCTTAAGGGGGCATCATGTTTTTGGCAAGTGGAGGTGGAGATCGTGTTGGGTAATTTTCTGGGATTGCCATCGTGAAACAGATCTAGGTAAGTATATTAACCTTCTGCTCTGATACCAATTGTAAAGTCCCTCACACGATGGTTTAACCCACGAGTGTAAAATACAAGACAAGTATGAACTAGAATCGGACTAGTATTACTTTAATATAAATATGCAAGAATATAAACAAAGTAATAAATGACTTAAGCAATATTTAAACAAGTAAATAAATGGTGGAACACAAATGTAGTTTTCAAGTGTATTTTCTTTATTGATGTATAAACAAAATACAAGATCGTTGCGGAACCTAGATATTACACGTATGTAAGTATCTAAACAATCTTTGAATTACAAGTGATCTATACTTGCTAAATAAACTCCTTTGATCGATATACTTAGAGTTGTGAAGTATAACTGTTTAGATCGAGAGTATTTAAACAAGTTCACCAATTTGCTAAAAAGTGATTTTCTCAAAGAAATGACTTTGTATTTATAGGCAATAAAATTCACCAGTGAATTTTGTGCCGTACAAATATGGTTGCATACATTTAATGATCCGACAAGAACATTAAATGTATTGGATAAGGAATAAGGATAAAGTCACATCAAGTGCAAGTGTATCATTTTATCCAACCACCTTAACACACGTATACTTTGGTAAAGAACAAGTGGGTTGTTCTTTGGAAAGTGTGTAAAGGCTTAAAGTCAAATCCTCGATATCAGTGTTCAGACTTGTAAGGTCTAGAATACTGACAATCCTCCAGTGTACAGATCTGGAAAGACTTCCAGTGGACTCCGCCATTTGTCAGTCTTCTTTATTCTTACTTCAGTCTTTGACTTCAGTGAGAACGTCTTCAGTAGAGTAGATCTGGACTAGGGTGAAGTCCAGTGAGCTAATCTGGAGAATACTCCAGATTCCGATTTCTAAGCTAATTCGTTAGCTAAGCTAATTCGTTAGCTAAGCTAATTCGTTAGCTAAGCTAATTCGTTAGCTAAGCTAATTCGTTAGCTAAGCTAATTCGTTAGCTAAGCTAATTCGTTAGCTAAGCTAATTCGTTAGCTAAGCTAATTCGTTAGCTAAGCTAATTCGTTAGCTAAGCTAATTCGTTAGCTAAGCTAATTCGTTAGCTAAGCTAATTCGTTAGCTAAGCTAATTCGTTAGCTAAGCTAATTCGTTAGCTAAGCTAATTCGTTAGCTAAGCTAATTCGTTAGCTAAGCTAATTCGTTAGCTAAGCTAATTCGTTAGCTAAGCTAATTCGTTAGCTAAGCTAATTCGTTAGCTAAGCTAATTCGTTAGCTAAGCTAATTCGTTAGCTAAGCTAATTCGTTAGCTAAGCTAATTCGTTAGCTAAGCTAATTCGTTAGCTAAGCTAATTCGTTAGCTAAGCTAATTCGTTAGCTAAGCTAATTCGTTAGCTAAGCTAATTCGTTAGCTAAGCTAATTCGTTAGCTAAGCTAATTCGTTAGCTAAGCTAATTCGTTAGCTAAGCTAATTCGTTAGCTAAGCTAATTCGTTAGCTAAGCTAATTCGTTAGCTAAGCTAATTCGTTAGCTAAGCTAATTCGTTAGCTAAGCTAATTCGTTAGCTAAGCTAATTCGTTAGCTAAGCTAATTCGTTAGCTAAGCTAATTCGTTAGCTAAGCTAATTCGTTAGCTAAGCTAATTCGTTAGCTAAGCTAATTCGTTAGCTAAGCTAATTCGTTAGCTAAGCTAATTCGTTAGCTAAGCTAATTCGTTAGCTAAGCTAATTCGTTAGCTAAGCTAATTCGTTAGCTAAGCTAATTCGTTAGCTAAGCTAATTCGTTAGCTAAGCTAATTCGTTAGCTAAGCTAATTCGTTAGCTAAGCTAATTCGTTAGCTAAGCTAATTCGTTAGCTAAGCTAATTCGTTAGCTAAGCTAATTCGTTAGCTAAGCTAATTCGTTAGCTAAGCTAATTCGTTAGCTAAGCTAATTCGTTAGCTAAGCTAATTCGTTAGCTAAGCTAATTCGTTAGCTAAGCTAATTCGTTAGCTAAGCTAATTCGTTAGCTAAGCTAATTCGTTAGCTAAGCTAATTCGTTAGCTAAGCTAATTCGTTAGCTAAGCTAATTCGTTAGCTAAGCTAATTCGTTAGCTAAGCTAATTCGTTAGCTAAGCTAATTCGTTAGCTAATGAATTGTTTTAATTGCTAATGTCTAATAACATAGTGTTATCTTACTTAGCTAATTCGTTAGCTAACACTTGTTTCTTAAATGTGGTTGTTCCCTCAGGTTTAGCTTGAAGGACTAGTTGATGCAGGAAGAGTGAGAGTTGGGTAGATGCATGCAGGAGAACTTAGCTACCCATAGTCGATTGTCTCTTTAGACATTCATTTACATTTCGTACTTGATGTCGAATATATGTAGTATTGTTGAACGGTTGTTTTGTGTTGGGCAACCGTTGGGTTTTCATTTTAAACTATTTGATGGTATTGCATGTAACACCAATAAATGCAGAAACCGAACAGTTTTTATCGGTTTTGAACGTTTAAAGATTTCTTCCGCAATTTTGACACCGTTAGGTGAAAGTTTTTGAAAACCCGTATTTTTAAACGAAGGGTGTTACATGGGGTACTTGGTTGAACTGGACGATATGCGGCGCATGAACCTTCCATGCGGCGCATATCTGCCAAGTTTTGAAATTGGGTCTTCTGAAGGGAGCCCGATATGCGGCGCATGGACCTACCATGCGACACATATTTGGTGTTGCACAAACGCTTGGTGTTTTCTGTGACAAAATAGGTGAAATATGCGGAGCATGTTTCTTTCATGCGACGCATATGTGCCCAGTTTTGAAATATGCGACGCATGCACCATCCATGCGACGCATATTTTGGCCTGTTTTGGATTTACGACTCGTTTAGTTTTGATTTCGCTTCGGGACGATATGTGACGATTGGGACAAGTATCTACAGGGAGAGATCCTTCCTTATATTGCATGATTGTAAAGGTGATGTTGATATCTTATCTTATATTTGTACAAAATTTTATGTATGACTGCCTCTCAAGATAAAAGAGTTTTCCCTTAAGAAAAGTTAAGAGGTAAGATGATGGAGTTATTTATGGTTTCTTAAAGCACAAGAAGTAAAAGTTTTCAGGAGCATTCGGTTCCAAATTGATCATGTTTCTCGCCTATGTGATCTATTCATGTAAGGCAAAGATTATATTTCTAAAGTCAAGGCCACTCGTAGTTTTGAGACGTTCTAATAAGGTTCTCGGTTTCGTTGCAATCGCGAGGTCGAACCTTCAATTGATGTGTGACTAGTGCTACTTTCATGCAAACGCACCTTCCGTTTTGTTCTCACTTATAGGAAGAAGTTAATGTTTTTGATTGTGGGATGTATTTCTTTCTGTAAGATAGATTTAAGATTTTGCTACCATTTGTTGATGATGAAAGTCCTGCCAAAGTTATTTCTACCCTCACTACGACCCTATTGAGTTTCTCGAAATACCTTCATGATAAAGCCCGTGTTGTGTATGAATTTAAGGAATCAAGTCTAAAGTTTTCTCTAGATCGTTTAGTCATTACGTCTATCAATGAAAATTGTGCCTATTCTAAGTATGATGAAGAACATTACGTTTACGTAAAGAGCGTTATTACGATTTCCAACTCGAAGAGGCTTAGTTTTAAATTCGTCAAAAGTGAGTAAAAGCTAAGGGAGTAGCTGACGCTTAATGTTGAAAGGAACAAAGTTCTATATATTAGCTAAGTCCGTGGTTGCGAGGTTATAGTGAGTGCTTGACTACGGCAAATCAACTCAAGGTAATGTTCATTGGGACAAAGAATGTAGTAGAACTGGAGCATAGTCAGTAGAGTCGAGATAAACCATCATGAGGTAATAAGTTAAAAGTAAGATTTCGGTATCCGAGAACGAAATGACCAAAAGTTGTACTTGAGGAGGCTTATGAACCGTGGTGACATGCTTATTTGGATGCCGCCTGAAATGTGATACGACCTATTATGATACGAGGTGTAGTAAATCTTATATGTCGACGTGTGATTGGGTTAAAAGCCAAGATTAGACACCGAAAGTTTTGTTACAAAATAATTATTTAATGATCCTTTAACGGAAGTGAGGAGTCACGTTATCATGGACTAAGAGACAAGGTTGCGTGGGAAGCTAAAGGTAATGATATGATAGGAGCCATTAGTAGGCAGGTTGTCCAAGAATGCTCATTTCTTGGTAAACTATTGCACCGTTTCATTGGACATGAAAGAAAAGATGTATGTTAAAGAAGTTCTCTTAAAGTGTGAAAGCTAATTGTTGAATGTTTCAAATCGAGACGGCCGTTGTGTAAATAATTTTCAAAGATGTTTTGGCAAAGTATGAAGGGAATGGTGAACTCAAATGATGCCTATCACTCCTAGATTGATGGGGAAGAGAAAGAATGATTTAGAAACTCAGGAAAATCATATGATTGTGCGATGGTGCATCGAGAATTATTGTTGTGTTCATATGCAACCATGGTTATGCCATAGGCGTTGGATGTCACTTCATGATACAATATGTTATTGAAAGGAAAGTTGTGGAGCCAAAGATCATGAAGATAATAGTTCATAAAGTTTGAATCGTTAAAGAAGTGTTCTGATTAGCTCAAAATTGACTAAATATTTTGTGGTAAGGCGTGGTGTTACAAAGAAAGCTTACTATGAACAAAGTGGGTATTATGGTATAACCATAAGAATCTATGGAGGGATATGTTATGCATCGAAAGTTATGGCGAGTCGACCCTTTGTTCAAATGAATCATGTGAGTTATGGTAGCAAGTTAATAAGGATACGTGTATGAGGGGCTTAATCGCCAAATGAATAGCCTTCGCCAAATGTAATGTGGGTACTACTTATGAAGGTTAAAGAAATGAGTTGATTACTTGGTTTGATTTAAAGATTGAACCAAAGAAATGACGAAACGGTTGAAATGGTAAAGTGAAGGTGGAAAGGACTATGTAAGAAGCTAAATGAGTTTGGCTATGCTAAGTTAAAGAACAACCCAAGGGAATCCTGAAATGAAATGATAAAGTTAAGGATACGGATAAGTTATTTATATATGAGTGGCGAAATGATTCTGAGGACAGAATCCTTTTAAGGGGGAGGTAATTGTAACATCCCAAACTTTTAATTAACGGTTGACTTGAGTCGTGAAGTCAACACTTCGTGTCCGTTAAGTCTCTAGGAGATTTAATGACTATATGTGTTTAATGTGTCATATGTGTGAGGCTTTACTGCCTTAATGATTTATATGTTAATGTGTTTAAGACACTTAAGATGTGTTTAATGTGTTGTAAGTATTCCCAATAGGTGATTTTAGCCTAATATGAGTCATAAGGAAGTCTAGGGACTAGTTTTGACATAGGGGTTAATTAGACCCTAATTACCATCACAAATCAGTTTCTTCTCCTTCTTATTCAAACCCTAGCCGCCCCTTTGGTCTCTTGAGCAATCCTAGTGCGTTTATTGCGATTTCGGGTGGATTTATGATCAATCGATGCACGTATTCAATCCGTTAATCATCCTCCAAGGTATAGATGGTAATCCTTGCTTATTATCACTCATTTTCATCCATTATAATTCGTTCATACCTGGACCTATTGAGTAATGGTTGATTTCAATCATTTTGTGGTTAGATTTGACGATTTCGAGTCAATCGGTGATTGTTATTGCAATCATTTAGTATCTAGAGATTTCCTACAGGTATGAAATCATTGTTAATGTCATTTTAATGTTTAAATATGACCAACATAGGGTTCACACCTGGTCTAGAGGTTTGATTGGGATTCAAATGCGTTTGTTGGTTGATTTAGGTCATTTCGGGTGTCAAAACAATTGTAAAATGTGTGTAATGAATCCATGAATCAATATATGATTTCATAGTGTCAATTGAATCATATTTTGGGTGTATATGAACTGTAGGTGTCATGGTTAGTTTCCATGGATGTTTGATGGTCGAGATTTTTCGTAAAACAAAGTGTTTATAAGGTCTGAAAATTCAATCATATTGCAAAAATCGTATCTCCTTTATAATAATGAGTTAGGAGATGAATCTTACATTTTTGAAAAGCTCTGTGTGTCTTATAAATTCAATACGAACAAAGTTTCTTTTTATTTTGCTCAGAGATGGGCGAAAAATGTTGATTTTCAATAGTAGTCGGATTTCAGGCAAGTTGTGCAGGCCTGTTTTGAAAACGTCATAACTTGTTCATTAGAGCTCTTCAAGAGTCAAACCTTACATTTCTGAAAAGCTCTTTGAGTCCTATACATTTGTTAAGAACTGAGTTTTCTCTCATTTGGTCGTCTTGTATACCAAAAGTAGTCTACAAAACTGAAAGTAGTCAAAATATGAAAGTAGTCTACAAGATATGAAAGTAGTCTACAAAAAGTAGTCTACAAAAAGAGTCAAGTAGTCTACAAATGAGTCAAATAGTCTACAGAAGAGTATAGTAGTCTACAATAGATAAAAGTAGTCAAAAGAGACTATTATACGACACGTATATAGACGGTAGGCCGGTTTAGCCTCGTGTATACTCGTTAATTGATCCTATGTTCATTATAGGGTTGAGAATACTTGCTTTGCACGGTAACCTTAGTTATCGTTTGTGTGCGCATCTTCAAGGTAAGATACACTACGTTGAGACACTGAGGGTTCAACAAAAAACATGGTTTCATATAATAACTTCCCAATTGATATCTTGATTGCTTATGGGTATTCGGGGATTACACGGGAGGTGATATGGGCTATGTAAATGACTATTGAGGCCTGAAATGCAGTCCCAATAATATGAGATGTAATGATATGCTATGAAACGTTATGTAATGTCTTGAGATGTATTGAAATGTGATATATGTTGATGACTAGTGAAATGTGCATGATTGTATGGCTTGTTCATCTAGTTCACTAGACTTATTAAGTTGCCATGACACGTGCACGTTTAAGGGCCCAAACGTTAAAGATGTATATGTGTTAATGTTTAGGTAATATGAACACCTAAACTATATGAGATGTGAAATCGAGCTCGTAATTTAGATGAAAGTGTTAAGCTTAACCCGTACTTGCCCTTGCCCGGCGGGTGCGTAGATGTGGTTGCTCGGGTGGCTCTTTGCAACATGGTCAAAGATGTGAAGAGTAATACGGGAGGTCTGACCCGCCCCATTTGTCTTGAACATACGGATTACTCCGGGATTGGCTTGCCATTCCTTAACGACATTGATGTACAGCCGTAAGGTTTGTCCATCTAGTCGGGTGTGACTTATGTCACCCTTACAAAGATGTATATGTTATACGAGATGCGTGACTTATGTCACAAATACAAAGATGTTAGATGTTATATGTGAAGATGCAAAAGATGACTAGGCACATTTAGGATGACCCATCCTATATGAAGATGTTTGATGTGATGATATGTTATGTGAGATGTAATGTAATGATATGCTATGAAATATTATGTAATGTCTTGAGATGTATTGAAATGTGATATATGTTGATGACTAGTGAAATGTGCATGATTGTATGGCTTGTTCATCTAGTTCACTAGACTTATTAAGTTGCCATGACACGTGCACGTTTAAGGGCCCAAACGTTAAAGATGTATATGTGTTAATGTTTAGGTAATATGAACACCTAAACTATATGAGATGTGAAATCGAGCTCGTAATTTAGATGAAAGTGTTAAGCTTAACCCGTACTTGCCCTTGCCCGGCGGGTGCGTAGATGTGGTTGCTCGGGTGGCTCTTTGCAACATGGTCAAAGATGTGAAGAGTAATACGGGAGGTCTGACCCGCCCCATTTGTCTTGAACATACGGATTACTCCGGGATTGGCTTGCCATTCCTTAACGACATTGATGTACAGCCGTAAGGTTTGTCCATCTAGTCGGGTGTGACTTATGTCACCCTTACAAAGATGTATATGTTATACGAGATGCGTGACTTATGTCACAAATACAAAGATGTTAGATGTTATATGTGAAGATGCAAAAGATGACTAGGCACATTTAGGATGACCCATCCTATATGAAGATGTTTGATGTGATGATATGTTATGTGAGATGTAATGTATGATGTGATGTGTGCCTTAACGATTCAAATGACTTTTCTATAAAGTTTTAAATGGACAAATGCTTTATAAACCACGTGTTATCTTACTTAGATAATTCGTTAGCTAACACTTGTTTCTTGAAACGTGTTGCTCCCTCAGGTTTAGCAAGCTTGAGCTAGATGATGATTAAAGTGTGAGACATGGGTAGATTGCATTTGAGGATGGCTATAGTTTACCCATAGTGGCTGCTCATTTTAGACATTTGTTTTATGTTAAGATGTTTATGTCTTGAATTGATATTGTGATTGGTTGTTTAATGTTGGGCAACCGATGGGTTTCCAATTGAACTTATTTTGATGATATGGCTAGTAACACCAAATAATAAATGAACCAAACAGATTCTTTTGGTTTGGTCTTTTAAAGTTTACTTCCGCTTTCTTTGACGCCGTTAGGCAAAAAATTTTGGAAATCCATATTTTTAAACGACGGGTGTTACAGTGGGCTTCTTGCTGACGTCAGCACAGACGAAATTCGAATTAACCACACACGAGCTGCATACTTCAAATTTTGTCAATTTTTCTAGAAAATTAATAAAGAAAAATTACAAAAAATTCAGAAAACATAAACCTGTAGATACTTGTTACCTGAACCTTTGTATCTGCTCGAAAATGTAATCTTACCGTACATCATCCGTACTAATCTTGTCACCAAAATAATGTAAAATATAATCTTACATTACAATCTTGACATAAAATCGATCATTTCTCGATTGATGCTTAACCTGAAAATATGCAAACTTACATAGAAACACATTCAATGTATAATGCATAAAAATTTATCAATTTATCACAAATTCTAAATTTTATCTAACCCTCAACCTATCATAAGAAATCTTAGGTTACAAATTAGGGTTAATGATCTCAAAAACATTTATCCTTGTGGCAAAGATCTATATCCCATACCACACAGATGTATAGATATGCTAACCTAATAAAGGCTGTTCATTCAGAAATTTTGCAGAGAAAAAGGGAGGGATAAAATTCAAGCCTTAATTCCTTAGCAAAATTCTATAAACCATTCCATCAAGCAAAAATGAAATTTGATATCTGTAACCTGCACACCTAACAAACTTCATCAATGCATCAAAATCAACAAATAACATAAGTATGCAAAAACAATCAAACTCTTAACCTAGCAACCAAAATAAGATCTAAGTCAAGTCAAATATTTGTCAAACATACTTATCAATCAAAATCAATTGAAATTTCAAAAATATACTGAAACTCATTCAAAATTATATTTTGACTTTTCAATAACAAAACAGAATCATTTTCTAAATTAATTTGTTTGAATTTAGAAAATCTTTCTTTGAAACACATATACCATAAGCAACAAGACTCATATAATCCACTAAGGACCATATATCTTTCAATAGAATCATAAGATGCTTATCAAATCTCTCGTGCAATAAGAACTAGTTTGACACTACAAACTGACACAAAAACTAAAATATTAGTACCAAAAATAAAATAAAATAAAATAAAATAAAAATAAAAAATAAAAGTAAAACCTTTAAATCTAAACTACATTATTTATGTACAAGAAATTCTAAGTTTCTGCGGATTAGATCAGATTAGCAATTACATAAGCCTGCGGGTGAGGAATTGATCCCCTTATTATTAGTTATGAACAGTGACCCAACAACGATTACCAGTATGTTTGTCCTCTTAAACACTCGGTACTTCCAGCTTCCTTTAGGTGTGACACTTTCGTATTACTTTAGCCAAGGACAGTCACCATGTAACCTAGTAAGTTACTCATGTCACGTTATTATTTGCGAACTTATGTGACCCACACTCAGATATACTCCCGTAATCGACACAAGCACTAAGATAACAAATATTCAATATATATTCAAAAACATCCTTGAACAAACCATGAGACACTTTTTAAGATTAATACAATTAAGTGAATTTAGTATCTTGCGATTTACTTTATTATTTGCTTTTGCATTTCTTTATATTGGGAACCCGTGATTTTCGATGAGACCCGTGTAGCGAACTTTCTGACAACCTATCCCAAGTTGGAAGCTTTAGGTAGGCTAGGTATACAACGACACCCCAAGGACATACTTGTCCGAATCTCAAAGACCACATTAGCCCCTTAATTATTTCATTTCATTTGCATAAACAAAATAACAATATCACATTATAACTAAATTTAACTTTCATGCTCATGATTTGTAGAGGTTTTTGCATACATATTAAATAAATCCTATAATAATGCTAGATCTTTCACAGAATTTAAGGACCAGATCTAATCATTTCTGAAAAGCAAGCATTCTCAGCCATATATCTGAATATGTTTTCCACAAGAACATTTCCGTTGAAAGATTATTAATTCAGGGAAACCTTGGTACTTTGTGCCTACCGATACATCCTAAATTGTAATCACTGAACTAAGCAGTTATATTACGATTAAGCAGGCTTAAAAGCTAAAGTATCCTCACTTCTAATCGTCTGAATGCATCAACTTAAATCTCTATCATTTTATTTATTTTGTTTTCTCATTTTTCTCATTTTTATATTTTTATGACACTAATTATATACAAACTTAAACTAGACACTCTTTTTGTATTTATATGACTCTAGCTATTTACAGACTTAAACTAAGACACAAATAAATATACAAAAATAGTTCCTTGAGAGATCTAATATGAATCAGCATTCTTCATACCATTGAGAAGAATCAGCTTATCAAAGCGAGTCTTATCAAATGCTTTAGTATACAAATCAGCTAGATTATCATCAGTTATAACCTTTTCCAAATGAATTAGTTTCTTTTGGGCACAGTCACGTAAGAAATGATGTCTAATATCAATATGCTTGGTGACTTTATGCATGACAGGGTTATTTTTAATGTCTATAGCTGACTTATTGTCTATTCTAATAGGTGTGTCAAGGAAATCCATACCGTAGTCACGTAATTGTTGCTAAATCCACAATACCTGAGAGCAACAGCTACCCGCAGCCATGTACTCTGCCTCACAAGAAGACTGAGCAACTGATGTCTGCTTCTTACACTGCCACGATACTAATCTCCCCCCTAAGAACTGACATCCTCCAGTTGTAGACTTCCTGTCGTTGTTACAACCGCCAAAGTCCGAATCAGTATAGGCAACAAAATCAAACGTACCACCCAAAGGATACCATAGACCAAGCCCTTGGTTTCCCTTTAAATAACGTAGAATACGCTTTGCTGCAACTAAATGCGACTCTTTCGGACTAGCCTGGAATCTAGCGCAAAGACAAACAGCAAACATAATATCCGGACGCGAAGCAGTTAGATACATCAACGAGCCAATGATAGCACGATAATAAGTAGCATCAACAGGCAGATCTTTAGGATCAAGAACTCCAAAACCATGATTTAGCTGAATAGGAGTACCATATGTCTTGGACTCTAACATTTGAAACCTCTCCAAAATGTCATCGACATACTTAGACTGGTGAATGAAAAATCCATCTTTCCTTTGATCAACCTGTAATCCTAAGAAGAACTGTAGTTCTCCCATAGCACTCATTTCGAACTGCTTTTTCATGCTCATTTCAAATTCTTTGCACATCTTTTCATTAGATGAACCAAAAATGATATCATCTACGTAAACTTGTACAATCAAATAATCTCTCTTCCGCCATTTGATAAACAATGTGTTGTCTATCAATCCTCTTGTAAAACCATTTGTCAACAAATGTGTTGACAATTTCTCATACTGTAAGTGCATGATTCTGTTGACAACAGCAACAGCGATTTGATCAGTATATGTTTATGTTTTGTAATATGTAATTATAGACTTATTGTATGTTTAAACTTGTTATTTGGACTTAAGTAATGTGAATGATTACATATTGATCAGAATTTTGATATGTTTAATGTTTACGACTTGTATGAGTGTAATTATAAATATCATACAGATACAAGTGATAAACTAGTCACGTTTTGAGTATTAAAGTATACTTAAAAGATGACAAGATGAAGTGTATACAAACTCGTGCTACAGTAACACGAGTTTGTCTAAACACGTGGCCATCACGTGTTTACAATATTAACACGCGTTTGTTAATGGATAATGGGCCTTGATATATACGGTCCATATTTAGCACGCGTTTAGTACTGTTTAGTATAAATACAAATTGAAAATACGTATTTGATAACAGTGATATTAGATAATACACGGAAATTCTGTGCAATTGTAAACTCGCGCGCGTTTAAGGTCTTAGGTTGTTTCAACAACGAAAGACGATAATATAATTAAGCAAACGGGTTATCACGAGAGGATTCCGCACTCTCGTCATAACTATAAGCGTTCTCGTTGACGATCAGTTCACAAGGACCTACAGATACAAACTCTGGGTGCTGATGTAATCCATAAAGAGCCTTATCAAGTCGATATGCTCGTCTTGGATAATTAGGATCTTCAAACCCAGGTGGTTGAAACAAATAAACTTCCTCTTTAACTTCACCATACAAGAAGGCACTCTTAACGTCTAACTGATACACCTTTATACCTTTGAAACTTGCATAGGCTAAAAATAACCTTATAGCTTCAATCCAGCAACTGGCGCAAAAGTTTCGTTATAGTCATATCTTTCTCGTTGTGTAAACCCCTGAACAACCAAACGTGCCTTATTCCTTGTAACGATCCCTTTGTCATCTCGTTTGCATTTGAATACCCAACGAGTTCCAATCGGTTCTTTACCTCTAGGCACATCTACTAACTCCCATACTCCAAGTTTTTTGAATTGAGCTAATTCTTCTTGCATAGCTGCAACCCAAAAAGGATCTTGAAGTGCGATCTTAACATTCTTAGGTTCTTCTTGCGAAATGAAACAAGAATACAAACACTCAGTAATAATTCCTGTATCCTTCACTTCACAAAATAAACTAGTCATCTCCTTATTTAATTGATTTCTAGTTCGAACAGGCTCTGAAGGCATCTCCAAGAATGTTTGTAACAGGATGATCCTTATTTACTCTATATTGAGGAACCGAATCAACATTTAGATTATCTCCTAAATTCGATTGAATCTGCAATTCAGGAGAACTAAAATCATCTTCCGATTCTTCAGAAATAGGGTCATCATCAGGCAATGGAATCCCTGACGGACTAGTTGGAGTTGTGTTCTCGGGTTCTGTAACATCTGAATCTGAAGTCTTATCATTGTTCTTACTACTTTCACCAACAACAGTAGTGGACTGAACTTTGGTTGGAGTAGTATCAACATTCTGAGCAGGAGGAGATGTAGGAATAGGAGCATAATCCATATGATCTCTTAATATGACCACATCATCAACTGTGTTAGGACCTGAATAAGAAGAAGGACCGTGCAATGAACGAAACACACTATCATAATCGAAATTCTTGCCGGTTCCAGAATGTATAGCGGGCTTATGACTGACAATCTTGACATTAGTACCCAAGTCAACTTTGCATGTCTGTTTATTATATACCCGACGAATTGAAGTACCTGGTTTATAACCCATGAAAAATCCCTCTTCAACCTTTGGATCAAACTTTGACTGAGGTAGATATTTCAAGAAAGTACACGGTACACCAAATGGTTCAACATTCTGTAAATTGGGTTTCTTCTTATGTAGAAGTTCATAGCATGTCTTATTAAGACGCTTAACTATCAAAACCCGATTTAAAATGTGACATGCTGTATTCACTGCCTCCCCCAAAACATAGTAGGGAGCCCTGAATCAGCAAGCATTGTTCTGGCTGTTTCGATTAGAGTCCTATTCTTTCTTTCAGCAACTCCATTTTGTTGTGGTTCATACGGTGCACTGAATTGATGTTGGATTCCTTTGGATAAACAAAAGACTTCCAATGTTTTATTCTTGAATTCAGTTCCGTTATCACTCCTGATTCTCTTTACACGAACTCCATAAACATTTTCAGTTTCAACAAAGAAATTTATCAAAATCTGTGGAGTTTCATCTTTCGATTGCAGAAAGAATACCCATGAGAATCTCGAGTAATCATCAGTAACCACTAAACAGTAGTACATCCCACCTATACTTCTTACATTCACAGGGCCAAAAAGATCCATGTGAAGTAACTCAAATGGGTTGGCAATAGAATTTTCTCGCTTCGGTTTATGAGAAGACTTTTGTTGCTTACCTTTCAGACAAGGTACACATTTGTCTTCCATTTCAAACCTTTTCATCGGAACACCTTCAACCAAACCATGTTTCACAATATGATTCATCTTTCAGAAATGAATATGTCCCATTCTTCTATGCCATAATAGAGATTCAGATTCATTTGCTTTGGTTAATAAGCAAACTGGCTCCTTCGAATTATCAACACCTAACATAAGGCCATAGATGTCTTTCTTCCTAGGAGCTTTCAGTAGGATCCAGTCTTCAGGAATAACATATCCCGGCTTCAAAATAAGTGCTTCTTTCTCAGTAAAATGGACATGATTACCCTTGTCACAAATCTGAGAAACACTCATAAGATTATGAGATAGCTGTTCCACATAATTGACTTTCTCCAATGTAATTTTCCCATTGACAACATCACCTTGACCTGAGATATTGCCGCCCTTGGGACCAGCGAAACTAACATAAGAACCATTAATATCAACATAATTGGACAAGAGATTCTTGTCCCCTGTCATGTGCCGAGAGCATCCACTGTCAACATACCAAAGACTGATAGGCTTCCTTGGTTCTCCCTTCTGATCAGCAGCCTTCAATCTGCCATGTATGCAACAAAGTCTTCAGTTGTCATACCTTCAGGTATCACAAACTCCTTCATTTGATCTTCAATACTCTTTTCAGAATTTGCACCACTAGTTTTAGATGGCACAACTTTCTCTTCTGGAGCCTTCATAGCTGTCATAGATTCACTCTCAGATCTTACTATCTCAGCAACTTTCTTGACATTCTGCTTGACAATCTCAGATGCTCTCTCTTCACTAGTATACACAGCATAATCAATTGTTTCAACAACTTCATTTGCAACATGCGCATAGTCATTGATGTGCTAAATCGAGTTTAAATTTTATCAACTAGAAATACCTAAAAACTCACTACTACACACTATCGGGCAGTGGACCCGATCGTATGCAATATAGTTAAGAGGTAAGTCCAGGTTCGTTCACGGGGATTGGTTGGATTAATTGTTTAGTAAAGGGGTTTGGAAAAAGGGTGGAACACTTTGACGATTAAATTGAAGTAAATTTAGATGACAAAATACTTGAAAATAAAGAAGAGCTCAAACAATAATAATAAGGATCATCCACCTTGACTTCACTAGACTTCTAACATGATTGCTTTCAAATAAGACCAAATTCGTTTAGAGTTGACAAGATAACCGTGCAAAGATGAAATGCTCACGTGGTACCACCAACCGCTCACAAATCACCCAAACACCTAAGTTGCTAGTCTAATTACCCAAGCCGGTACCACCAAAGCCTAGACAACCTTACCAACAAATAGTTTGTTTGATCATCCAATTACCAATTATGCCTATGTGAATTAAAACGTGGTACCACCAACCGTTTCAAAACACGTTGACAAAATGACTCCTTTTATTAATTTGACATTCACTATCATACCATGAACTAGTGATAATTGCTCATAGACAAGCGACCGTTTGAAAATCACATATGCATTCGACTAGTACCACTAACGAAGAACACACATGCCACCAATATCAAATTAATACAAATAAAGGAATTAAATCATCAAGATCTCGACACAACGATAATTGAAATCAACTCTTTGAATTAAAACATAGCAATCACATCATTCGTCTAGTTACATCAAGGTGGATGATAATAGATCTAGCCAATCATGCTAAATTGAAATTGATAAAAGAAATAATAATAAAACATATTGTACCAATCGTTTGAGTAAATAGAAAATTGCAAGACAATAAGTAGATACGATCCAGATGGGTGCTCGTGAATCTTCAGTGGATCCGCCTAAGAAATCTTGCTTGGAAACCTGATAGAACCCTAATAGAGCAGCTCCTGGAAAGAATAAAGTTCTCAAAAACCCTAAGGAAAAATCTCCCAAAAGTTCGTCCATAATGCAGAAACCTGGCCAGCTATTTATATGAAAGAGACGCGTAACGCCCGTTACGAATGGTAACGCCCGTTACGAACCATCGAAACCCATGACTGCCGTCACATTTGTGACGCCCGTTACATATCCATTGAAAAGCTTACGGCCGTAAGGAACCCGTTACAGTAACTCGCCAATTTGCAACCATAACGGCCGTCACCCTTGTGACGCCCGTTCAAACTTGACCTAGGTCCCTAACGCCCGTCACCCTTGTGACGGCCGTTAGGACCTCCAGAATACGTTTTCTTCATCTTTCACTTGGTTTCAACCGAATCTTTCTCCCGAGTCCTCCATAAGTCATCAAAATCGACCAATTCATCCGCATAATCATTTTCCAACCTGAAAACACTAAACATACCTCAAAGCATCGAAAGTTGGAAATAAAACTGTAAAAACGACGAATAAATGGTTCTAAATTCACGTGGGAAATGGTATAGAATATGACACATCAAATCCCCCCACACTTGAGCATTGCTTGCCCTCAAGCAAATCCGGAATTAAAGCATAAAGTAATCCTTGACAATGGAGCAAAATAAACAATGACGAGTATCAAAAAGAAGCCACACCAAGCATGTCAAATGACAAAAAGGTTGGGTGAAGCAGTTTTAATCTTAATTGAAAATCCGAAATGTTTGACAATACCTGAACAATCCGCAAGCCACGATAACACAACCAAGCACAAGTGAAACAAATGAACCTATCAATATCATTCTACTCCAACGAACTTACTTTTGGGGTTGAATATATATGAAGAATCACTCATAGCACGGTCGTGGTGTATGTTATTTTACCATAGGCTTGAACGGGGATCATGACTCCACCGACGTGGCGTAAGCACCAAGCGCATCATCAAAATAGGCATAAAGGTAGGTTGTATAGTTAAACTAAGGTATATATGATGGATATTTACAACGAATGAATGGGAATATAGGTTAATTAAGAAAAGAAAAGTCAAAGTATATGGATATGTACAAATGTATACGGTAATGAAGGCAAGAATTGAACGGAAACCAATCAAAAGTATAAGATATGTACTAGAAATGAACAAAATAGTCTAATCAACCCGTACCATTGATTGCCGACAAACCGCTAACCCAAAAGATATCATCCCGAGAACGCACCCCCAACGTCACCAAGCAAAACCCGACACCATAGTGGTGTATTAACTTCAAACAACTTATTATCATCCAAGTCTTCCATTATAATGTTACAACAACCTTTCTCGACATTTAAAATGAGAAATACCCCTACTAGCTAGGTCCCATAACGCCGTCACCCTTGTGACGCCCGTTCAAACTTGACCTAGGTCCCATAACGCCGTCACCCTTGTGACGCCCGATCAAACTTGACCTAGGTCCCTAACGCCTGTCACCCTTGTGACGGCCGTTCAAACTTGACCAGGCCCTAACGCCGTCACCCTTGTGACGCCCGATCAAACTTGACCTAGGTCCCTAACGCCTGTCACCCTTGTGACGCCCGATCAAACTTGACCTAGGTCCCTAACGCCTGTCACCCTTGTGACGGCCGTTCAAACTTGACCTAGGTCCCATAACGCCGTCACCCTTGTGACGCCCGATCAAACTTGACCTAGGTCCCTAACGCCTGTCACCCTTGTGACGGCCGTTCAAACTTGACCAGGCCCTAACGCCGTCACCCTTGTGACGCCCGATCAAACTTGACCTAGGTCCCTAACGCCTGTCACCCTTGTGACGCCCGATCAAACTTGACCTAGGTCCCTAACGCCTGTCACCCTTGTGACGGCCGTTCAAACTTGACCTAGGTCCCATAACGCCGTCACCCTTGTGACGCCCGATCAAACTTGACCTAGGTCCCTAACGCCTGTCACCCTTGTGACGCCCGATCAAACTTGACCTAGGTCCCTAACGCCCGTCACCCTTGTGACGCCCGTTCAAACTTGACCTAGGTCCCTAACGCCCGTCACCCTTGTGACGGCCGTTAGGACCTCCAGAATACGTTTTCTTCATCTTTCACTTGGTTTCAACCGAATCTTTCTCCCGAGTCCTCCATAAGTCATCAAAATCGACCAATTCATCCGCATAATCATTTTCCAACCTGAAAACACTAAACATACCTCAAAGCATCGAAAGTTGGAAATAAAACTGTAAAAACGACGAATAAATGGTTCTAAATTCACGTGGGAAATGGTATAGAATATGACACATCAAATCCCCCCACACTTGAGCATTGCTTGCCCTCAAGCAAATCCGGAATTAAAGCATAAAGTAATCCTTGACAATGGAGCAAAATAAACAATGACGAGTATCAAAAAGAAGCCACACCAAGCATGTCAAATGACAAAAAGGTTGGGTGAAGCAGTTTTAATCTTAAATGAAAACCCGAAATGTTTGACAATACCTGAACAATCCGCAAGCCACGATAACACAACCAAGCACAAGTGAAACAAATGAACCTATCAATATCATTCTACTCCAACGAACTTACTTTTGGGGTTGAATATATATGAAGAATCACTCATAGCACGGTCGTGGTGTATGTTATTTTACCATAGGCTTGAACGGGGATCATGACTCCACCGACGTGGCGTAAGCACCAAGCGCATCATCAAAATAGGCATAAAGGTAGGTTGTATAGTTAAACTAAGGTATATATGATGGATATTTACAACGAATGAATGGGAATATAGGTTAATTAAGAAAAGAAAAGTGAAAAGAAAGAAAGAAAGAAAAAGTATGGTCAAACCTAAATGCCAATTCGTCATCCGATGTACTTAGTCACGATCACCAGGCCAAGTTCTAGAATCAACACATCACCGGCACACTCATATCAAGAGAAGAACCCGGAAATGGAATGGATTAACCTCAAACACGCACATCTTAGTGCAGGGCATCAAAATGAAAACCCTTACTCCCGAATAAATCCAAGAGCCTAAGAGAGGGACGTATTTACAAGGCAATCAAACCAAAACCGTAACCTAACACAACTATACAAAATGATGAAATCTCACAATTTGGTGTTAGGGATATATTTGAGTGCACAAGTAATGATATCAATCCCGAGGGACTAGCCAAATAATCGTTCAGAACACATTTCGCCGGTTAAAAATTTTGCCAAGGAAACAGTTTGTAGTAAAATTGCTTATTAAGATATGAATTAAGTGACCAAAAGCAACTTACCACAAGGACAAGCTCAACTCAAGTTAAAAACCATATCAACTTCTATTGTCCCACCAGATTGAAAACACCGATTCCAAACGTGCACATCACAGTGAAGAGCTCAAAATAGAAACTCCTACCCTTGGATAAAATCCGAAGGCCCATGAGAGGGACACATCAACAAAACCGGTAGAAATCTCAATGGCAAAACAACAAAAGTGATGTACCCGGTAGCTTAAACCTATTTGCCATCCCCCCCACACTTAAGATGGACAATGCCCTCAATGTCCATATTCGGTCAAACAAAAGGGTAAATAGGGGTAAGCGACAAAAATGGAAAAATAAGAACACATACCGGATGATGGACAAACCATGTCAGTAAAGATGTCACACAAAAATATAGCGCTGAACTTACTGCCAGCATATGCACATGACATCAAAGTAAGCTACCAACACGATTCCACAATTAAACAAACCAACGGGTTCCCCCCCCCCCCACCATCCATCCTGCACCCCCCCCCCCCCCCCCCCCCCCCCCCCCCCCCCCCCCCCCCCCCCCCCCCCCCCCCCACACTTAAGATGGACAATGCCCTCAATGTCCATATTCGGTCAAACCAAAGGGTAAATAGGGGTAAGCGACAAAAATGGAAAAATAAGAACACATACCGGATGATGGACAAACCATGTCAGTAAAGATGTCACACAAAAATATAGCGCTGAACTTACTGCCAGCATATGCACATGACATCAAAGTAAGCTACCAACACGATTCCAAACATGCACATCACAGTGAAGAGCTCAAAATAGAAACTCCTACCCTTGGATAAAATCCAAAGGCCTATGAGAGGGACACATCAACAAACCAATCACTCCGGGGGTGGAAAAACAGATGGGGTGCTATCACCATAATACTTCTCACTAAACAAATCGGCACCATAGTAATCAAAAGCAGGTCCAGAATACCTCGCCCTGCTATCAGGTACCTGACTCGAGCTGCTAGCACCATCACCTGAAGGTCTCGGCTGTCTCAGCTGTGGATAATAGTGATCAAATGCAGCTTGGCCGATCGGATAAAGCTGTGGTGGCACAAACTGCTGCTGCTGTGGCTGAGGCACATCAGAAGGACCAGGTGGAGGAGGTGTAGAATCTATCCAGCGCTGCAAGTGTGGCTGGTAGTACTCCTGCTGATAGGCCAGGCGATTAACCTGGCTGCCAATGAAACGGGACCAATCATCCTGACGGTCCATCCTATCGTGCAACCCTGTCACACTGTGATAAATCTCATCCACGCGCTGCCCTAGACCTGAAAAATCAAAAACAGAGGAACTGGAACCAACTCCTCCAGTAGGTACTGAAGCACTAGGAGTCTCTCTAACTGGCTCCCCAGCACCCTCATCATCAGCATCCATATCATCATCCTCCTCACTACTACTACTCACATGCTGCAGTAGAATACCCATCCGAATCAAAGCTGCCCTGTCAAGTAACATACTATGGCAAACAGCCTGAAATCCCGGAATATGGCCAAATGGATCCGGCTGAATCAACCCCATGCGCCTAGCCAAGTGACAAACAAAGTGCCCACCAGCAATAAACCCTCTAGCCTTACCATGTCCACGCTCATACAAGTAATAAGCAATGCACCTAGCCAGGTTACAAGGAACTTTCTTCAACATACAGTAGAAGAAAAACAAATCTGTGTTGGTGGCATTGTTAGGACAGTTGTTCCTATTCGAAATGGTCTCGGCTATCATCCTCAAAACCAATCTATACACAGGGTTTCTCACAGCAGACTGCTTAATAGTATTATGATACGCTTGATCGCTCAAGTCTTCAGAATTCCAAAACTGAGCAGCAGTCATACCTGCAGGCCACTGAACAATGCCCTTGGTAAATGAGGTCCTTCTCACCTCTTCCTCCGAATATAATCCCAATGCAACCCCAAACTCCTGAAATGACATAGTGTGAACCCTAGCTCCCAAAGTGAATGTCATAACTGTGGCCTTACACCTAGTCTCATCGGTGTTCAACCTGAAAGAGCTAAAGAACTCTATACACAACTCCTTCCAAATAGTAGTATTGATGGAAAACAAAACCCTCCATTGGGGTGTCAACAAACTATTCAACTCATCAATATCCAAACCCAATTCTTCCAAATTATCAAGATCTAACCTTCGGTTGGCTACAAACGGTCTAGTCCGTATCATTTCCCGGGTAACCTTAGGTTGATATTCTGCAGGTACCTGCTCGGGAGTGCGAATGATAGGGGCTTCAGGTTGCCTTGCTTGTGAACCTGAACCTTCAGCTACAGCAGCCCTGTTTGCTCTCATCTCACGTTGTCTCTTGGTGGCCATCTACAAAATCAACAATAACTTATAAGGCCTCAAATAATCTCAACAACATAATACTTCACAATTAAAGTTAACATACTACCCACATTGTCCAAATTGACTCATTAAATCCATATCAATTCACAAAATCTTTTTTTTTTTTTTTTTTTTTTTTTTTTTTTTTTTTTTTTTTTTTTTTTTTTTTTTTTTTTTTTTTTTTTTTTTTTATTCTTCACGATAATTTTTTTTTTTTTTTTTTTTTTTTTTTTTTTTTTTTTTTTTTTTTTTTTTTTTTTTTTTTTTTTTTTTTTTTTTTTTTTTTTTTTTTTTTTTTTTTTTTTTTTTTTTTTTTTTTTTTTTTTTTTTTTTTTTTTTTTTTTTTTTTTTTTTTTTTTTTTTTTTTTTTTTTTTTTTTTTTTTTTTTTTTTTTTTTTTTTTTTTTTTTTTTTTTTTTTTTTTTTTTTTTTTTTTTTTTTTTTTTTTTTTTTTTTTTTTTTTTTTTTTTTTTTTTTTTTTTTTTTTTTTTTTTTTTTTTTTTTTTTTTTTTTTTTTTTTTTTTTTTTTTTTTTTTTTTTTTTTTTTTTTTTTTTTTTTTTTTTTTTTTTTTTTTTTTTTTTTTTTTTTTTTTTTTTTTTTTTTTTTTTTTTTTTTTTTTTTTTTTTTTTTTTTTTTTTTTTTTTTTTTTTTTTTTTTTTTTTTTTTTTTTTTTTTTTTTTTTTTTTTTTTTTTTTTTTTTTTTTTTTTTTTTTTTTTTTTTTTTTTTTTTTTTTTTTTTTTTTTTTTTTTTTTTTTTTTTTTTTTTTTTTTTTTTTTTTTTTTTTTTTTTTTTTTTTTTTTTTTTTTTTTTTTTTTTTTTTTTTTTTTTTTTTTTTTTTTTTTTTTTTTTTTTTTTTTTTTTTTTTTTTTTTTTTTTTTTTTTTTTTTTTTTTTTTTTTTTTTTTTTTTTTTTTTTTTTTTTTTTTTTTTTTTTTTTTTTTTTTTTTTTTTTTTTTTTTTTTTTTTTTTTTTTTTTTTTTTTTTTTTTTTTTTTTTTTTTTTTTTTTTTTTTTTTTTTTTTTTTTTTTTTTTTTTTTTTTTTTTTTTTTTTTTTTTTTTTTTTTTTTTTTTTTTTTTTTTTTTTTTTTTTTTTTTTTTTTTTTTTTTTTTTTTTTTTTTTTTTTTTTTTTTTTTTTTTTTTTTTTTTTTTTTTTTTTTTTTTTTTTTTTTTTTTTTTTTTTTTTTTTTTTTTTTTTTTTTTTTTTTTTTTTTTTTTTTTTTTTTTTTTTTTTTTTTTTTTTTTTTTTTTTTTTTTTTTTTTTTTTTTTTTTTTTTTTTTTTTTTTTTTTTTTTTTTTTTTTTTTTTTTTTTTTTTTTTTTTTTTTTTTTTTTTTTTTTTTTTTTTTTTTTTTTTTTTTTTTTTTTTTTTTTTTTTTTTTTTTTTTTTTTTTTTTTTTTTTTTTTTTTTTTTTTTTTTTTTTTTTTTTTTTTTTTTTTTTTTTTTTTTTTTTTTTTTTTTTTTTTTTTTTTTTTTTTTTTTTTTTTTTTTTTTTTTTTTTTTTTTTTTTTTTTTTTTTTTTTTTTTTTTTTTTTTTTTTTTTTTTTTTTTTTTTTTTTTTTTTTTTTTTTTTTTTTTTTTTTTTTTTTTTTTTTTTTTTTTTTTTTTTTTTTTTTTTTTTTTTTTTTTTTTTTTTTTTTTTTTTTTTTTTTTTTTTTTTTTTTTTTTTTTTTTTTTTTTTTTTTTTTTTTTTTTTTTTTTTTTTTTTTTTTTTTTTTTTTTTTTTTTTTTTTTTTTTTTTTTTTTTTTTTTTTTTTTTTTTTTTTTTTTTTTTTTTTTTTTTTTTTTTTTTTTTTTTTTTTTTTTTTTTTTTTTTTTTTTTTTTTTTTTTTTTTTTTTTTTTTTTTTTTTTTTTTTTTTTTTTTTTTTTTTTTTTTTTTTTTTTTTTTTTTTTTTTTTTTTTTTTTTTTTTTTTTTTTTTTTTTTTTTTTTTTTTTTTTTTTTTTTTTTTTTTTTTTTTTTTTTATTTTTTTTTTTTAACGATCACAAGGACTTAACTGACGACAGGACTGATCGTGACCACATACTAACGACACCTGCACTTACCTTTGCCGAATTACTTACCTTAACACTCGAGGCGACCTTCGGACCTGCAATTTCTCAATAAAAGCATGAGAATTCAAACAAAATAAAAATGAAATAGAAAACTAAATAAACAAAAATCTTTTTGGGTTTTCTAAGTTTTTCAAATTTTTATGGATTTTTAAGATTTTACGAAAATGAAATGCCAAAACAAATGAAGAGAAAATACAATTCACAAAAGACACGGGTTGCCTCCCGAGAAGCGCTAAGATTATTACCGAGTCATTAGCTAGACTCGACCTCCTTTCAAGTTTCGGGTTCAAACAAAGGGACTTCCTCAATTGCCCCCTCTTCCTGCTCTTCTTCAAAATACAACTTCAATCTATGACCATTTACAATGAAAGACCCATTTCCATCCCTTTTGAACAATTCAACATAACCGGATGGATACACATGCTTAATCACAAAAGGTCCTATCCACCTAGAAGTCAACTTGGGTTGTTTGATTTTAAACTTTGACAAGAACAACAAAACCTTTGCCCCAACCTTAAAGTCCTTCCTACGGAGCCTTTTGTCATGATAAACTTTGGTCTTTTCCTTATAAAGCCTAGAATTTTCATAAGCTCCCAATCGAAGCTCATCGAGCTCATGGAGCTGCAACATTCTTAGTTCACCGGCCTCCATCATGTCAAGGTTCAAATTTCTCAACGCCCAATAAGCCTTATGCTCTATCTCAATGGGTAAATGGCAAGTCTTACCATAGAGCAACCGGTATGGCGTGGTGCCAATCGGTGTCTTAAAGGCGGTCCTAAACGCCCACAAGGCATCATCAAGCTTCTTAGACCAAACCTTGGGGTTATCCCCGACCGTTTTTTCCAAAATCCTTTTTAAAGCCCTGTTGGTGTTTTCCACTTGACCACTGGTCTGAGGATGATAGGAAGTAGAAAAGTAATGACAAACACCATATCTTTTAAGAACCTTAGCTAATTGGTGATTGGCAAAATGGGTACCACGGTCACTAATTAGAGCTCTAGGACAACCAAAACGGCTAAACAACTGTTTAAGAAAGTCAATGACCACCCTAGCATCATTCGTGGGCAAAGCCTTGGCTTCGGCCCACTTAGACACGTAATCAACAGCAACAAGTATGTAAAGGAACTTGTTAGACGGTGGGAATGGTCCCATAAAGTCTATACCCCAAATGTCAAACACTTCACATACCTGAATTCCTTGTTGGGGCATCTCATCCCGCTTGGTGATGTTCCCTTGTCGTTGGCAAATGTCACAAGTTTCTACTAAAGTTTGAGCCTCCCTGAAAATGGTGGGCCAATAGAAACCTGCATCAAATACTTTCTTACCAGTAACCGAAGGACCATAGTGACCTCCAGTTGGACCGTAATGACAAGCATCCAAAATCTCCCTAGTCTCGGCTCCAGCAACACATCTTCTCACCATCCCATCTGCACAAACTCGAAATAAATATGGGCTATCCCAAAAATAGTGTTTGGCATCTGAAATGAGCTTCTTCTTCTGTTGATGCGTGAAGTCATTGGGAATCTCACCTGTAACCAAATAATTTGCAATGTCAGCAAACCAAGGAACATTATCAGAATTAGATATAAACATTAAGCATTCATCAGGGAAGTGATCATTGATCTCCCCATCACGAAGTTCCTCCCGGTGAGGATCTTCCAATCTACTCAAATGATCAGCAGCCAAGTTTTCAGCCCCTTTCTTATCCTTGATCTCAATATCAAATTCTTGTAACAACAAGATCCAACGGATAAGTCTGGGTTTAGCATCTTGTTTGGAAAACAAGTACTTTAGGGCTGAATGGTCCGTAAAAACTATGGTCTTACTTAAAACAAGATATGATCTAAATTTATCAAAAGCAAAAACCACAGCTAGCAACTCTTTCTCAGTAGTGGTGTAATTTTGCTGGGCTGGATTCAATGTTTTGCTAGCAAAGTATATGGGCTTGAAATGTTTCTCAACCCTTTGCCCAAGTACGGCTCCCACAGCAAAATCACTAGCATCACACATTAGCTCAAAGGGCAATTCCCAATCCGGCCCAACCATAATGGGTGAATTGGTCAATTTCTCTTTCAACACCTGAAAAGCACTTACACAAGCATCATCAAATATAAAAGGAGTGTCCTTCTCCAACAAGTGGGTCATAGGACGAGTAATCTTGGAAAAGTCTTTAATAAACCTACGATAAAATCCAGCATGCCCAAGAAAACTCCTTACCCCTTTCACATTGGAAGGCGGGGGTAGTTTGGCTATCACATCAATCTTAGCCCTATCAACCTCTATCCCGGCCTTAGACACTTTGTGACCTAAAACAATACCTTCGGTCACCATGAAGTGACACTTTTCCCAATTTAGCACAAGTTGTGCTCTTTCACATCTTTCCAACATTTTATCTAAGTTATGCAAACAGGTTCGAAATGAGTCCCCAAATACCGAGAAATCATCCATGAAAACCTCCATGGAGGTTTCAAGCATGTCCTGGAATATAGCAATCATACACCTTTGAAAGGTGCCTGGGGCATTACAAAGACCAAACGGCATTCGCCGATAAGCAAAAGTGCCAAAGGGGCACGTAAAAGTGGTCTTCTCTTGATCCTTTGGATCAATGGGTATTTGGAAATACCCGGAAAACCCATCAAGGAAACAAAAGTACTCATTACCTGCTAATCTCTCTAACATTTGATCAATGAAAGGTAATGGGAAGTGATCTTTACGGGTGGCATCATTTAGCTTACGGTAGTCAATACACACCCGCCACCCCGTAACAGTCCTAGTAGCCAAAAGCTCCCTATTCTCATTTTCAATAACAGTCATACCCCCCTTTTTGGGTACACAATGGACAGGGCTAACCCAAGGACTATCAGCTATAGGGAAAATAATTCCCGCATCTAACAATTTAATTACTTCCTTTTTTACCACTTCTTTCATATTTGGATTCAGCCGCCTTTGTCGTTGGACAACGGGCTTCACATCATCGATAAAATCAATCTTGTGTTGACAAAAGTTAGGACTAATACCTGGAATGTCGGTAGTCTTCCAAGCAAAAGCCCGCTTATGGGCTCTAAGCACAGCAAGAAGGAGTCCTTTCTCGTCACCCGAGAGTGAAGACGAGATGACAACTGGTAAGGATGATTCACCTGCTAAGTATGCATACTCCAAATGGGCAGGCAGCGGCTTAAGCTCTAAGTCTGTAGGTGGTACATCAACTGAATTAGGTACCAATGAGCTTCCATCAGCAACTACCTCCTCAAAACTCTCATCAACTAGAGGTGTCTCATCCAAACTAAAAGCCATAACTTCAGCAAATAGATCATCATCATCAATTTCTCCAGCTCCTAGATAAGCAATCTCCTCATCTCCCATATCTGTCTCCATCTCCTAGATAAGCAATCTCCTCATCTATCTGTCTCATCATCAATTTCTCCAGCTCCTAGATAAGCAATCTCCTCATCTATCTGTCTCCATCAACTCCTGAAATTCTCCAGCTCCTAGATAAGCAATCTCCTCATCTATCTGTCTCATCATCAATTTCTCCAGCTCCTAGATAAGCAATCTCCTCATCCCCCATATCTGTCTCATCATCAATTTCTCCAGCTCCTAGATAAGCAATCTCCTCATCTATCTGTCTCCATCAACTCAATTCTCCAGCTCCTAGATAAGCATCTCCTCATCTATCTGTCTCATCATCAATTTCTCCAGCTCCTAGATAAGCAATCTCCTCATCTATCTGTCTCCATCAACTCAATTCTCCAGCTCCTAGATAAGCATCTCCTCATCTATCTGTCTCATCATCAATTTCTCCAGCTCCTAGATAAGCAATCTCCTCATCTATCTGTCTCCATCAACTCAATTCTCCAGCTCCTAGATAAGCATCTCCTCATCTATCTGTCTCATCATCAATTTCTCCAGCTCCTAGATAAGCAATCTCCTCATCTATCTGTCTCCATCAACTCCTGAAATTTCTCCAGCTCCTAGATAAGCAATCTCCTCATCTATCTGTCTCATCATCAATTTCTCCAGCTCCTAGATAAGCAATCTCCTCATCCCCCATATCTGTCTCATCATCAATTTCTCCAGCTCCTAGATAAGCAATCTCCTCATCTATCTGTCTCCATCAACTCAATTTCTCCAGCTCCTAGATAAGCAATCTCCTCATCCCCCATATCTGTCTCATCATCAATTTCTCCAGCTCCTAGATAAGCAATCTCCTCATCTATCTGTCTCCATCAACTCAATTCTCCAGCTCCTAGATAAGCATCTCCTCATCTATCTGTCTCATCATCAATTTCTCCAGCTCCTAGATAAGCAATCTCCTCATCTATCTGTCTCCATCAACTCCTGAAATTTCTCCAGCTCCTAGATAAGCAATCTCCTCATCTATCTGTCTCATCATCAATTTCTCCAGCTCCTAGATAAGCAATCTCCTCATCTATCTGTCTCCATCAACTCAATTCTCCAGCTCCTAGATAAGCATCTCCTCATCTATCTGTCTCATCATCAATTTCTCCAGCTCCTAGATAAGCAATCTCCTCATCTATCTGTCTCCATCAACTCCTGAAATTCTCCAGCTCCTAGATAAGCAATCTCCTCATCTATCTGTCTCATCATCAATTTCTCCAGCTCCTAGATAAGCAATCTCCTCATCCCCCATATCTGTCTCATCATCAATTTCTCCAGCTCCTAGATAAGCAATCTCCTCATCTATCTGTCTCCATCAACTCAATTCTCCAGCTCCTAGATAAGCATCTCCTCATCTATCTGTCTCATCATCAATTTCTCCAGCTCCTAGATAAGCAATCTCCTCATCTATCTGTCTCCATCAACTCAATTCTCCAGCTCCTAGATAAGCATCTCCTCATCTATCTGTCTCATCATCAATTTCTCCAGCTCCTAGATAAGCAATCTCCTCATCTATCTGTCTCCATCAACTCAATTCTCCAGCTCCTAGATAAGCATCTCCTCATCTATCTGTCTCATCATCAATTTCTCCAGCTCCTAGATAAGCAATCTCCTCATCTATCTGTCTCCATCAACTCCTGAAATTTCTCCAGCTCCTAGATAAGCAATCTCCTCATCTATCTGTCTCATCATCAATTTCTCCAGCTCCTAGAAAGCAATCTCCTCATCTATGTCATCATCATCAATTTCTCCAGCTCCTAGATAAGCAATCTCCTCATCTCCCATATCTGCCTCCATCAACTCCTGAAATTCTTGGTCCAAAGCATCATCTATCACGTCAATCCTGAAACAAGATTCATCATTAGAATAAGTATGCTTAATAGACCGTTCTACATTAAAGACAATCCTATCAGTACCCACACCCAATGAAATTTCCTTATCCTTCACACGGATGATAGCATCCGCGGTGTTTAGGAAAGGTCTACCAAGAATAAGGGGTACCTGGGCATCCTCCTCCATCTCTAGAATAACAAAGTCCACTAAGATATCATCATCAATTTCTCCAGCTCCTAGATAAGCAATCTCCTCATCCCCCATATCTGTCTCCATCAACTCAATTCTCCAGCTCCTAGATAAGCATCTCCTCATCTATCTGTCTCATCATCAATTTCTCCAGCTCCTAGATAAGCAATCTCCTCATCTATCTGTCTCCATCAACTCCTGAAATTCTCCAGCTCCTAGATAAGCAATCTCCTCATCTATCTGTCTCATCATCAATTTCTCCAGCTCCTAGATAAGCAATCTCCTCATCCCCCATATCTGTCTCATCATCAATTTCTCCAGCTCCTAGATAAGCAATCTCCTCATCTATCTGTCTCCATCAACTCAATTCTCCAGCTCCTAGATAAGCATCTCCTCATCTATCTGTCTCATCATCAATTTCTCCAGCTCCTAGATAAGCAATCTCCTCATCTATCTGTCTCCATCAACTCAATTCTCCAGCTCCTAGATAAGCATCTCCTCATCTATCTGTCTCATCATCAATTTCTCCAGCTCCTAGATAAGCAATCTCCTCATCTATCTGTCTCCATCAACTCAATTCTCCAGCTCCTAGATAAGCATCTCCTCATCTATCTGTCTCATCATCAATTTCTCCAGCTCCTAGATAAGCAATCTCCTCATCTATCTGTCTCCATCAACTCCTGAAATTCTCCAGTCCTAAAAGCAACTTCAGCAAACAAATCATCATCATCAATTTCTCCAGCTCCTAGATAAGCAATCTCCTCATCTCCCATATCTGCCTCCATCAACTCCTGAAATTCTTGGTCCAAAGCATCATCTATCACGTCAATCCTGAAACAAGATTCATCATTAGAATAAGTATGCTTAATAGACCGTTCTACATTAAAGACAATCCTATCAGTACCCACACCCAATGAAATCTCCTTGTCCTTCACACGGATGATAGCATCCGCGGTGTTTAGGAAAGGTCTACCAAGAATAAGGGGTACCTGGGCATCCTCCTCCATCTCTAAGATAACAAAATCAACAAGGAAGACAATATGACCGACAGTGACTCTAATATTTTCAGCAATCCCCATGGGATACTGAAATGAGTGGTCGGCTAGCCTAATACTCATGCGAGTCGGGCGAAGGATTCCTAAGGCCAACTTACTCCAAACCGAATAAGGCATCAAATTAACACTAGCTCCTAAATCAGCTAAAGCCTTACAAATTATAGTTCTAATAGAGCAAGTGATTAGAAAACTCCCTGGGTCTTCAAGTTTAGGAGGAATGCGGTTCTGCAAGATAGCAGAACACTCCGCATTTAGAAATGTAGCTTTTGCTTCCTCCAACTTCCTTTTATCCGTCACAAGTTCCTTGATGAACTTGGCATAGTGAGGCATACCCTGTATCAAATCAACTAAAGGAACATTAATATGCACATTAGAAATCATTTGAACAAACTTATTGTATTGTTCCTTTAGCTTAGCCTTCTTGAACCGTTGTGGAAATGGCACTTTTGGTTTATAAGCCTTCACCTCGGGTTCCACAACCGGTTTTGGTGGAGTGACCGGAGTCTTCACGGTCGGATTCTCCTCCATCTCAATCTCCTCATCTACTTCATCATCATCAATACCTGCAGCTCCTAGATAAGCAATCTCCTCATCCCCCATATCTGTCTCCATCAACTCAATTTCTCCAGTCCAAAGCAATCTCCTCATCTACTTCATCATCATCAATACCTGAATCATGTACATCCGAAACAACCACATTAGGCATAGAAGGAGGGTCATATGACTTACCTGTACGGGTTGTAATGGCTTTGGCCTCCTCATGGCGAGCTTGAGGCGGTGTGTACTTCTGCCCCTGATTGGGTCCTTGATTCGGTCCCATGCTAAATTGAGGCTTAGGATTCTGTTGAGTAGTGCTAGGTAAAGTACCTTGTGGCCTAGAAAGGGCAGCCATCCTACTCTCAAGATCCTTGAAGTTCACACATTGATTTTTCATGTTTATCTCAACCTTGCCATCAATTCTATCTAACCTCTCATTCAACGCCTTGGTATCATCCCGAATAATTTGTATGCTCTTGTTGGTTTCGGCTTGATTACTTACCAATTGCTTCATCATTTCCCTCAACTCGGCATTAGGATCGGCATTAGAGGAAGAAGAACCGGATCCTTGTCCTTGTTGAGGTTGTTGTTGAGGTTGACTTTGGAAATTGTCCCTTTGCCATCGATTTCCTGAAAAACGAGAGTTGTTAGTAGGAAAAGAAGAGTTATAAGTGGGATTACCTGAAGGACGGTTTTGGTAACCGGTATTGCGTTGGTAGCTTCCTTGTTGTTGGTTTTGGATGTAGTTAACATCTTCGGGTCCCCGACTTGGACAATCTTCCGAATAATGCATATTCCCACAATAGTCACATCCATCGGCAACAACCTTCACATCCCTTTCAATGGCCCCAAATCGACTCTCTTGCATGGCAAAGCCCTTTTCCATGCGCTCCGATAGCGCTCTAATCTCTCCTATCATCCCGAATCATGACTAGCTTCGACCTTCGCAACTCGGCCTTGGCTAGTACCCTTCTTCAATCTTCTCTCATTCTTTAAAAACCGATCATCATCCATGTTGGCATTATCCTTGGCCATGGACTCTAAGATTTCGAAACCCTCATTTGGTGTGATCCTTTTTTTTTTTTTTTTTTTTTTTTTTTTTTTTTTTTTTTTTTTTTTTTTTTTTTTTTTTTTTTTTTTTTTTTTTTTTTTTTTTTTTTTTTTTTTTTTTTTTTTTTTTTTTTTTTTTTTTTTTTTTTTTTTTTTTTTTTTTTTTTTTTTTTTTTTTTTTTTTTTTTTTTTTTTTTTTTTTTTTTTTTTTTTTTTTTTTTTTTTTTTTTTTTTTTTTTTTTTTTTTTTTTTTTTTTTTTTTTTTTTTTTTTTTTTTTTTTTTTTTTTTTTTTTTTTTTTTTTTTTTTTTTTTTTTTTTTTTTTTTTTTTTTTTTTTTTTTTTTTTTTTTTTTTTTTTTTTTTTTTTTTTTTTTTTTTTTTTTTTTTTTTTTTTTTTTTTTTTTTTTTTTTTTTTTTTTTTTTTTTTTTTTTTTTTTTTTTTTTTTTTTTTTTTTTTTTTTTTTTTTTTTTTTTTTTTTTTTTTTTTTTTTTTTTTTTTTTTTTTTTTTTTTTTTTTTTTTTTTTTTTTTTTTTTTTTTTTTTTTTTTTTTTTTTTTTTTTTTTTTTTTTTTTTTTTTTTTTTTTTTTTTTTTTTTTTTTTTTTTTTTTTTTTTTTTTTTTTTTTTTTTTTTTTTTTTTTTTTTTTTTTTTTTTTTTTTTTTTTTTTTTTTTTTTTTTTTTTTTTTTTTTTTTTTTTTTTTTTTTTTTTTTTTTTTTTTTTTTTTTTTTTTTTTTTTTTTTTTTTTTTTTTTTTTTTTTTTTTTTTTTTTTTTTTTTTTTTTTTTTTTTTTTTTTTTTTTTTTTTTTTTTTTTTTTTTTTTTTTTTTTTTTTTTTTTTTTTTTTTTTTTTTTTTTTTTTTTTTTTTTTTTTTTTTTTTTTTTTTTTTTTTTTTTTTTTTTTTTTTTTTTTTTTTTTTTTTTTTTTTTTTTTTTTTTTTTTTTTTTTTTTTTTTTTTTTTTTTTTTTTTTTTTTTTTTTTTTTTTTTTTTTTTTTTTTTTTTTTTTTTTTTTTTTTTTTTTTTTTTTTTTTTTTTTTTTTTTTTTTTTTTTTTTTTTTTTTTTTTTTTTTTTTTTTTTTTTTTTTTTTTTTTTTTTTTTTTTTTTTTTTTTTTTTTTTTTTTTTTTTTTTTTTTTTTTTTTTTGGAAAAAGGGTGGAACACTTTGACGATTAAATTGAAGTAAATTTAGATGACAAAATACTTGAAAATAAAGAAGAGCTCAAACAATAATAATAATGATCATCCACCTTGACTTCACTAGACTTCTAACATGATTGCTTTCAAATAAGACCAAATTCGTTTAGAGTTGACAAGATAACCGTGCAAAGATGAAATGCTCACGTGGTACCACCAACCGCTCACAAATCACCCAAACACCTAAGTTGCTAGTCTAATTCCCCAAGCCGGTACCACCAAAGCCTAGACAACCTTACCAACAAATAGTTTGTTTGATTACCAAATTACCAATTGCGCCTATGTGAATTAAAACGTGGTACCACCAACCGTTTCTAAACACGTTGACAAAATGACTCCTTTTATTAATTTGACATTCACTATCATACCATGAACTAGTGATAATCGCTCATAGACAAGCGACCGTTAGAAAATCACATATGCATTCGACTAGTACCACTAACGAAGAACACACATGCCACCAATATCAAATTAATAAATAAAGGAATTAAATCATCAAGATCACGACACAACGATAATTGAAATCAACTCTTTGAATTAAAACATAGCAATCACATCATTCGTCTAGTTACATCAAGGTGGATGATAATAGATCTAGCCAATCATGCTAAATTGAAATTGATAAAAGAAATAATAATAAAACATATTGTACCAATCGTTTGAGTAAATAGAAAATTGCAAGACAATAAGTAGATACGATCCAGATGGGTGCTCGTGAATCTTCAGTGGATCCGCCTAAGAAATCTTGCTTGGAAACCTGATAGAACCCTAATAGAGCAGCTCCTGGAAAGAATAAAGTTCTCAAAAACCCTAAGGAAAAATCTCCCAAAAGTTCGTCCATAATGCAGAAACCTGGCCAGCTATTTATATGAAAGAGACGCGTAACGCCCGTTACGAATGGTAACGCCCGTTACGAACCATCGAAACACATAACGGCCGTCACATTTGTGACGCCCGTTACATATCCATTGAAAAGCTTACGGCCGTAAGGAACCCGTTACAGTAACTCGCCAATTTGCAACCATAACGGCCGTCACCCTTGTGACGCCCGTTCAAACTTGACCTAGGTCCCTAACGCCCGTCACCCTTGTGACGGCCGTTAGGACCTCCAGAATACGTTTTCTTCATCTTTCACTTGGTTTCAACCGAATCTTTCTCCCGAGTCCTCCATAAGTCATCAAAATCGACCAATTCATCCGCATAATCATTTTCCAACCTGAAAACACTAAACATACCTCAAAGCATCGAAAGTTGGAAATAAAACTGTAAAAACGACGAATAAATGGTTCTAAATTCACGTGGGAAATGGTATAGAATATGACACATCAGTCATCATAAATTTCAACTAAATAGGCATGATTTGAAGGATCTTCTGATTGTGTATCCCACTGATAAGTACCATTGGATTCTGAACAACAATAGCCTTGGACTCCAAAAGCTGAGGAGAACCTGACTGTTGAGGAGTAGCAGGTAATGTAATCATTGCTTGAGTCTTTTGATGATTGGGTGGAGTAATACCGCCTTGATTGTAGTTCTGTCTACCAGCAACGGTATTATCAGTCCTCTTTGGACGTTGGCACTCTCTTGCAAAATGACCAAATCCATCGCAATTATAGCATTTCACCTTGGATTTGTCAAAGCCTTTAGTACCATTACCCAAAAATCTTCCAGTTCTCTGAGTAAATCTTCTGACTTTAATAGTTAACATCGCTAGCTGCCATTGTAGATCCATTTCTTCTAAATCATCAGGATCTATCTGATTGTAATCATCATCGATCAACGCAGGGTCAGTAACCTTCCATTAATATAAGCTTCATGAGCAGAACAGAAAGCAGAATATAGATTCATTCTACCCTCTGCAGAACTCATACTCATTGGCATGGAATGAAACGATTGAGTATTGCTCTTGACAGTAGAAGCAGTATTGTCATAAGCAACATATCCTGCAAGTCCATCTGGATCGACGATAGGCATAACTTCAACACCACTTAGTACTTGCCAAATGAACTGAAGTAGCATGATACAATGACGGATCTTGAGTAAAATCCGCATGAGTATCCTTAATTTTTCTCTTCATTTCTCTATTTTTCAGTTTTGAAACCACAGTCTCAAAATCCCATGAACTGTATTCCTTGTCATCTTGCAAATGATGAACATATTCAGTCCATATTTTTGGTAGAGAATCCAAGAATTTGTCAACTAGCTCTGACTCCGGATATGACACTTCAAAATAAGATAGCTCTGTGGTCAAATGGTTGAATCGGGCAATGATTTCATCAAGTGATTCCCCTTTCAAACCATTAAATGCTTCATACTGACGCTTTAAAAGCTTTATGCGATTCTTCTTTAAAGTCTCATCGCCTTCACAGTATTTCTCTAAAGCATCCCACATTTCCTTTGAAGTCTTATGTTTCTTGAACAGATGAACACTTTCTTGAGGCAATGCCATTGTTAGAGTTGAACGAGCCTTCCCTTCAATGACATATTTTTTCTTTTCCTCATCTGGCATATCTGTGTAGGTATAATTACCAATCACACCATTCTTTTCATATGTTGGCCAGTCATATCCTTGTGTCACCATAAACCACATATCAATATCATTGAGACGCATATAGTCTTCAAAACGTCTCTTCCACATCCAATAGTTCTCCATTCGAAAGAGTTTTGGAGGTGAATTACCACGACCAACTTCATGGTCGTGCATGATTAGCTGATTGATAAGTACATCATTTGGTGAGTTGGAAGCAGTTGGTACAGTAGTCATTTTGAGTCTTTAAGATGAACAAGTACTCGAATTAAGTTACTGTAGCAACACAAGTTCGTGCTGAGGTGGCACGAGGTAGTCAGACGAAGAGCACACGAAGAGTAGTTCGTGCTGACGTGGCACGAAGTGAACACGAAGTCAGGTCGCGCTGACGTAAGCACTGAACGAAGATCACCTCGTGCTGACGTAAGCACGAGGTCGTGTGAAGACGAACATGAATTCAAATAAAAACGTGAATTTCAAATCGAATTTGCAATTAATAGCAAATCACACGATCTTACACCTTCTGGTAATCAACCTTAGGGCTCTGATACCACTTGTAAGTCGCTATCGTTGTATAAATTGTAAATAAGAGGTGATTCGTTATGTCAAGAGTGCGGAATCCTCTTGAGATAACTAGATTGCTATTGCCTTTTGTCAATTAATAAGTAATTAATCAACCTAAGGTCTCACACGAGGTAGTAGTTCGTGTAGGAGATCACACGAGCAACAATTCAACTTATATTCACCAACTCGTTACTTAATTCGTAACTAGGGTGTGTATATTGTAACAACCCTCAAAATCCGACTAGGACAATTTACTTGGATTTATCTAGATATCTATCCCTAGAGGTTTCTTAAGAGAATTTGCCTTCTAGACATTTAGGGCATGGTAATATTTGCCCTCTAGTTCAATGAAATACCGTAAATGACTAGCTATCTTAGAAATGCCATAAACAATAACAATAATCAATCAAGGCACTCTCAAGCTATAAACCAGTTCTAATTGAACTTGACGAAATGTCAACAAACCAAAAACTTTATTTCGAGAAGTTAAGTTATATAAATAATAATGTAAGCCTCACAAGTTGGGATAACAATCAAGAATTCTTACAAATGTCCAACAATTTAATCACCAAGCCAATTTAAGTAAATATGACATGAAAATAAAATGACTATCTCCAAAATATATTTATAAACTAGTATGTACACGAAAGTGCTTGAATAATAATAATAATAGGTATATATATATGTCTAATATAAATACAAGTTTATAAATGGTAATAAAATTATTATATACTAAATAATACTTACACTTTAAACAACTAACTAATTTAAATAATTACACTACACATATATATATTTATACATACACAAGTATTCATGCATGAATCTAGACTACAATACAACCATATACACCCTTAAAATTCAAATTCACACAACACATACTTTGCCTAGCCAATGGGCTTCAAGCCACCACCCAACTAGACCAATTAGCACTCCCCCAACTCCTTTTCTCCTCCTCCATCACGTGGGTATGCCCCCTCCCTCTCTCATTTTCTGATTTTTCTCTCAAACCAACACAAACACATGCAACAACACTCTCTCCAACTCTCTCAAAAATTCTGCACTCTTTCTTCTTCATTTTCGGTTTCACCAAGGCAAAATGGAGCTTGAATCTAACTAATATAATGTAATAATAAGCTCCATTGATCATCTAACAACTAGAGTCATGTATGGTGTAAGCATGGAGTCGATTTGGAGGCATCAAGGTCACGAAATCAGCCCTCTAAGGGGCTGATCGAACAGCAGTGGAAAACAGAGGCAAACAAGCCCAATCTTCTTCCTTTCTTTTGATTCTTGATCATCAAAGGGTACCCAACATGTTCCTTTGTTTGTTCATCATCTTTTCTTTCATCTTGTAGCTTATTTTCCCTTCTTTTCAAGCTTGTTACAGCCAATAAACAACTCGTGGGCAGCCATCAAGAACAAGACCCAACAACACTCTTGATCTTCTTGTTTTGATCTTCAAAGGTTGTTAGCTTGAACTCTCTTGCATCTCACTTTATTAATCTTTGATTTCTTGAGCTAAACAAGTCTAGATCTACACATGCATGCATATTTGAATGATGGGTTAACAAGAAATAATCATTAAAAAGTCATACACATAAAAGATGATAAGTAATCTTGTCTAAACATGTTAGATCTTAACATGCATGTTTAGATTTGCACTAGTTTTGATTGATTTTGATTTGGGATTTGAGATGGACGATTGGTGACTTTAAAATTTGCTAAGAGATCTGTATATTTGATGTTAAAATCACACAAAAATGATCAACAAACTTGTTAGTGGTAATCTAGAGGCTAAAACAAGCAACCAACACCATTGGTGAGTTGTATTAACCAAAATACATTCTGACAGAATTAATTATCTGTCTTGGAACGGTTAAACGGAGCATGTGAGGGCAGATTCAAGAAAACTTTCAAAATAAAAGTGTAGATAAACGAGTTAAGTTTAACCACCAACTGGAATTACTCAAAAATACTAAACCAAACAAAAGATATGATTTTTCTACCAAAAGTGGTCAAAGCTGGGTTTTTGTCAAAAATTTATACCAACTTTGAGAATTTTTATCTACAAAAATAAAATGGTCCAGAGGCTTACACTTGGTAAAGATTGAGTTTAATATGTCCTAAGCTTAAAATAAAATCATGGGATTTTTCTAACGATCAAAACATCGAGAACTTTTATAAAACTTCTGATGTCGCAAACAGTGCCCATTCGGAACAGTCTGTGTTTGGGTAATTTTTAAGGATAGCAAACACTGTCTAAAAATTCATCAAAAATTCACAAAAATAGGATACACATATAGGTTGTTGTATATAAATCACCAAGGTCCAAATAATTCGGTTTGACCCCAAAACAGTAGCCAACATTTCATAAAAATGTAAAGTAAAAACAGAAAATTCTGAAGTGAACTAATAATTTGTGTAATGGGCTAAGGAATGGACTAAAGGCCATAATGGGCTAAACCGGCCCAATTAGTGAACCCAAGAGGACCATAAATCAGTAGGCCCACTTGGCCCAATAACCCATATAACCCAATAACCAATATGACCCATCAAGCATATAGCCCAAATAAGGTTAAGCCCAACAACTAATTTAAGCCCAAAACATTTAGAAGCCCATGACACTTGGGCCCAATTGATAATGGCCCATAACACCTAAACGAATTTCATAACCCGAGTAATCATAAGACATATCAAAAAATATGCGAGTTGAAGATAGTGTAATCAAAGTAAAACAAAAGATAGTTAAGTGAGATGGACATAAGTAACTCTGTTAACCAAACTAAAAAGTGATATCACAAATGCTATTTAGTATTAAAATTGGTTACACATCCAATAATGTTTAAGAGAACATAACTTAATATGGCATTCCCATATGATAACCTAAGATGCCAAACGAAACCACAAATGAAGGCAAGTTACCGAAATTCTAACAACTTATAACTACATGTATATTGAAAGTGACCTTTTTCACCATCAATCCCTACAACCAAAAAGATGCGAATATTAGCAATACACTTGGATCCCAAAATTTATGAAAACATAATGAAAGTGGCATTTCTAAGTGATGGCTTAAGATAGGAACTTACATATATTAGTCCTCTCGTAGGGATAGTCTTGGCTTTGAGTATGGTTGAGGACCATGATGGAATATATGATCAAGGAAGCTATAGATGGGAAGTACCCATTTTGGATAAGTGAATATAATATGCGGCATATCAAGGTGAGTCATAGCCCCCTTTCAAACTCTTTCATATGTTTTACTTGCGGGGTGAAAAGCATGATTAATTAAAATGACTTTCTCTTATGAAATGATTCTTTGAAATAATGATAATGATATGAGAATTATATTGTATGTTCAACGTGTTATATGTTATATGATGAGCTTGAGTACTGTCAAATGGTGGTCCCCTGTACACTACTATTAACTCATTGAGGCCTGTAGTTAGAGGGTTGCGCAACTAGGATTCGTCCCCTCACTCACCAAGATGGCAGCGGGTTGACTGGCCGCCTAAGTGGCCGCCCTCATCTCCGGTCTGCCTAGGGGTGCTCTAATCTACTTTATATTATCGGTCGTCTCCATGGCACGACCCCTTTATTATTATTATTGCACGTATTATATTATTATTATTATTATTATTATTATTATTATTATTATTATTATTATTGCACGTGATTGACAGCATGTGCTTCTATTATCATTTCTTCGGGACATATTATCATTATTATTATTTTGACGAGAAGGGTCTTAGTAGTGGCTCAAGCACAAACTCATCAAATTATGCCTTTGGCTAAATATTATTGATATTATTTATGGTTGGATATTATGGATTGAACATACGGTTTGGGTATTGGACCTTATATGGAATCTTGGAAGTTGTTGAAATTGGCGATATTGGAATATTGATGACCGAATGGTTTTGGTATGATGTATGATTAATCGATTGATATATTTTTCTCTCACGATAAATTTGACAAATGAGAACTTTATAATTTACCATGGATTCTCAACTCTTTGAAATGACGTTATGGTATTTTGAAAACTTGATGGTTTGAAATGGGAATTTTTGTCTGTCATGTGGTTTGGGCGAATTGATATGAAATAATATATTTTCTAAGTTTGTTTTGAAATGGATATGTAACGAGATTTACTTGCAAACCTATGCACTCACCAACTACGTTTTCGTAGTTGACACTTTTTCTTCATGCTTTTCAGGATTTAGCATTAGCTTTGAGGAATTGTATGCATCATGATTGTTTGCATTGCACTTTGGAGTCAAAGATCAAACCTTGTGATGGGCAATGGAATCCGCCTTGATCATTGTAGAATACCGTTTCATGTATTTGTTATTTGTCTCGTGGACTTAATGTCCAAGTACGGTGGACGCATTGTACTTGGGGATTGGTTCACATGCTTGTGCATTGTAAATTCTTTTATTAAATAAAGCTATGGTGAGTGTTTATCTATTATCCTTTGTTTTGAATACTCGACTTTCTGTACATCCCATTGTTCCGCCTTAGTTGGGGTGTTACATATATATACTAATTATGTTGTAATTCGTGTGGGCTTGGGCTTCACACGAAGTGTATTAAGTCGATCCACCAAAACACCCATGTGGTCGTGCTGACGTCAGCACGAGGACCACTCTATGTGCTGATGACGTCAGCACGAGGAGCGTAGTCTTGGATCCTTTATTTCGCTCGTACATGACGTTCAACCATCGTTTAAGTATTCTACGACACTTATAACCTTGGCTCTACGTCCTTCTACCTGCAAAACAATAAATATAACACACAAACATAATAATAAACAAGAACACATATCATATTGAAGTTCAAACGTAATCATTAAACACAAACATATGTCCTAACGACTTATTATTCAACGATTACATATATATTCCTAAGAACAAAATAGTTAACCAAATCTAAGTTGCTACTGTCACACAAATCTGCATCTACACAAGAGTTAGAGTATAATTCTAAGTCTAATAAGGAAATTGAATCTATATACAATTAAAAAAGCTAATTTAATAAATAAATAAATTAAAAAGACACGTGTCGATCAAGGATTACGCCACGTGTCGTTTCAAGAACATCTCAATCCTGTTTAAGTTTATTGGTAGATCTTGAAGCTCCTCCTCGAGCTTAATTGAATGGTATATTAATGTTTAAGTCTGTATATTATTCTCATCTACCAATAAACTAAAATAGATTGAGATGTTCTAAAACGACACGTGACGTAATCCTTAATCGACACGTGTCTTTTTAATTTATTTTATTAAATTAGCTTTTCTAATTGTATATAGATTCAATTTCCATATTAGACTTAGTATTAAACTCTAACTCTTGGCTTATAGATACAAAACACATTATAACCTTATTTGACTGATCGTTTTCTCATTAATAAAATTGTTTCTTTTTCTTTCTCAATTCTTCAACTTTTGTTACAGTATCTTAATATATACTAAAAGACAACTGACCTAACCTCAATTGACCAATCACAGCCCTCAATTTCTCCAAATTAATTAAATCAACACATGTCTAAATTAATTTACACTTTTTGGTTTTCTATCACCAATTTACACTTTAACCCAATTTATAAACAATTAATACTTTATTGCATAATGTCTATCTAATAACAAAATATAGCTAAAAGTTAGAGATGTTACAACATTTGGATTAATACGAATTAATATTTATATCAATATTTTATTTTATATTATTAATTGTAATCAAACTAATTGTAATATTGTTGTTATTAGTAATTGTAATCAGACTATAATTAGGATAATCATAATTATTGTTGTTATTAGTAATTGGAATCAAACTATATTTAGGATACAGATTCTTTTTATATAAACTGAACCATACAAATAAAATTACAACACACAAAATATTTGAAAACCTCATGAACCAGCTGCTACTTTTATTGTTCTTAACAACCATGAGTAACGAAAATAAAATTACTTTTTTGCAAGACATCAATGAAAACTCAGTCAATTGTGTAATCAAATTTAAGATATTGCTTCTCTAAAAGAGTTTGTATAAAAGAAACTCTGCTACACATCCAGCCTTGGTATGATTTAGCATTCAGTATTAACATTTGAATATCTCAATTCATTTTTAAGTATATTTTTACATTTAACGTATAAGTATTTTTTTCCATATACTAATTCTTATATTGATAATATTATAAAACCCGTGTATTTGACACGGGCCTAAAATCTAGTATTACTTATAATAAGTTATTAACATGAAAACTTCAAAAATTTGAGTTAACGATCCGAAATCACAAGGTTATTTGCCATCATCCACTATGCTTACAAGTTCCGATTTTGATGTGATAGTAAAAATTTAATGTAAATCCAAACTTTAACTAAACATATATTATATTTATCATTACTGTTTATTATAATTTTGCTTCGATCATCGGTTTACTTTTTAACCACAATTTATTTCATACTCACGAATCATGTGTGAGGCGTATTCGAATTACTTTATGATACAATCTATATAGCTACCGTACATCGTACGGGTATTAAGAATAATAAATTTATAAAAGAATTTCTTAGTATATATAAAGTAACTTTTTCCTTTTCTCCTAACATGACAGCTACTTCGTCATATCGTTACAACAATGGTGGCTCTTTAGTATTTTCCACACACTTACAATGATGCCACTTTGAATGAAAACTATAAAAATAATAACTACATGACATGAACATCGAAGAAAGTCGTTTTAACTGAAAACACGAACTAGTACGTATTCATTCATAACATAATAATTATTAATAACATATACTAGAAGAAGAATCGAACGTTGCATATAATAAAATAACCAAGGAAAATTAAAAATAAAAGCAGATCGATAGGTCTTGATCAAGTAGAAGTAGTAGTAGTAGTGTTCCGAAGACTAGTACTGTGCTTGCTCATTCCATCAAGTTCGTCACAAAAAGGAGTTGGAAAATCCGGGAATCGTATACGATGCTTGAGTTCATCACCACAATGTTTCTGAATCGAATGTTTATACTCGCCAACGATTTTATTCTCGATACTGTCTCTTGCAAAAGTGCCCAGAGGATACCTGTCGTTAAAATCATCCGACGAAAGCACGTAAAACTCGATCCCATAATCTGTGGTCCTCAGCATATCCCGATGATTGTCCGATTTTTCTAACGAGTAAGAGTATTGCTGTTGGTCTGCGACATAACATAGACCTGGAGTAAGAAGGATGACCAGCACAGAAAATATCGAAAAAACTTTGCAAAAGAGTTTAGTTTCTTGATCGCAATTAATGCAACCATTGTCTTGTTGTCGGATCTGCTGATCAATGCTCAGAGGTTCGACGACTGTAATCCTGTTGGAAGGTATCAACACCACGGTATCACCATCATCCATGACCGATCACGTGTACCCAACAAAGTAATTAAATCTTAATTTGTGAGAACGAGAAATTAATTTACGTTTTGATGATATATAATCAATATATATAATGATCAATATTCCCATGGCAAACCTAATCCTGATCCAGTTCAAAATCATAAAATTAAACAATGGCTATGTAAAAATATACTGTAATTGTTAAGCAAACCTAATCCTAATCCACTTCAAACTCATAAAAACGTACAATGGCTAAGTAAAAAATAATTATTAACGAATAAGCTTTATTATTAATTAAAAAAAGAAAGAAAAGGAAATAAGCTCGTGAAAAAAAAAAGAAAAAGAAAGAGTATAAATGTTATTATATGAAAGGATGGTAACTTTTATTAGTACTTATCTATACTATCTTATAATAATTATCACACTCTCTCTCATAAAAAATGTTAGATGCAAAATTACCATTATATCCTTAATAAATTAATTTACACCATCAATACTTTATCTTCTAAAATATCTTCATTAACCCTTTACATTAATTACATTTACATCAATTACTTACACCCACCACCACCAACAGTCCGCCACCACCGCAGACGCCGTTACAATATATATATATATAAAAGAAACTATCGTCCATCAATTACTCGTGTGTTTCACCGGTCTATTTTGCATTTTACGTAATTAAAAATGACATTTCAATAAATATAATGTTACTAGTCTTCATACCCGTCTGATGGACGATAGTTTCTTTTATTTATATATATATATATATATATATATGGAGAGAGATCAAATGAGAAGGTGTCTTAAGGAGAGAAGGGAGAGAAGGTCCTATGAACCAATCAGAACGTGACATGTGACTTTTTTAAAAAAAACGCGGTGGCATTTTTGTAAATAATTTGACTTCAAACCCAAGCTGACCCAACCCACCCCAAGCTGACCCAACCCCAAGCTGACCCAACCCCAAGCTGACCCAACCCAAGCTGACCCAACCCCAAGCTGACCCAACCCCAAGCTGACCCAACCCCAAGCTGACCCAACCTGACCCAGACCCCAACCTGACCCAGACCCCAAGCTGACCCAACCTGACCAGACCCCAAGCTGACCCAACCCACTGACCCAACCCCAAGCTGACCCAACCTGACCCAGACCCCAAGCTGACCCAACCCAGAACCCAAGCTGACCCAAAACTCATAATCTACATTTGTGTAGATTATGTGTAAATTGTGTCAAGCTGACCCAACCCCAAGCTGACCCAACCTGACCCAGACCCCAAGCTGACCCAACCTGACCCAGACCCCAAGCTGACCCAACCCTGACCCAACCTGACCCAGACCCCAAACTGACCCAACCCTTAACCCCAAGCTGACCCAACCGGAGCTGACCCAACCCAAGCTGACCCAACCCCAAGCTGACCCAACCCCAAGCTAACCCAACCCCAAGCTGACCCAACCTGACCCAGACCCCAAGCTGACCCAACCCTGACCCAACCCTGACCCAGACCCCAAACTGACCCAACCCTAAGCTGACCCAACCCCAAGCTGACCCAACCCAGAACCCAAGCTGACCCAAAACCATAATCTACATTTGTGTAGATTAATCTACATTTGTGTAGATTATGTGTAAATTGTGTCAAGCTGACCAACCCCAAGCTGACCCAACCTGACCCAGACCCCAAGCTGACCCAACCCAGCTGACCCAACCTGACCCAGACCCCAACCTGACCCAGACCCCAAGCTGATCCAACTCAAGCTGACCAACCCAAGCTGACCAAGCTGACTGAGAGCCCAAGCTGACCAAGCTGACTGAGAGCCCAAGCTGACCAAGCTTCAAAAAAGTTTAACTTATTTACAAAATTGCCACCGCGCTTTTTTTTTTGACACATGTCGCGTTCTGATTGGCCAATAGGACCTTCTCTCCCTTCTCTCCTTAACACACCTTCTTCCAGGATCCTCACCCTATATATATAGGGGACCCTTATTTTGAGAACCCATTTTTTTGTAAGAACCGTGAGAACTCCTAAATTTCATATTGGATCACATGTTTTTTTTTGTTCATTCACATGTGAAACGTTATAAAAATATATGTTGCAGAAGAAATTTTTTTTCAAAACCTTATATATAACCGTTTGTCACATGTGAACAAAAAACGTGAACAAATTCATTCACAAGTTCACAAAAGGCTACTTTGAAGGTTTCTTAAAAAAGTTTCTTCTACAACATACATTTTTATATCATTTCACATGTGAATGAACAAAAAAAACATGTGAACAAATATATAATTTAAGAGTTCTCATGGTTTTTACAAAAAAAAATGGTTCTCAAAATAAGGAAACTCTATATATATATTATATATATAATTATATATATATGTATTATTCGGATATATATATATATATATATATATATATTATATATACATAGTTTCGGATATATATATATATATTATATATATATATATATATATATTATATATATATATATATATATATATATATTATATATATATATATATATTATATATATATATATATTATATATATATATATATATATATATATATATATATATATATATATTATATATATATATATATATATATATTATATATATATATATATATATTATATATATATATTATATATATATATTATTACTGATATTTTTAAAATATATATGAATAATATGAATGAATATATGATTAAAAAAATTTAGATTGTATATATATAATAATTTATTGGGAGAGTTTTAAGAATATTATATATCTTTAAAATTTAAAAAGATTTGTTTTGATAGAAAAAAATTTATGATAGAGTTTTAAATATAATTATCTATTTAATAAGCAAATAAAAAATAAAAAAAATCTAGAAAAAAAGAGAGACTCTAGAGTAATTAGGAGAGAGTTTTAAGCCTAAAAAGAGCTTTAAGGGGTGACAAGTGTACCCTCAACCTCCTTTTTTAGTTATAGTATAGATAACGAAAAGTAAATAACCCGGGTTATTTAAAAAAAGTTGTGCACACAAAAAACAGATGTATAAAGACATCAAAAACACAAGTCTACAAATTAAAAAAGATGTTTGTGACAAAGCAAGTATTTTAACAAAATCTTCGAAGGATCTTAGATCATTATTAAGTTTTTCTTTCATATTGATCTCAACATGAAAACCATTTGGAAACTCTAACTAGATGTGTACAATGTCTCTTCATCCGATTAATTTCCACCTGCCATATTTTGGATAAAGATTACGTTAGTATGATAGCATTTTGATAATTTGCTTAAGACTTCTACGTTGATTATCTAGATAATGTTTGATAAAAACAGATACAAAGAATAAGGTATTTAATAATTTGATATCCTAACTTTAAGACCTCTATCAGCAACCAAAATTCTTTATTTCCTCAAATATGTGATAATATGCCTTCATTGTGTTCGGTTTTCCCCCTCAATTTTTAATCTGTACCAGAAGTCTAAACCTTAGCTTGTATTGTCTTTATTATTGTTCACTTGTGATTTCAGAGTTTTGAAAATGAAAAGTACTAAAGGATTAGAGGAAAAAGAGATTAAAGTAGAAAAAGAAACCAATGTAGAGATGCTCTCAAGACATGTGTAAACTATTTCCTAAATCGCTCTTGCAAGTTTTATGTATCCATATGGCAAAGGTTAGCAGGTTAGGTAACAACTTTTTTTATGGGCTGGATTGACCCGCATTATATATATTTTTTTGTCTTTTTGACTCATTAATTCAAAATACTATTACTGTTTTACATATGGTTGTATTATGTCATTCAAGGAAGTAAAACATTTTTGGTCTTTTTCTATGCATTGTGGGTGCACGTTGTGTGACTTTCAACCCATATTTGCTTTAGCCTTCAAAATTAAATTAAATTGATTACCCATTAAAAGCCAAGTATTTCCCTGATCGACCTAATTCTCATGATCCAAACTGCCACCACCTCTATACTTGAGGCCTTTCAATAACGACGACGACAACGACAACGATACCCAATCCCGGCAAAAGCCGGGGTACGGGGGAGGTATGATGTAGACAGACTTACCCCTACTCAACGGTAGAGAGGCTGCTTCCAGATCCACCGGAGTGGAAGGGACCTCCGGCCAAAAGTGAAAAATAGGGTTAGATCCACCGGAGTGGAAGGGTATAATCTCGATCTCAAACTCTCAATCTCAAGCTCGATCCCAATCTCCGGAGCACAAATTCAGATCTCAGATCTGAAATTTGTTACCGTTTGAGAAGGGAGAGGATAGAGAGAGAGGGCAGAGAGAGAAAAAATTAGTTATGCAATATTCTAAAATAATTACAAGATAGAGATCAGTCAGCTACTGAACAAGGAAATTGCATTAAAAAAAGCGGAAATAAATGTCCAACAAAAGTCTAAGAAGAAACAAGTTAAAAAACAGATCTCTCAACTCACTACTGGGCTAAAAGAAAATCAGGTAGCTGAACTAGCTTCGGTGGGCTATGCTAACACCACTAACAGTTTTAATTATAGGATCAAAATCAAAGGTTAAGATTTAAACTTGATCTTTCAATCTTAACCCTTAATTTTAATCCTATAATTAATGTTGCTTCAACTTTACTATAAGTTGATCAACTTTATAGTATCTTTATTCAACATTTAGACTTCAAGACGAGAAGAGGTTGAACAGATGTAGGGAATTATTATCTTTATATATACTGGGTGAATGAATAAAGCAGAATGAAGAAAAGGGAGAATCCAACATGGGCTAAAGCTAAACTAGGGGTGAGATTGGGTCGGTTTTGGTGTAAAACCGAAATCTAAACCGAATCTTTCGGTTTTTGAAAACCAGAAACCGTTGGATTCGGTTTTTGTTCGGTTCGGTTTGTCGGTTTGGGTCGGTTTTCGGTTTGGCTTTGGTTTTTTTTTTTCTTTTGAAGAGGCAAATGACAATTTTGCTAAGGTTCTAAAAGAATGCGGAGGAAAAAAGCCAAATAGAGTACCACTATGGTCACTGTAAATTGTACTAACGTGACAAAATATTAATGTTAAAATACTAGCACGGGTTTAATTCTGTGTTGATGTATTCATGTTAGATTTTTAATTACACTATAAATGTAGTTAATTAAACAGAAACACCCCAAATGATACAAATATTGGATAAAAACATGGGACGAATGAATTCGAGTGATACGTGCATACCAACCATGCTGGGAAAAGTTTGTTAAATGCTACAAACATAAAACACATAAATTAAGTATCTAACTTGATATAGATAATATAAAATAAACTTAAACATATATGGTTTTCGTTTCGGTTCGGTTTTGAAGGTCGGTTTTTGCATATGAAACCGAAACCCGAACCGATCCTTTCAGTTTTTAAAAAACCAAAACCAAACCAATAGATTTGATTCGGTTTTCGGTTTTCTCGGTTCGGTTTTTTCGGTTTTCTTCGGTTTTTGGTTTTTCGGTTCGGTTTTTGCTCACCCCTAGGCTAAACCACAATGGGCTTTGAGTATGTTTAGTAGTTAACAACTTCACAAATAACTAATATGTGTAGGTGAAATGGTGAATAATGGAGTTAGAAATCTTCACTTATTAATTTGTTTACAAGGTTTTAATAAGACATATGTTATTTTGAGAGAACTTAGGTAACAAGGCAATTTCTTAATTTATTGTTTCCATATTTACTTATTAGTAATTCTATATAAATAGATGAATCAAAAGTTATAATAGATATCAAAAAATCAATAAGAAATCCCTTCAATTTTAGTTTCTACTTGTTTACGTTAGAGGTGCAAGAAAAAACCGATTAACCGAACCGAACCGATTTGTAACCGGTAACCGAAACCGGTTAGTAACCGGAATAGTAAAAACCGATTATAGGTTACCAGAACAAACCGTCGGTTACTAACCGATTACTCTTTTCAAAACCAAAACCGATTATTAACCGGTTAACCTATAACCGGTTAATTATTCCAAATAATAACCGGTTAACCGGTTAATCACATATTATATACATATTATATATATATATATATATATATATATATATATATATATCAATATCAATCATATTATATACATACACTGATATATAACCGGAAAGATCGCACCATCAGATGATTTCGTAAGCTTTCAATATATCTATACTACATATAGATTAATGCTTCTTTCATTAGATCCAACATCAATTTTTGGTTGTTTTTGAGATTTGGGATGATGAATTTTGTTTTATGCTTAGAAAATGATGTTTATTTGGAATATGGGTTTTTTTGGAATATGGGTTCGTCGCTCTGACTTGTCGGAAATAATTGTTTTTCCCCATTGTTCACCACTTTCTCAATATTATAATGGACGGTTAAAAAAACCGAATAGGTTAACCGGTATAGGTTAACCGGTTATTATTAATCGAAATCGGTTAGATAGGTTCCAGTTTTAAAACCTAGAAACCGGTTATTAACCGGTACAAGTTAACCGTAACCGGTTATTACTGTTTCAAAAAATAACTGAAACCGGTTATTAAAATTAATAACCGAAATCGGTTAACCGCTTCTTGCACCTCTAGTTTACATTGTATCAAAGCCACAAAACCCTAATAAACAATTATCATCAAAAAAAAGGAACATCATAATATCTATCGAATAAAAATAAAGAGGGTTAATTTTAGTTGGGGTGTCGGTCGATTCGTGAGCAGCCGCAAAAAAAATCAAAAGCCAAAAGCTTATGGTTGGTTGTTGAGGATTAATTTTTTAAAGTTGTACGTGAGGGTGGATTGTGTTAGATAGAGGGATCAGAATCATATCCCGAATTGTTAGGATCTTGACTTTGAGAGCAAGAAAAAGACCACCGACCTATTTTTTGTTTCCTTAGTTATGATTTCTGTTTTGTATAAATTGAGACATAAGGCTCAATCATAAATCAATACAATCAATACAATATTCATTCAATCATCTTGTAATGGTATCAGAGCCACCAATCGGCTCATCATCTACCCGATAATTTTTTCCAACATAATCACAAACCATCAAGCGGTTGAGCCACCATGGCAGATGCCGGCGGCTCTGGCTTGGGTTCCGAGTTAGCATTACAATTAGCCACAATATTGCAGAATAATGCAAACAACCAACCTCATAATCTAAAACTATCTGACAACCTCCAAATTAACCTCAAACTTAATAGCCAAAATTACGCCTTATGGACTCGAATGATTCGAGTTGCCATAGGCGGAAAATCAAAAAGCCTTTTAAATCACTTAACCGATAAACCACCAGAAAAAGCAACATCGGAAAAATATGAGATTTGGGAACAAGAAGACCTGATCGTGTTTTCTTGGCTCATTCAGAATATCGAACCTGTGTTGGCCGGAAATCTCACCGAGTTTTCCACAGCCAAAGAATTATGGGACGCCCTGGCAGTTACTTACAGCAGCGGGAAAGACAAGTTACAGACTTTCAATCTCCATGTAAGATCTAATGAATTGAAACAAGCCGATAAATCTCTCGAAGATTTCTGGATCGCCTTACAAGGGGTCTGGGGTGAAATCGATCGTGTCGACCCCAATCCCATGAAGTGTCCAGATGATATCAAGACATATGCCAAAATCAGATCTCATCAGAAGTTGTTTCAATTCCTGAATGGTTTGGATCGAAAATTCGAACCCATCAAACGTGAAATACTCCGAATCGACCCCCTTCCTACCGTCGAAGCCGCATATGCCACTGTTCGCAAGGATGCCGCTCACCAAAATATATTGGGAGCAACAACCAATGAACCGCAAGGTATAGCTTCCGGCTTAATCGCCGGAGAGTTTAGCGGCGGCGGTTTTGTATCAAAAGGGTTCCGGCGAATCGACGACAAGAAAAAAAGGATTCAAGATGATAAATCACATCTAAAGTGTGATGAGTGCGGTATGTCCAGGCACACCAAGGAACAATGTTTTGAGATCGTCGGATATCCGGATTGGTGGACCGCCCCAATAAAACTATCAAATCAATCCAGAAGGAAAAAACCACCTCAACCGCCGCACCTTATAAAGAGAGTGATGGCCGGCGATCGGATGGATTTGGGGGTGTAGCTGCGGTGGCCGGAAAAGAATATGGGGAGGAGTTTTTTTCAGTGGTGAAAGGTAAAAGGAAAGAAGGAAACAAAATATTTGTTTCTAAATATCTCAATCGGCAGAATCATTCCAAAGATAACATATCCCTTCCTAATTTATCCTCTTTTTCTTATTTTCAACATAATGGATCAAAAGTGTTTAATGGGCTTAAGTCATTAAATGGGCCTAGTCAATTTGATTCTAATTCAGGCCCATCACAGCTAAGTACTAATCCAGGCCCATCACAGTCAAATGGGGCGGCACTTAGTATCGATAGAAATTGTGAAAAGTCAAACGGGTCGTGGATCTTTGATTGTGGTGCAACGGATACAATGACTTACGAATTATCTGATTTTTCAGAAATTTCGAAACCCAGAAAAACACATATTAAAGCAGCTAATAAAGGAAGAATGGATGTAAAATCTGGAGGAACAGTTAAAATTTCACCGGACATTAAATTATCTAATTGCCTTTATGTTCCCTCTTTGTCACACAAATTGTTATCAATAAGTCATGTGACAAAAGAACTCAATTGCTCCGTTCTTATGCATCCAAGTTTTTGTATTTTACAGGATATCAGGACGGGACGGATTATTGGGTGTGGCACTGAGAGAGAGGGACTGTACTATGTCGATGAAGTGAATCCGAGTGGAAGTGTTATGCTAGCTCATGGAACAAGTGAAAGAGAAGCCTGGTTGTGGCATAGAAGACTGGGACATCCTTCAGTTAGTTATTTACATACTTTGTTTCCAAAACTTTTTCCTTTGAATAAATCAATTTCTTGTGAGACTTGCATCTTAGCCAAAAGCCATAGACAAACTTATAAACCAAGCAATACAAGAGTCCAAGTTCCTTTTTCATTGATCCATTCTGATGTGTGGGGTCCTGCCCCGGTTCTTGGGGGTCAGGGTTTCCGATATTATGTAATTTTTGTTGATGATTGCACCAGAATGACTTGGATTTATTTTTTAAAAAATAAAGCTGAAGTTTATGATAGATTCACCATTTTTTATGCCATGATTCAAACCCAATTTCAGCAGTCCATCAAAATTGTAAGGTCAGATAATGGTGGGGAGTATGTCAATTCACAAATGAATCTGTTTTTCCAATCCAAAGGGATAGTCCATCAAACCACATGTCCTCACACCCCAGAACAAAATGGTGTTGTTGAACGAAAAAATAGACTTTTGTTGGAAATGACTAGAGCTCTAATAATTGAATCTGGTGTTTCAAAACATTTCTGGCCCGAAGCTCTAGCCACTTCCACTTACCTGATTAACCGACTTCCAACAAAAATTCTTCAAATGAAAACCCCGCTTAAAACTCTCACTGAATACCATACACTTCCGCCAACACTTACCCTTCCACCTAAAGTATTTGGATGTACTGTATTTGTCCATGTTCCAAAGTCGTATCGTAATAAACTTGATCCATGTGCTGAAAAATGTGTTTTTGTGGGGTATGGAGTAACCCAAAAGGGGTATAGATGTTATAATCCGGAAACTCGACACATGTTCACCACAATGAACTGTGATTTTCTTGAAACCAAGTATTTTTACCCCTCGCAACACAGTGGTCAGGGGGAGGATCAATGTGACACACTGAGTTGGCTAGGGTACTCAAAAGAACATTCTCCAGATCCACTAGATGCGTCTCCAGAAGATCAGTCCTCTCCAGAAGAACAGTCTTTTCCAGTACAGTCCTCTCAGGAACAACAACACAGTGCCACCGAAAATATAAGTCCAAACCTGATATCCGAGGTACGTAATTCTTCTGTGGATGTTACATTGGAAACTTCTGTACCAGATTTGAGTGAGATTATGCAGGAAAGTGAAGAACAGACTGATACACAGGCTCCAGGAAAATATGTACTTCCAGCAAGGTCAACTAGAGGAATTCCTGCAAAGAGATATTCCCCCGAAAAATTCTCCAAGAGCTCTAAATATCCAATGGCCAACATGGTAAAAGGAAATCTTTCTAAAGAAGCAAAAGCATTCACAGCAAAGTTATATTCAGAAAAAATTCCATCAAGTGTAGAGCAAGCTTTGAAAGTCACAAGGTGGAAGGATGCTATGGATATGGAAATGGATGCACTGGTTAAAAATGAAACATGGGATAAATGTGTTTTGCCACAAGGAAAGGAGCCAGTAGGATGCAGGTGGATCTATACAATTAAATATAGACCGGATGGTGAAGTTGAGAGATATAAAGCTCGATTAGTTGCCAAAGGATACACTCAAACGTATGGAATTGACTACTCGGAAACATTCTCTCCGGTTGCAAAGCTAGATACAGTGAGAGTCTTATTCTCTATAGCAGCAAATGAAGGTTGGCCTCTTCATCAGTTTGATGTAAAGAATGCTTTTTTACATGGAGAACTAAAAGAAGAAGTGTATATGGAACCCCCACCTGGTTTTTCTCACAATTTCAAAGATAGAGAAGTCTGCAAATTGAATAAGTCTCTTTATGGATTAAAGCAATCACCTAGAGCATGGTTTGGCAGATTCACACTTGCTATGAAAAAATATGGGTATAAGCAAAGTAACTCTGATCATACTTTGTTTCTTAATCATAAAGGGGGTTTGATAACATGTCTGATAATCTATGTTGATGATATGATTATCACCGGAAATGATGAAATAGAAATCAAGAAGCTAAAAGAAAGTTTATGTGCAGAATTTGAAATGAAGGATTTGGGAAATCTAAAGTACTTCCTCGGGATTGAAGTGTTGAGATCACAACAAGGAATTTTTATTTGTCAAAAAAAGTATATACTTGATTTTTTGGCAGAAACAGGGATGATTGATTGTAAACCAGCAGATACACCCATGGTTATTAATCAGAAGTTGTTTATGAAATTAGATGGTAAACTTGCTGATAAAAACAGGTATCAACGAATGGTGGGGAAGCTGATCTACCTCGCTCATACTCGTCCAGATATAGCATATGCCGTTGGAGTAGTGAGTCAGTTCATGCACCAACCTCAAGAAGAACACATGGATGCAGTGTTAAGAATTATCAGATACCTCAAAGGAACTACTGGTCATGGGGTCTTGTTCAAAGCAAATGGTCATCTTAAGATTCAGATATATACAGATGCTGATTGGGCTGGAGACAAAGGAAACAGAAGATCAACATCAGGATATTTCTCTATGGTCGGAGGAAATCTCGTCACATGGAAGAGTAAAAAGCAAAAGGTTGTTTCTTTGTCAAGTGCTGAAGCTGAGTTCCGAGGAATATCGAAAGGCTTGGCAGAAGCATTATGGCTAAGGAAATTGGTGACAGAATTAGGGTTTGCTCCTAAAGAAAGCATTCGGATTATGAGTGATAATGAAGCAGCTATTCAAATCTCAGAGAATCCAGTACAACATGACAGAACCAAACATGTAGAGGTTGATCGTCATTTTATCAAAGAGAAGCTTGAAGACGGGATAATTAAGTTGCCATTTGTCAAATCTGAAGATCAACTAGCCGATATCCTAACTAAAGCAGTAGGAACGGTTATCTTTCAAAAGTGTCTAAGCAAGTTGAATTTTGGGAATCCCACTATTCAACTTGAGGGGGAGTGTTAGATAGAGGGATCAGAACTAATTCATCATATCCCGAATTGTTAGGATCTTGACTTTGAGAGCAAGAAAAAGACCACCGACCTATTTTTTGTTTCCTTAGTTATGATTTCTGTTTTGTATAAATTGAGACATAAGGCTCAATCATAAATCAATACAATCAATACAATATTCATTCAATCATCTTGTCAGATTGGACAATTAATTTTGAGCAGCTAGGTGAGGTCGACAGCCGCAAAGAAGAAAACTCGTTAAACTTTGGTTTTCGATTGGTTGTTGGTAAAGGAGAGGTGTACGTGAGAGGCAGAGAAGGGAGCCGCAAAAGAGAAAAGCTTTGGACTTTTTCGACGGAGGTGACAGGGTCAGCAGCCGAAGGAGAATTTTTTTGGTTTTTCTATTTTTCGAATTCGACATCACAGCCGCAAGTCAACATCTCTGCAGAACGAGCAGCTTCGATTCGACATCATCATCTAACTATTAGTATCACCGAAACAGAACCTAAGCCACCATAGGCGATAAACTCGGCGGCTCTGATTCAGAATTGGCTTTACAATTAGCCAATTTTCTGCAAAACAATGCTAATCAAAATAACCACAAATTCCAAAACTCTCCGATAATCTTCAGATAAATCTGAAGTTAAATAGCCAAAACTACGCCTTATGGACTCGAATGATTCGATTCGCCATAGGCGGAAAATCAAAGAACTTGCTAAATCACTTAACCGACTTACCTCCAGAAAAGTCATCATCCGAAAAATATGAAATTTGGAAACAAGAGGACCTTATTGTGTTCTCGTGTATTAAAAGGTAATGATAAAAACTTTTAAAATGTAACTCAAATATTATAAAAAAAAGTAAAATATTATTAAGCTAAGTATGACATGTGATATTTAGCTTATACATTCGTGATAATGATGCTAGGATTCTTGAAAATCATGAAGATATATTCTACTTAGAACGAAATGCATTTTTGGTCCCTGTGATATCACACCATTTGCAATTTCGGTCCAAACATTTGCAAAGTGGCGATCTTGGTGCCTGTGATATCACACCCGTTGCAATCTTGGTCCAAAGTTAACTTTCCGTTTATTTTGCTCCATTAATGAGGCCATGTACCAGGCACATGATGGACAATATTGTCTTTTCATTGTAAAAAAATATTACTCCTATTAAAAAAGAAATTAATCAAACTAGTAAATGATGTATCTGAAATAAGAAAGAAGGGGATGGTCATGGTGGGGCCATAATACCCTCTTATATCATCACCCTCACCAATCACAACCAGAGCCAGAACATTATCTTTTCCACTTTTGTTTCTCTTTCATTTTCTATATAACAATCGAATCTAACCTTTGCAAACAAACATTTATAAATCTTTATACATACATACAAATAGATCTAGATCTTTAAATTCATATTTCTATCAATTAGAAATCCATATATACATAAACATATAAATCCAAACAAACACTAATCTTAACCATCATCACCACCACCACCAATACACCGCCGACCAACATCCCCCTTTTCTCTCTCTCTCTCTCTCTCTCTCTATATATATATATATCTGATTTATATATACAATAATCGCATAGGGTGTATGTATATATGTATGTATACATTGATGAGAGCTAGTTGAGGATAGATTAGGAACCTGCTTCTTCTGACTTCTTCTTGACTGTTCCTTTTTTTAAGTTATTATTACGACTCAAGGGAACCCTCAATTTCATCATCTCGTGAAACCCTAGAAATCACCCCCAATTACTTCTTCTAATCGTAATAGTAACAATCAAGTCAATTAACGATGGATATGAGTAAATTAAGAAGAAAGAAGCATAAAGAAGATCGTGGAGTGAATGGTGATTCTTGCGGTTGTCGAATCTTCGACGGTGGTGGGAGGGGTCTTATAGCCAGCGATCTGGGTTTACCAAGATATGGATAAAGGAAAGAAAGAAGAAGAAAAAAGGTTTTTTGTTATTTTTTTTCCCGGATCTTTTAGTATGTGTATATTTTTATTTTGTAGATGTGAGGAAGAAAAAAAAAAGATTGGTTTCGTTTGCAAAAATGGTCCTATGGATATTAAATGGACGAAATTACCCCACACGTGACAGGCACATGAGGGCACTAACGGTGGAATTTGGACGGAAAGTTAACTTTGGACCAAGATTGCAACGGGTGTGATATCACAGACACCAAGATCGCCACTTTGCAAATGTTTGGACCGAAATTGCAAATGGTGTGATATCACACGGACCAAAAATGCATTTCGTTCTTATACTTATCACGTAAATTGTTAATTACAAATCAGTGTTAAAAAAATCGTTAGTTACATTCATTCTGTTTAGAACAATAATAACCTTCTCTTCATATATATAACTATAAAAGAAAATATTTTTATTATGTGACAATCATTTAGGTGGCATTTCTTGATTTCTGATGTAGGCCCAACTATTGAAGCCCAAGCCATTTTGTATTTAGAAGCTCAAGAAAGGGGTAAAAAGAGGCCTTCACAAAAATGGCCATAACTTTTGCTACAGAGCTCCGTTTTTGACGTGCGACCAGGCGAAACGACCGTTGAAAAGAGGAGCATCAAGCCTGCAAAAACGCCATTTTCTAGGAGTTATGGACCTTTTTATATGTTTTTCGGGTTTTTTTGGATTTTCTTTTTGTTATAACTTTCGGCCCACTAATGTTTTTAGGCCCGTTCGAATTTTGCTTGCTTATTTATATGTATCTTATCATGGGGAAATGATCAGTTTTCAGATAATCAAAAAAATCATTTTTTCCCTAATCACATGTGTGTGTGTGTTTTAGTGTGAAATCCCTAAATTTTGGTATTCAATTTGAATCAACGAAAATTTAGAAGAATTGTTTCTGGGTATTTTTAGAATCAACAGGATCAATTATCTATCTCGTATTCCGTCTGCGCGCGTCAATTTCTTAGCAATTTGTCCTTGGCATTATTTTCAATTTTAAACTAACAAAAATATTTGGGAATATTCTTATACATCGACTGTAATATAAGATACAACATCAATTTCACTCGATATGTTCACCATATAGGTTTAATTTGTAATATATAAACTGTGAATAAAATAAAATATGTTGAATTTAATTTTGAACAGATTGATGATTATGAGCATTTTTCAAGACACATAAACATCAAACGGTTCTTCATTATAGTTAATATTATTATTTTTTTGACATCTTCATGTTTTATAAACAATCATCATTATATATACTTGAATATACAAATACATTATTACAACTTATTTGATTTTTTATTGAATTTGACAAGCCTATTATCATTTTCAAATTATATGTCGTTCTTTCAAGAGCTAAGAATAGAAACGGTTTGAAAGTTTTATAAATGTAAAAAAAGGAAAACTTATCAATTCTACAAATGATGTAGTTGTCAAAAAAAGTATTAACGGATAGGTAATTTCCACTAAATTAATGTTTTTTTTTCTTTTTTATGTTTTTTATAGTTAAGACGTAATTTTGAAAAATTTTGTAGTCTCTAGAGTTCTCAGACCGGTCCTTATAGCACTTCTTCCCCTGAGTCCGACGCCGTCCGACGCGTTGGAGGGGGAAGACGCTATTAGCACGGGGTGCGTCCAAGGCGGCGTCTGGGGGTTTCTTCCAACTTTAGACGCGCGTTCAACGTGATGTGAGGGGAAGAATGGGAGGTTATAAGGAGGGGGGTGTTCTTGGGGTGTTTTAGGAGAGAGAAAAACTGATTGATAATGAAAGAATAGGGGAAGAATAGGTTCCTTATAAGGAGTGGCCTCATATACAAAACATGATTAATCATTATATTTTATTTTTAACCAACTTTTATCATAATATATAACTAACGGAGGATAACTTTATGCTTATGTGACATTCTCATTTCATTGTCAAATAAGGTTTTTTCTTATGTGTCATTTTATATATATGTATATATATCATTTTTATTTCTATGGGAATAAAAAAGTTCGATTGCTTGAAAGGGACAAATGAAAAAGTACGTAGGGGTTTTAGAGAAAAAAACTTTTTTTTCTAAAAATATCATAAAAATTGGACATATGTTACAAACACCCAAATAATATATATATTATTTACTTATTATAATATTATCGCTTATTATATTGTTACTGTCCAACGGACGAGTTTAATCTAATATGTTTATAAAGCTGGTTGGTATTTTTTTGGGTTGGGCTGATGTATTATGAGGGACAGCAAAAGATTATAGTTAATTACTTAAATCATTTATTATTATTGTCATACCACTACTAAATTACCAATACCAAAATGCTTAAATTATAGATTACTCCTTAATACTCCTTAATATCTTTAATTACCCTAATGAATGAAGTGCTAAAGAAGCAACTTTCATTCAACTTTATTATATACGAGAGTTTTAATACCCGTGCTACGCACGTCGTGTTATAATGTATTGCTTGTATGTATTTTGTTTATGGTTTTTTAAATAGCTAACGAAAGTTGTTTCACAAAACCATATTATTCAACGGCTTATAAATACAAAAACATAATAGTAATAAGTAGAATATAAATAAAAATTTCAGGCCAAATGACTTGGTTGTTCTACAGAGATTCGTAAGTCCCTAAAATTACGAGACTAAACTGTTTTAATTATTCTAAATTCATTACATATATAACTAACGGAGGATAACTTTATGCTTATGTGACATTCTCATTTCATTGTCAAATAAGGTTTTTTCTTATGTGTCATTTTATATATATGTATATATATCATTTTTATTTCTATGGGAATAAAAAAGTTCGATTGCTTGAAAGGGACAAATGAAAAAGTACGTAGGGGTTTTAGAGAAAAAAACTTTTTTTTCTAAAAATATCATAAAAATTGGACATATGTTACAAACACCCAAATAATATATATATTATTTACTTATTATAATATTATCGCTTATTATATTGTTACTGTCCAACGGACGAGTTTAATCTAATATGTTTATAAAGCCGGTTGGTATTTTTTTGGGTTGGGCTGATGTATTATGAGGGACAGCAAAAGATTATAGTTAATTACTTAAATCATTTATTATTATTGTCATACCACTACTAAATTACCAATACCAAAATGCTTAAATTATAGATTACTCCTTAATACTCCTTAATATCTTTAATTACCCTAATGAATGAAGTGCTAAAGAAGCAACTTTCATTCAACTTTATTATATACGAGAGTTTTAATACCCGTGCTACGCACGTCGTGTTATAATGTATTGCTTGTATGTATTTTGTTTATGGTTTTTTAAATTGCTAACGAAAGTTGTTTCACAAAACCATATTATTCAACGGCTTATAAATACAAAAACATAATAAGTAAAGTAGAATATAAATAAAAATTTCAGGCCAAATGACTTGGTTGTTCTACAGAGATTCGTAAGTCCCTAAAATTAAGAGACTAAAGTGTTTTAATTATTCTAAATTCATTAACATTCAAAACAATTCATTAGGCAAGACCTCTACTGCTAAATGCGTGTTTTTTTTTATCACAGAACCAAAGAGAGTAGTGAGGGGAGATGAGTGAAAACCCGACTCAAGGCCTAGTAGATCTATTCCTGCTACCTTCCAACGGTATCACAAAACGGCTATACAGTTTTGGCAGAGTTACAGGTCAGGTCGATCATAGCACAATGTTTCACACTTTCCTAAACTTCCGATACTTACACCATGACCCGCTCCACAGTTTACATTGTGTATGTATATGTTTCAACAGTCGGTTGGTATAAAAACACAGCCATTTCCTGCATAATGAAACCAACATTAACCTATAAACTCTTGTCTATTTTTTCAATACTAAGTGTTCTCATATTTTGCTGTTCAAACAACAACAAAAAGTGTTCTCATATTTTATCCTCATTTTTTAATTCTTACTAATAGTTTTTTTAGTTGTAAAACCTAGTTATGTTATAAGTTTTACTATTCCAAAGTTAAAGATTTATGAAGTATTTACTGTTGGAACCACATTAAATGTGACCGTCACAGATCATTTATCCTACATGATATGATAATTGACGATAACTAAAATCCCTATGTCTAGTAAATATACGATGGGCGTATTTACTATTATAGACATATTATAGGGTTTCCCACTAGGTGATTGGAACTTGAGAGACTAATAAAGCACATATATTAAACACCAGGATTAAATGTGTAAATAAAAAAAAAAAAAAAAAAAAAAAAAAAAAAAAAAAAAAAAAAAAAAAAAAAAAAAAAAAAAAAAAAAAAAAAAAAAAAAAAAAAAAAAAAAAAAAAAAAAAAAAAAAAAAAAAAAAAAAAAAAAAAAAAAAAAAAAAAAAAAAAAAAAAAAAAAAAAAAAAAAAAAAAAAAAAAAAAAAAAAAAAAAAAAAAAAAAAAAAAAAAAAAAAAAAAAAAAAAAAAAAAAAAAAAAAAAAAAAAAAAAAAAAAAAAAAAAAAAAAAAAAAAAAAAAAAAAAAAAAAAAAAAAAAAAAAAAAAAAAAAAAAAAAAAAAAAAAAAAAAAAAAAAAAAAAAAAAAAAAAAAAAAAAAAAAAAAAAAAAAAAAAAAAAAAAAAAAAAAAAAAAAAAAAAAAAAAAAAAAAAAAAAAAAAAAAAAAAAAAAAAAAAAAAAAAAAAAAAAAAAAAAAAAAAAAAAAAAAAAAAAAAAAAAAAAAAAAAAAAAAAAAAAAAAAAAAAAAAAAAAAAAAAAAAAAAAAAAAAAAAAAAAAAAAAAAAAAAAAAAAAAAAAAAAAAAAAAAAAAAAAAAAAAAAAAAAAAAAAAAAAAAAAAAAAAAAAAAAAAAAAAAAAAAAAAAAAAAAAAAAAAAAAAAAAAAAAAAAAAAAAAAAAAAAAAAAAAAAAAAAAAAAAAAAAAAAAAAAAAAAAAAAAAAAAAAAAAAAAAAAAAAAAAAAAAAAAAAAAAAAAAAAAAAAAAAAAAAAAAAAAAAAAAAAAAAAAAAAAAAAAAAAAAAAAAAAAAAAAAAAAAAAAAAAAAAAAAAAAAAAAAAAAAAAAAAAAAAAAAAAAAAAAAAAAAAAAAAAAAAAAAAAAAAAAAAAAAAAAAAAAAAAAAAAAAAAAAAAAAAAAAAAAAAAAAAAAAAAAAAAAAAAAAAAAAAAAAAAAAAAAAAAAAAAAAAAAAAAAAAAAAAAAAAAAAAAAAAAAAAAAAAAAAAAAAAAAAAAAAAAAAAAAAAAAAAAAAAAAAAAAAAAAAAAAAAAAAAAAAAAAAAAAAAAAAAAAAAAAAAAAAAAAAACTTACAAATGACTTGATAAAAGAATCCAGTGTGCCAAATCTTGAGTACTTTGCCCTAGGAACGGGGTGTAGGGTGGGTGAGTGAAGAAGTAGGTGTGGGGGCCGAGAGGGCGGAGGGAAGTAAAGGAGTGGGGTGGGCAGGGGGGGGGCGGGCGATGTTGGAGAGTAGGGGGATAAAGAAGTTGTACCGCAAATAAACGAGTTTACTTGAAACCCTTATTTTTTCAATAGTTAAAGCATATTTTGCTGTTCAAACAACAACAAAAAGTGTTCTCATATTTTATCCTCATTTTTTAATTCTTACTAATAGTTTTTTTAGTTGTAAAACCTAGTTATGTTATAAGTTTTACTATTCCAAAGTTAAAGATATATAGTATTGCTGTTGGAACCACATTAAATGTGACCGTCACAGATCATTTATCCTACATGATATGATAATTGACGATAACTAAAATCCCTATGTCTAGTAAATATACGATGGGCGTATTTACTATTATAGACATATTATAGGGTTTCCCACTAGGTGATTGGAACTTGAGAGACTAATAAAGCACATATATTAAACACCAGGATTAAATGTGTAAATACATTAAATGTGTGTATAAATACTCTAAAAATATAGTGTATGTAAGTACATGTGTAAATGCAGACATAAGAAATACAGCTGCATTAACACATATGTCAACACATACCTACCATCGTTGAAGTCAGCACCGTTGTCATATTTACCGGATCGTCGGCCGCTGCTATTATTGAAAAGACTCACACGTATATCACGCATACTGCGATACACACCTATTATATATATGTGCATTCTCTCATCAAAAGGATATAACAAAAACACATCAGTGAATCCTTCAATCCCATTATAATACAATCATCTTAATTTGGGAACCCGACAATCCTAATGGCTAATCTGTTCAATTCATCCACTGGATCATCGGGTATGTAATCTCTAATCATATTTCATTATTTACTCATTTATATATACGAATCATATAATTTATTCCAACATGTGGTATCAGAGACAAAAGGCTCCTAACGACCCCTGATTCGTATATTATTTATTTATGTGTTCCGTAAATACTTGAAACATGTTTTATGATGAAAATATGATTTTATGAAGTAAAAATTTTTTTTGTTTTGTTTCATTATTTTGTTCAGAACAAAACTACACTTCCATAAATGAATTTGGAAATAATTGAAATAATTGTTTTAATCATAATATTTGATCGAAAACTTACTTGGTAATCCATCAATCATCGGATGATAAATCGCCGATGGTGGAACTAATAATCCAGCCACTTGTTAAACCCAAAACCAGTTAAAGCTTGTCTCTTTTCTTCATCCCAAATAACACCCCAAAACTATGTGTGTTATAAGTTCAATACCCTTAAAATCGGGGCCAATAAACTTCAAAGTGATGAAGAAATTTTTATGACCTTTTATGGTTGTGGGAATCGGTTTCCAGAGATAGGTAACCGAATAGCAATTCTCTCGTCAATTGCAATCACTAAAGAAAAGAATTTTCTTATATGTATTCTCAAAATCAACATCTGCTATTTAATAGAAGATTTGTCATGTTTTAATAATAAAAATCTTTCGGTTTTCTTAGTATATAGAATACTTAAGAAAAAGAACTAAAACTTCCTCTTTTATATTTGAGTTCAACCGAGAGTAACAAAAATCTCGTGGATCTATTTTGTCGATTTCAATCATATGCATATATATTAAAATCATAATATATGTCACTTAACTGACTTTTTCGCTTTCGGCTACCATATCCATATTAAATATTATCATATGATGACTTTCCACGTGAAACCAGCAAAACGAAAATGATTATGCCGACATCTTTTTTATATTCAACTTATTAAAATCATGATGGCATTATATTATATTATATTATACATGATATGATACGAATGATTGAATGAATCCACACATTCAACTAAACAAATTTGTCATGGCATTATTTTTTAATATATTAAAGTTGTTTTCTTCAAGTTTTTTTTGTAAGTTATTCCGAATAGATTGACTAAATAAAGATGTTCCATATATTATTATTTATTTACTGCGGACTCTTAATAATTATTTATTCGGTATTAAAAGTTCTTAAAATATATAATTTGGTAAATGTCCATAACATTGAGGATATTTTTATTTACCATTAAAGAACTTAAACTCACGTACATTTTTGCAATAATATACATGGTTTCACTATTTGTGCCCAAAGGTCAAATGTGATTTTCATGTTGCAATTTTTCTTTTGCCTAATAAACATTGTGTATATTAATTCTGCCCAAAGGTGATTTAATATACCCATGTGTCAAAAGAACTTCTTTTGCGTGCATAATATACACGATGCTTGATTTTGTGCCCAAAGGTCAAAAGATAAAGTTTTGTGTCGCATGCCCCTAATGCTCCTGTTTACTTGGATATTACTTCTGCCCAAAGGTGATGTAACATCCAAGTTGAGCCTTATTTTAGCCCATTGTTTTGGTGTTTACAATAGGCTTACCTATCACTAGCTTCGTAACAATAATGGTCTTAGTCTCATTACTTTAAGGAACATTACTTCAAGCCTATTTATTTTAGGCATTACTTTAGTTCCATTACTTTAGAGACATTATTTACTCCGCCTTATATAGCTAACACTGTCACGATAATAATCTTCTATAATTAGTATCCTAAATATATCCTCCTTATTTCCACTATAGTACCGAACTTTGGCGTTGAGCCACTTACTGGTGCGAACTTCACTTCCTGGAAGGAGCAACTGCTGCTAGGTCTGGGCTTACATGACCTTGATTATGCACTTCGATTTGATGAACCCGCTGCCATTACTGAAGCTTCCACAGCTACTCAAAAGGCAGAATTTGAAAAGTGGGAGAAATCAAATCGCTTAGCATTAATGATGATCAAGAACTCTATTAGTGTCAGTATCCGAGGTGCGATCCCACACTCTGACAATGTCAAGACTTACCTCAAATCCGTTGAGGATCAATTTAAGGGATCGTCTAAGGCTCATGCAAGTTCCCTAATGCTTCAAATGCTGACTCTTAAGTATGAGGGGACTAGTGGTGTTCGTGAACATATCATGAAGATGCAGGATATGGCTCATAAACTCAAGAGTCTTGAAATGGAAGTTTCTGACAACTTCCTTGTCCATTTCATTATGACCTCCTTACCCGAACGATTTGACCCTTTCAAGGTGAATTATAACGCCATGAAAGATAAATGGTCAATGGGTGAACTTATCGCCATGTGCGTACAAGAGGAGGATCGCCTGAAGCTGCGACAACCTGAATCTGTTCACCTTACCACCACCACTAACTCCCATAAAAGGAAGACAAATCATGGTAAAAAGAATAATAATTATAAGGTCCAAAAGGCTAATCCGGGTGCTGTTGCCTCTAGCTCTAACTCCTTCACTGGCAAGAACTGTAAATTTTGCCGTGGCAAAGACCACAGTCAAAAGGATTGCCCTAAATTCAAGGAATGGCTGGCTAAGAAAGGTAACGTATTATATGTAATATTTGATTCCTTTACTACTGATGTTCCAATTAATACATGGTGGGGTGATTCTGGTTCTATGGTTCATGTAACCAACTCAATGCAGGGATTCCATACAATCCAGAAGCTACCAAAGGGCCAAAGAAAACTTAGAGTTGGAAGCGGTGATCTATTAGAAGTCGAAGCCATGGGGACTTATAATTTACATATGAGTACCGGAAAGTGTATTAGACTAGAAGATACCTTATATGTTCCAAGGATAACTCGGAACCTTGTATCTATTTCTAGACTAGACCTTGAAGGTTATGTAATAACTCATGGTTGCGGCAAGATTGCCATTACTTTTAATAACCAACTACTTGGTCGTGGTTTCTTGGATGGATTACTGTATAAATTAGAACTGGATAATAATTTCTCACAATCTTTGTTGTCACTTAATATTGATGACGTAACTAAAACAAAGACAAAATCACCTAAACAATCAGAGAATTCCTCCATGTTGTGGCATAAACGTCTTGGCCACATCTCTCGAGATCGCATGACACGTCTCGTTAAAGATGGAATCTTACCATCTCTTGATTTCAGTGATTTTGAAACATGTATTAAGTGCCTTAAAGGCAAAATGGCTAAGGGGAATAAGAAAGGGTCCATCAGAAGTTCCAACTTGTTGGAAATAATTCACACTGATATCAGTGGACCCTATCCCGCATCAATAACTGGACATACATCATTTATTACATTTATTGATGATTATTCACGTTATATGCACCTGTATCTGATCAAAGATAAATCTGAATCATTACAAACTTTTATTGACTTTAAAACAATGGTTGAAAATCAATTAAGTCGAAAAATAAAAGTGGTTCGATCAGATAGAGGAGGTGAGTATTACGGTAAACATACGGATATTGGTCAAGCTCCTGGTCCTTTCCATAACTTTTGTAAGGAACAGGGCATAATTAACCAATACACCATGCCTGGTACTCCGCAACAAAATGGTGTTGCTGAAAGGAGAAACCGAACTTTAATGGACATGGTGAGAAGTATGCTTGCTAACACTAACCTCCCTACATTCCTTTGGACAGAGGCATTAAAAACAGCCGTTCATATACTCAATAGGGTTCCCTCAAAATCTGTCCCTAAAACTCCTCATGAGATCTGGACAGGTCGGAAACCGAGCTTAAAATATATGAAAGTATGGGGCTGTCCCGCTGAAGCAAAATTCTATAACCCCAATTTAAAGAAACTGGATTCCAAAACCATTACTTGTTTCTTTATTGGTTATCCTGATAACTCCAAAGGTTATCGGTTTTACTGTCCTTCCCATACTACGAGAATCATGGATACAATGCATGCCACTTTCCTCGAGAATTCAGAGATCAGTGGGAGCACGACAAATCCTGAATTAGATTTGCAAAATGTACAAGAAGCAGGGGGGAACAATACGTCGGTTATTCCCATTATTCCTCCGATAATTCCTCTTGTACACAACGCTGCTCCTAATTTCACTGATCCACCTGCTGATCCCCAGATTGAAAATGCAGAACCTTCCATTACTGAACCCGAACATCAACTCCGGAGATCATCCCGACCTCGCAGGGCCGTTAATATGGATGATTATATTACTTTCATTTCCGAAGTTGAGAACATGGGAAAGCTTACTGATCCAACTTCCTATCGAGAAGCCATTAATAGTGATCAGGCCACTCAGTGGAATGAAGCCATGATTGAAGAGCTTAATTCCATGAAGCATAATGACGTTTGGGAATTGGTTGAACTTCCTGAAGGATCCAAAACTGTCAGTTGTAAATGGGTCTTTAAAACCAAATTAGACCCGAAAGGAAACGTCGAACGCTATAAGGCAAGATTGGTTGCGAAAGGCTATACTCAAAAGGCCGGAATCGATTATCAAGAGACCTTTTCTCCTGTCTCTCGTAAAGATTCCCTAAGGATCGTTATGGCGCTCGTAGCTCATTTTGATTTAGAGTTACATCAGATGGACGTCAAAACTGCTTTCTTAAATGGAGACTTGCAAGAAGACGTATACATGCGACAACCTGAAGGATTTATTCCAAAGGGAAAAGATCACATGGTCTGCAAGCTAAAGAAATCCATTTACGGGTTGAAGCAAGCATCAAGACAATGGTACCTAAAATTTGATGAAGTCATGAAATCACAAGACTTCCTGAAAAATCAAGTGGATCAATGCACCTATCTCAAGATCAGTGGGAGTAATTTTGCAATCCTTGTTTTGTACGTAGATGACATTCTACTAGCAAGTAACAACTTGGATTTATTGCATGAGTTGAAGCGAATGTTTTCTAAAAAATTCGACATGAAAGATCTCGGTGATGCCTCTTATGTCTTAGGTATCGAAATACATCGAGATAGGCGTAATGGTGTTCTTGGTCTCTCACAAAAGGGCTATATTGAACGCATATTAGAACGCTATAACATGCAGAACTGCACTCCTACTGTAGCTCCGGTAGTAAAGGGAGATATATTTGGATCTTTCCAAACTCCGAGCACTGAGGTTGAAAAGGAGCAGATGAGGATGATACCTTACTCGTCAGTAGTTGGGAGCATAATGTATGCTCAGGTCTGTACGCGACCAGATATCGCTTATATTGCCGGAATGCTTGGCCGTTACTTATCTAATCCTGGATTAGCTCACTGGCAAGCGGCTAAAAAGGTTCTTCGATATCTGCAAGGGACCAAAGATTACAAACTGACATATAGAAGAAGTGACAACTTAGAAGTGGTAGGATATTCTGATTCAGACTTTGCTAAAAGCAAAGAAGATAAGAAATCCACTTCTGGATATATTTTCATGTTAGCTGGCGGACCCATATCTTGGCGGAGTCATAAACAGAAACTGACCGCAACATCCACAATGATGGCTGAATATATTGCAGTGTACAATGCAACTTGCCATGGTATGTTGTTAAGGAACCTCATTAGTGGACTCAAAATCGTTAACTCCATTTCAAGACCATTGAAGCTTTACTGTGATAACTCAGCTGCCGTAACTTTCTCGAACAGTAACAGTTCAACTGGAGCTGGGCTGTACCTCGATACAAAGTATCTGTTCGTACGAGAACGGGTTGAGGAAAATGTTCTTTGTATTGAGTACCTAAGTACAAATGACATGCTAGCGGATCCCATGACCAAAGGTCTTCCTCCTAAAGTCTTCGTAGGACATGTCTCGAAGATGGGGCTTATAAAAGACTTAATGTAATAGCATATTGTACTTATTGGTCATTATTATTATTAATAAAAAATTTTCCTCATTATTCAAATTTTGTTTGTCTACTAAATTACACATTAAGCGCATAACTGTGTGTAGATCTAATCGTAACAAAATTTGTCTTAGTCAATTAATCATTGCTTATTAGTTTTAAATTTGAGTCATAGTTTGACTAGTGGGGGTCCTGAGTTGATGTTCTAATCTACGACTGTACTTATTGGCTATGATTTCGGTTTAAAACAAAATGAGTATTATCCCGGCCGGACTTAACAATACTCATAGATAAATGATCGCTTGGTCAAGTGGGAGAATGTTGGAACCACATTAAATGTGACCGTCACAGATCATTTATCCTACATGATATGATAATTGACGATAACTAAAATCCCTATGTCTAGTAAATATACGATGGGCGTATTTACTATTATAGACATATTATAGGGTTTCCCACTAGGTGATTGGAACTTGAGAGACTAATAAAGCACATATATTAAACACCAGGATTAAATGTGTAAATACATTAAATGTGTGTATAAATACTCTAAAAATATAGTGTATGTAAGTACATGTGTAAATGCAGACATAAGAAATACAGCTGCATTAACACATATGTCAACACATACCTACCATCGTTGAAGTCAGCACCGTTGTCATATTTACCGGATCGTCGGCCGCTGCTATTATTGAAAAGACTCACACGTATATCACGCATACTGCGATACACACCTATTATATATATGTGCATTCTCTCATCAAAAGGATATAACAAAAACACATCAGTGAATCCTTCAATCCCATTATAATACAATCATCTTAATTTGGGAACCCGACAATCCTAATGGCTAATCTGTTCAATTCATCCACTGGATCATCGGGTATGTAATCTCTAATCATATTTCATTATTTACTCATTTATATATACGAATCATATAATTTATTCCAACATTACCACATGAGAGGTCGGTGGTGTGGACCAACACATCCTTAGATTATGTAAATGAATCCCATCTGTTTTTGGGCTATCACCAGGAGATGCAACCTGCCTGGATAGAAGTACCGGTTACAACACATTAAACTTACAAATGACTTCTATTAAAAAAAAAAAAAACTTACAAATGACTTGATAAAAGAATCCAGTGTGCCAAATCTTGAGTACTTTGCCCTAGGACCCAACCCAACCCAACCATCGTGCAACCTTTATACGTAATGAGATAGACAGAAATTTAGTGACCTGTTCGGTCAGGTAAGATATAGGAGCCTCCTCAAAATTTTGCACACGAGATTCTTGTGGCTGCCATTTTGTAGTGACCTAAACACAAACAGCTTTAAACTTTAGCACATGTATAGCTAAAAGGGCTGCAGGGCTGCAAGAAAAATCTAACCTTTTGGCAGTTAGTAAAGGTGGCAACAAATGATTTATGTTTGGATGGGTTTTCTTCTTTTGTCATAACAGGTCAGATTAAACAATAGAGACTGGGTCAAGTGGGTTGAAAGTAGTACAAAGTCTACCTGCAATGCTCACAACCTCCTAACTCGGTTTATCAGGAAAATTAGATTATTTCATTAGTATCATAAAAATAAGGTTTAGCTAATTTTAACTAAGACACAATTAAAAAGTAGACTAAAAAGGGACAAATCTGCAAGTCAACCCACTCAAACTGCTTTTGACCCCATACCCAACCCGTTTATCTTGCCCGGTTGAATTGCTCTATAGAAATCTCAAGAGGATTGCTTAAGTTCACAATTAAATAAGAGCAGGTTTAACAATTAAACCAAGTTCAAGTAAATAACTACAATATAAAGAAAATGGAGTCCAAGTCCTCCCTCTATCCTAAATTTCAAACATAAAACGACATTAATAAAAAAAACCAGCCTAAAACGTTTTAACACTGGCAAAAAAGGCATATCAATAATGACGCCTTACCGTCAACCATGCCCGTTTGACTCCTCCACTTGAATGCGAAACCTTTAAAAGTTGATAAGAATAAATAAAAAGGTTAAGAACAACAAATAGCTTATAAAATGCATAAATTCCGATACATTATATTAGAATATGATTGACTTGTCCACGATGACTGCCATTAGTGAAACCATTTTCCATTTTTGGCCGATTGTTGATCCCCTTCTCCTCGAGCTTCTTAACATTAAGGATTCCAACATGCTTGAAAACCTACTTCCACTGACAAAATTATAAGTACTTCTACTTGTAGGTGATGAGAAAAAAGAGATTCTGACACGTTTGTAATTAAATACGCATTGTTTTTGGTAACAAAGGTTGTTATAGTTATTTAAAAAAGACTTATAATGATTAATAAACCATGATGGATAAAAGCACGTACGCTTTATGCGATAGGTAGTTATGGATAATTTTGAAGGTATTTTTACCCCTTGTCGTGTACTTTGAACAACAAATAACATACAAAGATGCAAAAAGGTGGTATTTACCTCAGGTGGTGACAGTTCGGTAGTGTTTGTTTGGGACTTAATAAATTCAGTCACGACTTAATCAAAAATATTTAATCCATTAAGTCATCAAAAGTGTTTGTTTTTTTGACTTAATAAACAAAAAACAACTGTATTGACTTAATCCATACAGACATTATTTACACATTCAGTCACTTTATCAATTCAATCACTTAATGGTTAAAAGAACAAACAGGCCCTTCGTCTCTTAGGAGGCCTTCCCTTTAAACCTGAAATGGTATGAGAGTAAAAAGAGTTATGAAAGTACACGTTAGCCATGCAATGAATTATGTTGTTTGTCGTTTACATAATCTGGACAACAGTACTAATCAGGGCCAAATCTATCCCTCACTTGCTACAATGGGGGTTGCTGAAATGGAGATAAAAGCTAAATTTCCATCCATAGCAAGCCCCACCACATGGAACATGCCATGGATCCTATAGATTATATGCTTTAGGGATGACTAAATAAAGTATAATGAAAAACAATAGAAAATACTGCACTTGTATATATAATTTATACTTACAAGAGCTGCTCTTATGGGTGGAATGAAAGAACAGGCAAAATGAAGAAGCCGAACATCATGGAAGCCTATCCTTATGTGAGATTACCAAACCCTCGAGTGAAGCATCCACGAGTTTCTTGAATTTTTAAAGCACCAACTAATGACTTACCATTCTGTTCATCCACCTAGGAGCGTAGAACTCTCGTTTATTGATATTGCTTTTAAACCATAGGAAACGGGTGATACCCAAATCGCCATTCCCATCAGTTAGGAAATTGAGCTTTAGGAAAGATTAAAACGCCTAAAGGAATTATGGGTAAATTCTTTTTCCTGCAAATGCACAACCAACTTGTCAATGGATGAAAATATTAGTTGACATGGATAAGACTAATTGCATAAGAATGTAAGTGAATGCCCACATTCAACTTTAAAATTTTTTCCTGGAGTTGCAATAACCAACTATTTCAGCAGGAAAACCAGTTTTCAAATAAAGTTATTCACGGCAATCTAATTCATTGAGTGGTTAAATTATGGCGTGGCAGCTAATGTGTAAGTAACTTTTGACCAAAGTCACTTCTTTTCCAGACAAAGGACCAACATAGCACCTTAAATTTAAATTTTGGTCACTCTGACGGTTATTTCAGGTTTCAAAAGTGTTAAAAATAACCAAAGGCAGCTATCTTTTTATACATTTAGCCACATCAAAATCAAAGTTTGACGTATTAAGTTGACCTGCAAAAGGTCCTGAAGGTGAGGCCACGTCCCCTGTACTGTTTTGCTATATAAAGAACCATACGTAGATTAACGCATATAAATTTACCCTAACGTTAGTTGCGTGAAGCTGAGACTTCAACTCATGGCTACTAAGATTAGCACCTCTATTCGACCGATCAATGTCGGTTTACAGCCAAACAGGTCATGAAACTGATCCTACACCAAAAAGATTACTTGATACACCAAAATTATGTTATCTTTGTATACATACCAATAAACTTAACCTTTCTGCATTTTGGTGTATCAAACTACTAAGTTGGTGTATATATCACATGCCTTTCCCATACCCAATAAACACAATCGATGACATAATTCTTTTGGAAGACAATATCCGCAAACCACACAATTATTGACATATTTGACTTCACCGAGACATGAACCAACAATCTTTTAGTTGACAGACCATTATAAACGCATATAAGTATGTAAAAAGCAGTTTGAGCAGGCTTGAAAGACAGGCAATTTACCTGATAAGAAGAGCTTGGCTTCTGTTGATTACTTGCATTTGAATGTAGTAATCTTCGAACTCACATGGGGAATTCCTAACAGTCTCAACCAGGTCTTCTTTATCGTGCTGCAAAAGGGCATTTTGTCAAACTGTAAATAGTTTTTCTTTTGATTAAAAAGAATATATAGTAGAGTTAGTAGACATTCTATACTAATTGTGTATGAGACATTATCTATATACATTGTGTATGAGACATTATCTATACTACATTGTGTATGAGATGATGTCTATACTACATTATGTATGAGATTATCTATACTACATTGTGTATGAGACATTATTATATACATTGTGTATGAGACATTATCTATACTACATTGTGTATGAGATGATGTCTATACTACATTATGTATGAGACATTATCTATACTACATTGTGTATGAGACATTATCTATACTACATTGTGTATGAGATTGATCTATACTACATTGTGTATGAGACATTATCTATACTACATTGTGTATGAGACATTATCTATACTACATTGTGTATGAGATGATGTCTATACTACATTATGTATGAGACATTATCTATACTACATTGTGTATGAGACATTATCTATACTACATTGTGTATGAGACATTATCTATACTACATTGTGTATGAGATTATCTATACTACATTGTGTATGAGACATTATCTATACTACATTGTGTATGAGATTATCTATACTACATTGTGTATGAGATTATCTATACTACATTGTGTATGAGAATTATCTATACTACATTGTGTATGAGATTATCTATACTACATTGTGTATGAGATTATCTATACTACATTGTGTATGAGATTATCTATACTACATTGTGTATGAGATTATCTATACTACATTGTGTATGAGATTATCTATACTACATTGTGTATGAGATTATTATACTGAGACATTATGTATGAGACATTATCTATACTACATTGTGTATGAGATGATGTCTATACTACATTGTGTATGAGACATTATCTATTACATTGTATGAGACATTATCTATACTACATTGTGTATGAGATGATGTCTATACTACATTATCTATGAGATTATCTATACTACATTGTGTATGAGACATTGTGTATGAGACATTATCTATACTACATTGTGTATGAGATGATCTATACTACATTAATCTCTATGAGATGTGTATGAGACATTGTGTATGAGACATTATCTATACTACATTGTGTATGAGATTATCTATACTACATTGTGTATGAGATGATGTCTATACTACATTGTGTATGAGACATTATCTATACTACATTGTGTATGAGACATTATCTATACTACATTGTGTATGAGACATTATCTATACTACATTGTGTATGAGATTGATCTATACTACATTGTGTATGAGACATTATTATTACATTGTGTATGAGACATTATCTATACTACATTGTGTATGAGATGATGTCTATACTACATTATGTATGAGACATTATCTATACTACATTGTGTATGAGACATTATCTATACTACATTGTGTATGAGACATTATCTATACTACATTGTGTATGAGATTATCTATACTACATTGTGTATGAGACATTATCTATACTACATTGTGTATGAGATTATCTATACTACATTGTGTATGAGATTATCTATACTACATTGTGTATGAGAATTATCTATACTACTTTGTGTATGAGACATTGTGTATGAGACATTATCTATACTACATTGTGTATGAGATGATGTCTATACTACATTAATCTCTATGAGATGCGTATGAGACATTGTGTATGAGACATTATCTATACTACATTGTGTATGAGACATTGTGTATAGATTGTGTATGAGACATTGTGTATGAGACATTATCTATACTACATTGTGTATGAGATGATGTCTATACTACATTGTGTATGAGATGATGTCTATACTACATTGTGTATGAGACATTATCTATACTACATTGTGTATGAGACATTGTGTATGAGATGATGTCTATACTACATTGTGTATGAGACATTATCTATACTACATTGTGTATGAGATGATGTCTATACTACATTATCTATGAGATGATGTCTATACTACATTGTGTATGAGACATTATCTATACTACATTGTGTATGAGACATTATCTATACTACATTGTGTATGAGACATTGTGTATGAGATGATGTCTATACTACATTGTCTATTTGTGTATGAGAGGTTGTGTATGAGACATTGTCTATACTACATTCTGTATGAGACATTGTGTATGAGATGATGTCTATACTACATTATGTATGAGACATTGTGTATGAGATGATGTATAGACTTGTGTATGAGACGTTGTGTATGAGACATTATCTATACTACATTGTGTATGAGACATTGTGTATGAGATGATGTCTATACTACATTAATCTCTATGAGATGCTATCTATGCTACATTAATCTCTATGAGATGATAATGTAGTGTACGTGTACTTGAAGCCCAAGTCCAGCCCATATATTATGAGTCAGTTATATATATGTCAGATATGTCTAGGGTTTTAGTTAATGATTTGAGTCTAGACAGATTTCATTCACGGCAGGCTGAGGTATGCGCAAACCTCAGTCCGTAAGTCCACCATATTATTCATTGTTATTAGAGTCATCTTGATAGGTTGTAATTCGTTCCTGTTTTGATGTAATCAATACGAATTGTATTCATATGACTGAAATAACAAAGGAATTCTTATTGTTTATCTCCTATTCTTATCATATATATATGTGTGATTATGTATAACCTCAAGAACGGATCTAGATGGATTTCGCACATCTGGATTCGTACAGATCTCGATATGCATCGGTCAAACGGACCTTACAGTGGTATCAGAGTAAGGGAGACTTTATGTCTCAAGATTCGAGATCTGCATATTGAGATTTGTTGGATGAGTTTTTCAAAACCAGGTTAGGTTTTTCTTATTGCATGCATTGCTAGTGATGGAAAAACGAAATCTGTTATTTTCGCATATTGAGGATTACCCAGATTCATGTTTAATCAGATTAGAGTTTGAATGAATTAGGGTTTTAGTAAGGGAGACTGTGAGTTGTTGTTCAAGATGTAGATCGATTGGGTATACGACGTTCAATTCTCCAATACGTAATCACCCTATACGTCCTTGGCATCTCCTATACGCTCTTATGGATTGAACGAATTAGGGTTTTCAGAGGCTGCTTGATTCGATGAAGATTATGAGGTAGTCTATACGAGGTTGTCTATACGAGACTTGTGTATACACAATTAATCTATACGTAATTGTTCATCTATACGTGATTAATTGCTGACCAAGTCTGTACGAATCTTGTCTATACGTGGTTAGCCAATTGGACAGCTCTATGCGATGTTGCCATGAACTTGTGTATACGCAATTAATTATACGTGATTGTTAATCTATACGTGTGTAATTAATTTAATTGCACATGACCGACTTGTGATTTTAATTGACATATATGAAGAAATCGTGACTTGAGAATTACCATGAGACTTAATTATCTGGTTTGTACTTATTTAATTACTTATGATGAAGTTTCATATTTATTGTCACACATGTGAGATTAGGCTTGATATTCACGTGGACTTACAATTGAATTTTTATGGAGGTTTTAGTTGTCAGATTATATTATGGCATTTAATTGCCAAGATGACATGGGATATATTAGTTGAATTTCTTGAATTCAAATATTTGCAGTCTATTAATTGGTTAGTGTTGGTCACGTTTGAATCATCATGATATGGGAAACGGATTTTAACATGGATTTCAACTTGCTGAACGAATTATCAAGAGTGAATGAATTTAGCCTAAGTCGTTGAAAGTTCGTATGAACTTTTTAGTGAGATAGGCTTTATTTACGGCTGTTTAAGGGAGAAGAAAAATAAAGAATGGGAGATAGCTGAAACCGAAGACATTGTGTATGGACATTGTGTATGAGACATTGTCTATAACATTGTGTATGAGACATTGTGTATGAGACATTGTGTATGAGACATTGTGTATGAGACATTGTGTATGAGACATTGTGTATGAGACATTGTGTATGAGACATTGTGTATGAGACATTGTGTATGAGACATTGTGTATGAGACATTGTGTATGAGACATTGTGTATGAGACATTGTGTATGAGACATTGTGTATGAGACATTGTGTATGAGACATTGTGTATGAGACATTGTGTATGAGACATTGTGTATGAGACATTGTGTATGAGACATTGTGTATGAGACATTGTGTATGAGACATTGTGTATGAGACATTGTGTATGAGACATTGTGTATGAGACATTGTGTATGAGACATTGTGTATGAGACATTGTGTATGAGACATTGTGTATGAGACATTGTGTATGAGACATTGTGTATGAGACATTGTGTATGAGACATTGTGTATGAGACATTGTGTATGAGACATTGTGTATGAGACATTGTGTATGAGACATTGTGTATGAGACATTGTGTATGAGACATTGTGTATGAGACATTGTGTATGAGACATTGTGTATGAGACATTGTGTATGAGACATTGTGTATGAGACATTGTGTATGAGACATTGTGTATGAGACATTGTGTATGAGACATTGTGTATGAGACATTGTGTATGAGACATTGTGTATGAGACATTGTGTATGAGACATTGTGTATGAGACATTGTGTATGAGACATTGTGTATGAGACA
>CM067167.1:235160039-235237539 GCA_034093135.1 Erigeron breviscapus | reverse complement strand
TTTTTCAAGTCGTGTGTTATTAAGTTTTTCCTGCAACCAAAGCACATTTAAAATCATCATTGCAATGCTTGATTCTCTACCAAAATGTTTAAAATGCCCTCCATGACAACAAATTAAGTCAATTTTGTGAAGCTTTAAAAACTCAACTGTGTTGGTTTACCTCTATTGACTTGAAACTTAATCTAAGAAGCAATAGGGTCCTAAATTGCAATGAGCGATTCCAGGTTGTTATTCTTTTCCAAATTTCTATTCACACACACACACACACACACACACACACACACACACACACACATATATATATATATATATATATATATATTATATATATATATATATATAAAAAACATAATAATTTAATCAAATAATACAATGAAGTAAAAATTTGAAGGTATTACTTACCATATTCGTCGCAGACAATAACTCTAAGAAATCAATCCATATGGGAATAGAACTAAATCATCATTGGCATCTTTCAACAAGTAGAGAGAAAGACGGAGAGAATCAGAGTGATTGATTGAAAAGTTACTTCTAATCGGATTAATAACAAACAATAAAATATCAAATAATAATTGTAAAACCTCATACCATCATTATCCCCAAAAATTACTACAGCACTCGGATTAATCTAATCACACCAATACGAATTAACAAAACAATAAAATTATAAAATCCCTTTAAAATCATTAAAAACCCTAATTAATTCTAAAGCCTCAGCATTGAATTCAGGCTTACAATTTTAGAATATATATATATATATATATATATAAGATATAGATTTTAAACTGATCCGTTGCGCAGGTTTAATCTTATAATATCTCCTCTATACTAATATTTCCTCTATACTAAAGGAGACTTAGCACCAACGTCACTTTTAAATATGTGTCAAAAAATTAGGCATGATACATGGGATTAATGAGCTAATTGATGATGCAATTACTGTGTTTTTCGTGGTGTATTCATTAGGTGTACATGAATGGCATAAATACATGTATAAAGGGGATGAAAACTATCATATGTGTGTGGGAAATATATATATATACACGTAATATATGTATGGAGGAAGAGTATATGTTGAAAAGTGGTCATCTTGCATTAAATGCAAGAAGTTTTCCCGCCTCCTTTTCCTATGTTTTATCCACAAAACAAAAAAATACAAATAAAATATGTACTTGGAGGAGGCAAAAAAGCTACTAGCAATTTATTGTGTGCAGCCTTCAAGAGAAAAAGGATGTGACATCCCCTTTTTATCACCATACCCCAACTTTACATTCACTAGCTTTTTGAATTTGAAAAATTGATAGATAGATACATAGATACATACAGATAGATATATACATATATACACTTATTATCTTTCTCTTTCATCCTCATTCCTCATTATTCTCTAAACCTAAAATTTGGTCCAAAAAAATCTCCTCTCAATGGCTGAAAACATTGAGACCACCCTGTCAAAGATCTTACTCCTGAAAAGGATTTCATTAACATGAAGGTTCGTATCATCCGTCATTGGGGTAATAAGTATTAGGTTGATATGATTCTGCTTGATGAAAAGGTATTCTCGCTATTGCATGATAACCATATAACACTGATCTATGTTTTTATCTTGATATATGTATTCACTGGTTCAATGATCTATGTGTTTCTCCTCTGATTTTGCAGGGTGGAAAGATACAAGCTTATGTGAAGAGGGAGTTAGTACCCCTTTTTGATAAACTCTTGAAGGAGGATGATGTGCTCTTGATTAGAGGGTTTGGGGCAGGTCAATAGAATGACTCGTGGCCTGTCTTGCCACTCGACATTAGGATGTACTTCTATCGATCAACCAAGGTCTCCCCCGAAACATCGTGGAATGGAAGTCTTTATGGCTTTGCTTTCGTTCCTTTATAATGAAATCACGAAGAAGAAGGTCACGCAAGTAAAAATTGTGGCTTAGTATACTTTCTAACTTTCTACTTAGATCTGATAGTTACCATTGTTATATTTGTAAAAAATTCATAAACACCCAGATCTGAAGGTATGGTATTATTTCTTACAGATGAGATAGGAAGTGTGACTTGGTGTGACAATCTTGATATCTTTAAAAGTGCAACCACTGGCAAACAAAGTAAGAGGGTCAATTTCGACATGAAAGATCTGGAGTAAGTTTTCCGTACACTCTTAACATATATACATTCGTGATGTATTTTAGATAATATATATGTGTCTATATATATACTTGTCACTATGAGAGTATGTGTTATCTGGGTATGGTATAAATAAACATCTAGAAATATTGGGTCATCATCTATAAATATGATAATATAAATATATGTATATACACTTTTCCGTGGCCCTGTATCTATATATATATAAGTTAAACTTCCCAAATGATTATAAATGCATGTAAGTATGTTTATGGGTGCTTATGGGAGGTTGATATGGGATATGATGACTACCATTAACGATGTATGGTATGATTATGCAGGTTGCAAAGGTAAGTTATGTATGTACATGTTATGAAATGATGAAATGTTTATGATATGTGATTGCATGCGTGGCTTGAACACCTAGTCACTAGACATATGATTAGGATTACTATCTCATCTGAAGGTAGTAAAGTTGATCCCGCAAAGATTGAAGCTGTCTCAAACTGGGAACAGCCAAAGACGCCCACGAAAATCAAGAGTTTTCTTGGTTTAGCGGGTTATTACCGAAGGTTCATTCAAGATTTCTCTCGTATAGCTAAACCTATGACAGAGTTGACAAAGAAAGAAGTGAAGTTCGTGTGGACTGAAGCTCAAGAAAAGGTCTTCCAAACGTTAAAGAAAAAGTTATGTGAAGCTCCTATCCTCGCCTTACCCGAAGGTACTGATGATTTAGTTGTCTATAGTGATGCTTCTATTTCAGGTTTGGGTTGTGTTCTTATGCAAAGGGACAAAGTTATTGCCTATGCTTCACGCCAGTTGAAGCCTCATGAAAAGAACTACCCGACACATGATCTAGAGTTAGCTACTGTGGTGTTTGCTTTGAAGCTATGGAGACATTACTTATATGGCACTAAGTGTACATTATATACTGATCATAAAAGTTTTCAATATGTGTTCACTCAAAAGGATATGAATGTAAGACAACGAAGGTGGATGGAACCTCTGAAAGATTATGATTGTGAGATCAAGTATCATCCTGGTAAAGCCAATGTAGTGGCGTATGCATTGAGTCGAAAAGTGCAGAATTTTTCTTGTAGATTGATGAGTATGGTTGTCCAAGCTAAGTCTGGGTTACTTGAATGTATCAAGGAAGCCCAAGCTAACGCTCTTTTGGAAGAAAATGTTGACAAAGAACGTATCGGTAAGAAGAAGCGACTTGATATGGAGATGATCAGTCGTGGATTCCAGACCTATAAGGGCCGAATTTGGGTATCATTGCTTGATGGTAATCGTGAATTGATTCTTGAAGAAGCTCACAGGTCAAGATATTCAGTTCACCCCGGTGCTACAAAGATGTATGCAAATCTGAAGCCTCTTTATTGGTGGTCGAATATCAAAGGAGAAGTTGCACATTTCATTGAAAGATGTTTGACTTGTGCTCGTGTCAAAGCTGATCACAAAAAGCCATATGGAAAGTTGCAGTAGTTGCAGATTCCGGAATGGAAATGGTACCATATAACTATGGATTTTGTGACTAAGCTACCTAGGACACCAAGTGGTAATGATATGGTATGGTTTATAGTGGATAGATTGGCGAAAACTGCTCATTTCATAGCGACACGTCAGGATGTACCATTGACTAAGATGGCGCAATTGTACATAAAGGAAATCATCTCAAGCATGGAGTTCCTTTGTCTATAGTGTCAGATCGAGACACGAGGTATGTATCTAGCTTTTGGAAGAGTCTTCAACGAGAGTTGGGTACTAGAGTAAACTTGAGCACTGCTTATCATCCCCAAACTGATGGGCAAAGTGAAAGAATGATTCAAACCTTGGAGGATATCTTAAGGCCTTGTGTTTTGGAGTATGGTGGTGCATGGGATGATCATTTGCGTTTGGTTGAGTTTACCTTTAATAACATCTATCACTCAGGTATTGGCATGCCACCGTTTGAAATGCTCTATGGAAGGAGATGTCGGACTCCAAGTTGTTGGTTGGAGCCCGAAATTATCCAAATCATAGCTGATAAAGTCAACATTGCTAAAGAATCCCTTCGTGTAGCTAGGGAACGTCAGAAAGCTAATGCTGACAAGAAAAGAAGACCGATTGAGTTTAAGGTTGGTGACATGGTGATGCTGAAAGTTTCTCCATGGTAAGGTGTCATACATTTTGGAAAGAAAGGAAAGCTAAGTCCACGTTTCATTGGACCTTTCAAGATATTGAAGCGTATCAAAGATCTAACTTATCAATTAGAATTACCTCCAGAGTTGGATGGAATTCACAACACATTTCATGTTTCTTATGTGAGGAAATGCTTAGCGGAAGAGTCTAGTCGTATTCCTATTGAAGATGTGAGTATTGATCCCAAGAAGATAATGGTTGATGAACCGGTAGCGATACTTAGAAGGAAGCAAAAGAAACTTCTCCATGGTGAAGGTGATTGACCTTGTGTTGATCAAATGGAAGCATAACCATGGTGAAAGTTTAACTTGGGAGACCGAGTCCGTGATGAAAGAGAAGTATCCTCATTTGTTCATTTCTGATGAAATTCTTAGGACGGAATCCTCTTAAGGGGGAGGTAATTGTAACATCCCAAACTTTTCGTGTTTGACTTGTTGACTATTCCGTTAGTTAACGTTAGGTTTCGCTAAATTATGTGCCCTAAACGGGATTATGTGATTAAATGCTTATGTGTTTAATATGATATGACAAATGCAAGTAAAATGAAAGTAATTAAAAGTAAAGTATGAAAGTCAAGTGCTTGTTAGGTTGTTAAGCGTCCCGGTTAGTAAATTAAGCTTAGAATGTAACGTTTAAAGAATCGAGGGACTTAAGATGGAATTTAGTAAGTGATGCCCAGGGGTTGTATGATAATTAGGCTTCCCTAATTGTCATTCTCCAGATCCATACGTGCGTGAGATACCCCAAGCCGCCCTCTTCCCTGCCTCAAAGCAATTCTCCATCCAAATCTACCCGTTTCTTGGTGTTTGGTTAAAGTTTGATTAAGATCTTTCATCCTTGTGATCATCTACAGGTAATATAGGTGATGTTTCTCTGTTTTCTAGTCTTAGGAGTCATATATGTGAATTCGATCCAGGCCATGGGGTTTGGGTTGGGTTAATTTGCAAACCGTTTACCGATTTCATGTTATTCGGGTGATCAATTAAGTGATTTATGGTTGTAAAGGTTTAAGGATTCAATTGGTGGATTAAAGTCATCAATTGTATCATAAAAGATGTTAATTTTATGTCTCCGGGTCGAATTAAGGTGTAAAGGTCGTATAGGGTTCGATTGGGAGTCCAAAAGGGTTGAAATCTGATGTGGACTGCGATATCGCCGATATACACCAAGGTAACTTCGTGACCACTGCAAGGTCTTTTGGGTTGGCGTGTTCTAGAGCCCGATATCGACGATACCACTAATGGTCTCGATGATATCATACATCAGAGTGTTCCAAAGTGTGTTTAAGTGTACAGTTGACTTATGTTTCAATTATACTCGTTCTAGGTTGTCGGGAGCACTTAGCAAGCACTGTAAGACGTATGTATCTCATTGATAAGCTGTACCGAGGTAAGATAACATCTTTTGTCACCTGATGGTACAACAAAACACGTTTTTATAAGTTAAACTTCCCAAATGATTATAAATGCATGTAAGTATGTTTATGGGTGCTTATGGGAGGTTGATATGGGATATGATGACTACCATTAACGATGTATGGTATGATTATGCAGGTTGCAAAGGTAAGTTATGTATGTACATGTTATGAAATGATGAAGTGTTTATGATATGTGATTGCATGCGTGGCTTGAACACCTAGTCACTAGACATATGATTAGGATTACTATCTCATCTGAAGGTAGTAAAGTTGATCCCGCAAAGATTGAAGCTGTCTCAAACTGGGAACAGCCAAAGACGCCCACGAAAATCAAGAGTTTTCTTGGTTTAGCGGGTTATTACCGAAGGTTCATTCAAGATTTCTCTCGTATAGCTAAACCTATGACAGAGTTGACAAAGAAAGAAGTGAAGTTCGTGTGGACTGAAGCTCAAGAAAAGGTCTTCCAAACGTTAAAGAAAAAGTTATGTGAAGCTCCTATCCTCGCCTTACCCGAAGGTACTGATGATTTAGTTGTCTATAGTGATGCTTCTATTTCAGGTTTGGGTTGTGTTCTTATGCAAAGGGACAAAGTTATTGCCTATGCTTCACGCCAGTTGAAGCCTCATGAAAAGAACTACCCGACACATGATCTAGAGTTAGCTACTGTGGTGTTTGCTTTGAAGCTATGGAGACATTACTTATATGGCACTAAGTGTACATTATATACTGATCATAAAAGTTTTCAATATGTGTTCACTCAAAAGGATATGAATGTAAGACAACGAAGGTGGATGGAACCTCTGAAAGATTATGATTGTGAGATCAAGTATCATCCTGGTAAAGCCAATGTAGTGGCGTATGCATTGAGTCGAAAAGTGCAGAATTTTTCTTGTAGATTGATGAGTATGGTTGTCCAAGCTAAGTCTGGGTTACTTGAATGTATCAAGGAAGCCCAAGCTAACGCTCTTTTGGAAGAAAATGTTGACAAAGAACGTATCGGTAAGAAGAAGCGACTTGATATGGAGATGATCAGTCGTGGATTCCAGACCTATAAGGGCCGAATTTGGGTATCATTGCTTGATGGTAATCGTGAATTGATTCTTGAAGAAGCTCACAGGTCAAGATATTCAGTTCACCCCGGTGCTACAAAGATGTATGCAAATCTGAAGCCTCTTTATTGGTGGTCGAATATCAAAGGAGAAGTTGCACATTTCATTGAAAGATGTTTGACTTGTGCTCGTGTCAAAGCTGATCACAAAAAGCCATATGGAAAGTTGCAGTAGTTGCAGATTCCGGAATGGAAATGGTACCATATAACTATGGATTTTGTGACTAAGCTACCTAGGACACCAAGTGGTAATGATATGGTATGGTTTATAGTGGATAGATTGGCGAAAACTGCTCATTTCATAGCGACACGTCAGGATGTACCATTGACTAAGATGGCGCAATTGTACATAAAGGAAATCATCTCAAGCATGGAGTTCCTTTGTCTATAGTGTCAGATCGAGACACGAGGTATGTATCTAGCTTTTGGAAGAGTCTTCAACGAGAGTTGGGTACTAGAGTAAACTTGAGCACTGCTTATCATCCCCAAACTGATGGGCAAAGTGAAAGAATGATTCAAACCTTGGAGGATATCTTAAGGCCTTGTGTTTTGGAGTATGGTGGTGCATGGGATGATCATTTGCGTTTGGTTGAGTTTACCTTTAATAACATCTATCACTCAGGTATTGGCATGCCACCGTTTGAAATGCTCTATGGAAGGAGATGTCGGACTCCAAGTTGTTGGTTGGAGCCCGAAATTATCCAAATCATAGCTGATAAAGTCAACATTGCTAAAGAATCCCTTCGTGTAGCTAGGGAACGTCAGAAAGCTAATGCTGACAAGAAAAGAAGACCGATTGAGTTTAAGGTTGGTGACATGGTGATGCTGAAAGTTTCTCCATGGTAAGGTGTCATACATTTTGGAAAGAAAGGAAAGCTAAGTCCACGTTTCATTGGACCTTTCAAGATATTGAAGCGTATCAAAGATCTAACTTATCAATTAGAATTACCTCCAGAGTTGGATGGAATTCACAACACATTTCATGTTTCTTATGTGAGGAAATGCTTAGCGGAAGAGTCTAGTCGTATTCCTATTGAAGATGTGAGTATTGATCCCAAGAAGATAATGGTTGATGAACCGGTAGCGATACTTAGAAGGAAGCAAAAGAAACTTCTCCATGGTGAAGGTGATTGACCTTGTGTTGATCAAATGGAAGCATAACCATGGTGAAAGTTTAACTTGGGAGACCGAGTCCGTGATGAAAGAGAAGTATCCTCATTTGTTCATTTCTGATGAGATTCCGAGGACGGAATCCTCTTAAGGGGGAGGTAATTGTAACATCCCAAACTTTTCGTGTTTGACTTGTTGACTATTCCGTTAGTTAACGTTAGGTTTCGCTAAATTATGTGCCCTAAACGGGATTATGTGATTAAATGCTTATGTGTTTAATATGATATGACAAATGCAAGTAAAATGAAAGTAATTAAAAGTAAAGTATGAAAGTCAAGTGCTTGTTAGGTTGTTAAGCGTCCCGGTTAGTAAATTAAGCTTAGAATGTAACGTTTAAAGAATCGAGGGACTTAAGATGGAATTTAGTAAGTGATGCCCAGGGGTTGTATGATAATTAGGCTTCCCTAATTGTCATTCTCCAGATCCATACGTGCGTGAGATACCCCAAGCCGCCCTCTTCCCTGCCTCAAAGCAATTCTCCATCCAAATCTACCCGTTTCTTGGTGTTTGGTTAAAGTTTGATTAAGATCTTTCATCCTTGTGATCATCTACAGGTAATATAGGTGATGTTTCTCTGTTTTCTAGTCTTAGGAGTCATATATGTGAATTCGATCCAGGCCATGGGGTTTGGGTTGGGTTAATTTGCAAACCGTTTACCGATTTCATGTTATTCGGGTGATCAATTAAGTGATTTATGGTTGTAAAGGTTTAAGGATTCAATTGGTGGATTAAAGTCATCAATTGTATCATAAAAGATGTTAATTTTATGTCTCCGGGTCGAATTAAGGTGTAAAGGTCGTATAGGGTTCGATTGGGAGTCCAAAAGGGTTGAAATCTGATGTGGACTGCGATATCGCCGATATACACCAAGGTAACTTCGTGACCACTGCAAGGTCTTTTGGGTTGGCGTGTTCTAGAGCCCGATATCGACGATACCACTAATGGTCTCGATGATATCATACATCAGAGTGTTCCAAAGTGTGTTTAAGTGTACAGTTGACTTATGTTTCAATTATACTCGTTCTAGGTTGTCGGGAGCACTTAGCAAGCACTGTAAGACGTATGTATCTCATTGATAAGCTGTACCGAGGTAAGATAACATCTTTTGTCACCTGATGGTACAACAAAACACGTTTTTATAAGTTAAACTTCCCAAATGATTATAAATGCATGTAAGTATGTTTATGGGTGCTTATGGGAGGTTGATATGGGATATGATGACTACCATTAACGATGTATGGTATGATTATGCAGGTTGCAAAGGTAAGTTATGTATGTACATGTTATGAAATGATGAAGTGTTTATGATATGTGATTGCATGCGTGGCTTGAACACCTAGTCACTAGACAAATGATTAGGATTGCCATGTCACGTGCACGTTTAAAGGCCCTAAAGTAAAGAAAGATATATGTGATTAGTTTAGGTGAAAGTGTAGCCTAAGCTAATATAATAAAGAAGTCTCGAGCATAAGTAAAGTTTGTGTTAAGCTTAACCCATGCTAGTTCCAAGGAGCTAGTGTTACGTGGTCACATGGTTTGGGAATCATGATACCTCCCGTGGCATAGTTATGTTTAAGTATTCCGGGTGGAGTAACTAACCATCATTGCATAAAGGCATAAACGGTTTATTCAGTTGGATAGACATTGTCTTTCCTTAACGACGCGATGGGTGTGAGGACTCCATGTATGGTCTACGATCGCCTGCACACAAACCCCACATCCCTATCTAAGTGGCATAAGTCACTTAGCTTACATCTAGGAAAAGTTAACATGTAAAGAAAGATATGAATGAAAAGTTAGGCACATTTAGGAATATGATGATCCTAATGTGTTATGTTTAATGTGTGCAATGCTATGAATGTGTTATTAACTCTTATGACACGTTATGTTAATATATTATGAATTGACAAATTTTTTCAACTCATGTTATCTTACTTATATTTTTATGCTAACACTTGCTCTTTTGAAAATGTTGTGCCTTCAGGATAAGCAAGCTTGAGCTAGAAAAGATTAGCTCGGTGAGATGGGTAGAAGAAATAAAGAAGATAGCATTAGTGTCCTAAATGCTTAGACTTCACCCTTAGCCTTTTGTTTTGGCTACATTGATTATGTTTCATGATACTTGTAATAATGATGACATTCATGTTGGTGCCATAACTTGGATTTCATTTATATTGTTTTGATGATGCACTTGGTAACACCTTTTTATGAAAGGTACCATCCGTTACGGATGGGGCAGTTTATAAGTGATCTATTTCCGCTACGTTTAAACGCCGTTTGGCAAAGTTTTTGAAAATCTATGTTTTAAAATGACGGGTGTTACACTTTCTCTCATCGACACGTGACGTTTTATTCAAACTACACGTCTCCCATTAAATAGTAACCCCCAATGCTGTCTTTCACGAGTTTTGGGTCCCAAAACCGTCTTCGACATTGTATGGGGGAGGTTGAGATGTAGACAGCCTTATCCGTACCAAAGATAGAGAGACTGCTTCCAGGTTTTACCAAAGGTAGAAAAGGACCTTCAGCCTTGATGGGCATAAGGATCGAACCTTTGTTGCATTTAATCTAGTTTGAAAATTCCTATTTATTAGATACGACATGTAATTAACTTTAATATATATATAAATTATATATATATATATATAGGGGTTTCCAGTGAGAACACTTAAAATGAGAATAGCTGAGAAACGCTAAAAAACATAATTTTGATGCATTAAAAGTCCATAAAACTAACAAAGTGCATAACTAATTATCATTATTTAAATGTTTAACAACACATTGATCCATCAAAACTGACAAAATCACTCTTTTAAATTTATGCATCCATTTTGACGAATATACATTTTTTTGATTTTGATAAATCAATGTGTTGTTAAACATTATAATAATGATAATATACAAAACATATAATTCATTTTATGAACCTTTAATGCATCAAAATAAAGTTTTTAAGAGTTGTCACCATATTCATATTTCAAGGTTTGATGTATTGGATTAACACTCTATGTATTGGATTAACACTCTATAAACATAGATTCTAATAATAATTAGAACTCTTATATTAAAAATCATATTATATTTTGTTATCATAAATAAATTTCCATCACCATTATTATTTTGTATATAATTTTTAATTTATATAATTTATATAAAATTTATTTATAAGTTCAAAACATATCTATATTTTCAACTTATAAATTAATATTATTGATTATTTAATTATTTATCCATCTAATAATACAATAAACGTGATTAAAAATTGTAAAACGATGTCTTACATCATTTTATTCGATTATACATACCATCATCATTATCATATAATATTAGATCTTGATAAACACTTTTATGATACATGCTTATTACTGTTAGGTTATTATTGAAGACCAAATGCATGTGATTGAGTATGTTCAAACTTTTTTTTTTGTATTAAAAACTCAATCGTAGAATATATATTGTCAATCCGTAAATAGTATAGCCAATGGTGGCCCATTGGTAAGGTGTTAGATCTTGTGGAAATCCACCAGGGTTCGAATCTCATTTCCTACATTTGTAAGAGTGGATTATTAGGGGAGGGGTTTAGAGAGTCCTGGGTTGCATCCCAGACATGCGTGCTTCGAGCTCCGAATATTGCCCAATTGGATTTCACTGTGGTGTCTATAATGCTAACTGGTAACTACTAACGACTAACTCGTTGTTCAAAAAAAAAAATCCATAAATGGTATAGGTATTAGGACTAGCATACATAATAAAACGTTCTCATTGAACTTTTTTTCAAAAAATGTAATATAACAAAATTACGTTACCTTATCATCTATTAACAAATCGTCGAATATCATCCATAAAAAAAAATAATTTTACAACCGCCGCATTACATTACGCGGGCAGTTACTTAATGAAGCCGTAAATCCCGTTGTTTTGTGAGTTTGAAGTGGATAGGGATTATTAGGTTTGCCTTTTGAGATCAACATTGATTATTTATTTATTTATCTATCACGTTATCATATATATAGATCCAAGGTCTCGAGTTCGAGCCTTGGTAGGTTCTTCTCGACGGTATTTTCCAATTAAGGAGGTGGTATGGTGAGAAAGGCTATTTAAGATCCGCTTAGTGCGGGACCCTTTCGTTGTGCGGTTAGCACACATCGAGGTAAAATTCACTGGTAAAAAAAATATATATAGAGAATCAAACAACGCATCATGGCATTAATATTTGTTTCACACTTCTCACTTGCAAAAATCTCACATACAATAATAACCCTAATACTAAGCTTTCGTTCTCGATCACAAATTAAGATTTGTTGCGTCGATCATGGCGGAGAATGATGGTGATACCGTTGTGTTGATACCGCCTTCCAACAAGACAGTCGTCGATCCTCTGGGCACTTTTGCAAGAGACAGTATCGAGAATAAAATCGTTGGCGAGTATAAACATTCGATTCAGAAACATTGTGGTGATGAACTCAAGCACCGTTTACGTTCCCGGATTTTCCAACTCCTTTTTGTGACGAACTTGATGGAATGAGCAAGCACAGTACTAGTCTTCGGAACACTACTACTATTTCTACTTGATCAAGACCTAGCTGCTTTTATTTTTTAATTTTCCTGATTTAGTTAATTTATGCATGGTTCAATTCTTCTTTTAATATACTAGAAAGGCACCCGCGCGTTGCAGTGGTACCTTCGAAAAACAATGGTTAAATGTGGTTGTATGTTTTTTGTGACGTGAATGTACAAACAAAAAGGCATGAGTTATATAGAGTAGAAGTACACACACAATGTGGCTAAACTGAAATCAAATGTAAATACATAAACGGAACATTGAAATGATTTAGTTGATGTCACTCCAAGAGTAATTGAAATAAATTATATTTCATTCAACTATGAAAGGATATGAGTTTGTTGTAAAAGGTATTATAGATGAACAACAGGGGCATGGATGGAGATGGAGAAAGAAACTCAAAATTCTCCCATAATATGTTATCTCGAATTACATTATCCCTTGTCATTTACAACCAAATATAAGCAAATGAACATATCAAACACACAAAAAGAAAGGCCCAACAAAAATAAGTGTATGAGACCCAGACCACCTTTGTTTCCAATCTACTTTCTACACTCCGAAGAATGACACGTTGGGTAGTCCGTTTAAATGATGATAGAACTAAGTTTACCTGTTCCTGCAAATTGGCATTCAAGAATTAGATAATGCAAGTACAAATACCAAACATTCACTTTTATAGCTGCACGCGAGACATCTGTATGGTACCAAAAATTACAGATTTGATAAAGGTTGCAACTTTAACCATTTATTGCTTAAAGGAGTTCTGCAATGTTCATCAAAGATTAAATGTCAACAGAAAAAGAAAGAAAAGGATTTTTAAAATGAATGAATGAGCACAACATATTAAATGGGTTGAATTTGCAAACTACACCATTTCATATCTTTAGGAGATTATTGTAGTTTTCAAAATGCAAAAAAGTCTAATTAAAAAAGGGAGCAAAAAAGGGCGCATAAAGAGAGAACTATAAGAGGTCGTAATATGTCAAATCAGAAGGACATAGCAACCAACGGCCAGCTGCACATGACACCTACATTACTTTTTAATCCATCATCGATTCATCTTAGAAATCTCTAACCAAAGCTTACTTAACTCTAATGCTTTCAAGCCTTTCAAGATCAGTTAAATCCAAACAACAAAACATTTGCCACATTCAAAAAAACCATTGTAAATATAAAATGCAGAAATGAAAGTTGATCACCTTTGCCTTCATTCCTACGGCTAAAATGAAAGTTCTGCAATTAAAATGATGTCATCAAAAGCTAGAACAAAAACTATCAACCATAAACCATGTCGTAAACATGGCTCGGTTGTAGCCAATTTACTCATATGAGTATATGCAAAAAGCTTTACTTCTCATGTGCAAAAATATGTCTATGTTTTTATAGTCAACTATCCCCTTTGCAGTAAGATATGATTAAAAAGAACATACATACATGAAACTTAGCTTTATTTGTATGCTCCTTTTTTCCCTTCTGCTTCTGCTTTAGTTGATTAAAGTGTGAAGTAGAGACTTTGACATTTCCAATAACGCCAGGAATGAGCTCCGGGTCTGTACATGCTTTTAACATTTTGCACCTATTTAACCCAGATTGACTCACTCATTATAAATTGGTCTAGATATACATCGCTTAATATTCCCAATTAAATATGAAATTTAATCTATAATACAAAAGATATTCCCAATTAATATTAATATTGCATAGATAAGATAATGCAAATGAAAGATAAATCCTTTTTATTGAAAACCCCAAAACTTTTATATCTAAGACAATCAGGCTTACAAATATTCAAAGCCTTGAAGAAACACGGAAGAGATGGTGGTGACATAAATATACCTGAAGAATGGACTGCTTTAATTCACAAAGAAATCTTCATCAGGAACAACACATAAGAAATCTGCAAAAATAACTAATATTAAACATTAACATTTAAACAATCACATCTAACAAAATATACAATCAAATCTAACAAAAAACCGATTAGATGGAGGAACGGCAGTAATGTCTGGAACGGCGGTAATGTCTGGAACGGTGGTGATGGAGGAAAAATAGATTTTGTAGATTTTTTTAAGGAGATGGGGTCAACATAAACAACTTTAATGAATTCAAACCCTTCCAACTGGAAAACAAAAGAAATCTTGATCAAAAAGAATTAAAAATTTTAAAACAACATAAAATAAGGGTTTTGAGACGGTTTTTTTGTACCTATGTGATTGAGACGATTTGCGGATGGTGGCGATTGAATGATGGTTGCGACACCCAGATCTGAAAATTGATTCAAGAAAGTGATGGTTGCGGCGGTCTTCGTACCTCTGTCATTGAGTCGATTTGCGATGGTGGCGATTGAATTATGGTGGCGGCATTCAATCTGAAAAATTAAACAAAACTAATTTAGATGATGTTGATGGACGACGGTGACTGGGGTGTTGGTGATGATGGATACGACGGTGATAGATATGGACGACGGTGGTCGGGGTGGCGGTGGTGTATTCCCCGGTTGGTGGTCGAGTAGGTGATGAATTGATGATGGACAGCAGTGGTGAGAAAGAGAGCGACGGTGTGAAGTGAAAGTGTGTGTTAGTAAAGTTAAAAATTATTTAAGGGTAGTTTGGGGATAATGTAAAATATGTTGAATGTCTTAAAATCCAATACCGGGTTTATAGATGTTATTAATAATTATTAAAAAAAAAAGTAAATGGGTGAGAACCCTTATGTACCGTCTTGGTACCCAGAGTGCACACCGCATAGAACTCATGCCCGGTAAGTCACCATTCTCACACATGGATCACAAGATATAGCTTCTTCACTTAACTTTACCAAGTTTTGAACATCTGTGAGTCCATCTGATACCATTAGGAGATTCACTCATTGGCTATTTATAATTATTATGTTATGAATGAATAGGTACTAGTGTTTTTTCAGTTAGAACGACTTTCTTCTTAATGTAGTTATTATTTTTTTATAGTACGTTTTAATTGTTGCTAAGTACGTAATGTGTTCATTCAATACCGCGGGGACGAATGATAATTGATTTCAGGGAATTATTGATCTTTTTTTAAGTAACATGGTTGGATCAGTGGTAAATACCCTGGCCTCTGGAGACAGAGGTCATGGGTTCGATCATCATCCCATGAAAAGGTTGGAGGGTCTTTTCTACCATTTAAGTAGACAATGGAAGCAGCCTCTCTACTTAAGTAGAGGTAAGGTCTGCCTACATCTTAACCTCCCCATACACCGTCGAGATATTGGGACTCAAAACCCGTGAAAGACGGCACCGAGCTGTTTCTTTCTTTCATTTAAATGCCAAAATGAAAAGATTCGTTTCTTGTAGTCCGCTATATATGTTAACAAATAAACACCAAGATCTAGTTATGGAATACCATTAACAACATAAATTAAACATTTTGAGATGAGAATTACTAACCAAAACTCCTTAAAGTACCAAATCGGTTTTGAAGCAAATGAAAGGATGAACACTTGAAATACCCAAAAAATCTTGAACTTTTGAAGATGATTATTATTATGGAATGATTTACTAACAATTTTGATTATACCACAAGTTTTAAAATCCAAAATTTGCAAGAAATAAAGTAATCAAAGGATGTTTTTGTCCTTGAACTAGAGATAAAAGAGAGAGCGATAAGTGAGAGAGTTAAGAATGGGTGGAGGGGAATGGGGGTTAGGCACACACAAGGCATACTTTGCTTATACCACTAACTAGTCACAACCTTACAGGTATCGCAATTAAAGACGTAAATGTCTAACAATACCAAATACGTTAGGGAACATAAAGTTAACTCGACATTTTATATATTAACCACATAATAACACTAAGTGTTGACGTTACAATTAATCAACGAATGTCAACGGGTCAAAAATTCCGAGTGTTACAATAATTAAAACCCACTTTATGCTATATTCTATTTGATATTTTTGGTTTTTCTTTTAATACACACTACACAGACCAATTACTAAACTTCTTATGTCTAAAATTATATAATACAACTTCTGTCAAAGTTTCGTTTGATTTCTTTAACAAAATCTTGTTATTTAAGGATTTTTGTACACCTTTTACAAATTTTGTTCAAATGGTTTTTTTGGTTTATATCCGTTTTCGAGTTTGCAACTTTAGTAATGTTTTTCTATCATTTCAATGTGTCTAAAAGTACTATCTGATGTTTAAATCACATTTCTGATCAAAAGAACGATTAGGGTTTTCTAGAACAATTTTTGAGAAAAAAACAACTCTTTTGGCGACCCCGTAATTTGCGACCACAGATTTGAGATCTCAGATTTTCGACCCCAGATTTACTACCCCAAATTTGATACCTCAGATTTGAGACCTCATATTTAAGACCTCATAAAAATTAGTCTCATCAAACAACTCCCGGAAACCAACTATTTTACACAAAGACAAACTCGTAATTTAGTCAATTTTGGTCAACTTTAGTCTAATTATCTAATATATGAATATATGATCCAGAATTCCAGACTGCCATTACCTCTATACTTGAGGACCTTTTAAAAAATATGCAATATTCTAAGATATTCACAGATGAGGCAGCTACAAAACAAAGGAATTGCACTAAAAAAAGCAACTGCAAAAGGAAGCAAAGTTGAACAAAAGTCTAAGAAGAAACAACTAAAAAACAGATCTCTCAACTCATTAGTGAGCTAAAAGAAAAACCAGTAGCTGAACTAACTTCGGTAGGCTATGCTAGCACCACTGCCTATTTTAGTCTTAGGATCAAAATCAAATTTTAAGATTTAAAAATGATATTTCAATCTTAACCTTTAATTTAATCCAATTATGAATAATCTTGAAGCTCCTACTCGAGCTGAATTGAATGGTATATTAAGTTTGTATTATTCCACACTAAACTTTTTTTCTTATTTACAACCGTAGATTTACACATATATATACTTTTCGAACCAGTACATACCAACAGATATGACTGTCCAAACCGACACCAAACTTTTAACTAACGTGCCTATTCTAAAAGACACATCCCTTCAGAAACTAAACTGTTAAACCGAATTTAACTGACATTCGGTTGTAGACTTTATTCTTGACACTCTAGACCCCTTAACTTATATACATATATCGACACTTTCATGGATTGATAAATTAGTATCCAACACTCCTCCCTAATTTATTAATCCATGCCTTTGATATCTTCAAGCTTCATCATCTTTATCTTTGAACTTTGGCTTGGTTCCACTTCCTTTGTCTTGATCTTTAACTCGATTCACGTCTTGAACTTCTTCATTGATTTCACTTCTTTCTTCCTTGTCTTCAATCTCATCTTGATCATCCTTGTTAACTTTGTCGGTATCTTCCATCATTTGTATCATCTCATAGTCTTGAATCTCCAACAATGTGTTTCTTGTATCACGATCTTCGTATTCAACTTTCTTGTTTCTTGACTTGATATCTTTCTCAATCTTGCTTTACTTTTGAAATCTTGATGGCGTCTCTTGATGCTTCTTGCATTCGCCATTGTCAACTCTTGGTTCTTTTTCTATGAATTTCTTATTCGAAAAAACTCCATGGTTCTCTTTCTCAAACTTTTCTCTTTTTGTCTTTAAACCTTTTATCTCTCTGCTTGTGCAATCTCTTAACTTCTTCAGGTTCTCTAACTCCTTTTTCATTTGTTTCTCAAATGCTATCTCTCTATCTCTCATTTTCTTCTCAAACTCTTGTTTCTCCATCTCAAAGTCTTGAAGCATTTCAAACTTCCAAAACTCTAGTTTATTTCTTAAGTCAGTTTCTATCTCTGACCTCATGTCTTCTAATTTTTCTTTTGGAATTTCATTCTTCTCAATGACAATTCCATTCCTTCTCTTCTTTTCTTTTAAGGATGTTGTATCCTCTTCATCCTTAGTAGTAACCATCAATAGCACTGGTTCGTCATCTTCGAACACAAGGTTTGCTTTTTCTTCTTTATGGTTTGGTTTTGGACAATTTGCACTAAAGTGTCCAAAATCTTGACAATTATAACATTGTACGTCCTTAAGTTGTCTTCTTGGATAGTTTTGATCTCCAGGGCTTTTCTTCCATCTATCGAAACTATCTTCATTTCTATTATCTCTCATGAATCTTCCCTGGCCTCTTCCCCTTGTCTGATTACCACCTACTCGTCTATTGTTTCCATAGTTGCGTTCATAATTTCTGCCATTCCCTTGACGTGTGAACAACAACTTCTCACTATTATCTTCTCCACTTTCTTTTCTAAACTTAAGCCTTTCTTCGTAAGTTTTAAGTTTTCCAATAACCTCCTCTAATTTCACTTTGTTAAAATCAACAATCATTTTAATGGTTGCTACTATTGGTACAAACTTATCTGGCATTGCGTTGAGTAATTTTCGTACTTTCGTTTGTTCATCAAATGTCAATCCACATGTAGCAGCCTTTGTAATAATACTCATCATCTTTCCGGCAAATGAATCTATTGATTCATCTTCTTTCATCACGAGTCTCTCAAATTCTGATTTCAATTGTTGCGAGTGCGCTTGTTGAACATCTTCTGTCCCAACAAATCTGGCCTTTAATGAGTCCCAAATTTGTTTTGCTGTTTCACATCCCGCAACTTGCATTTGCAAATCTTCGGGCAATCCTTGGAATAAATATGCAGATGCAGAACTATCCTTTTTTATATCAATCTCTTTTGATGTACCCGTTCCTTCTACTAAATCCCATATTCCATTTGCCACAAGTATCTTCTTCATTCTTAACGCCCATAGTGTATAATTGCTAATGTTTAAAATTGGACATTGATATGATGATAACGGTATGGCAACAACATGATTGTTGGTTTCGTTTTTATCTCCCGACATATCCTTTCGACTTGGTTTTCTTCTAAAACCAAAATAATTCTAACAATAGTCGAACTTAACTTTCTGTCTAAGCCACAATAATCCTCAGATTCTAATGTTGTCTTAACACAAATCGTAGTAGGAGATCTATTTCCTAACAAATGTAATAAAAATAACAAGTATTTAAAAGTTATATGAAAAACCTGTTATTTTTATTTTTTTGTGGACTTCCTTTTCTTTGATGATGCCGTTCCTTTTAATAACAAATAAACAGCCTCCTTTTTCTTTTAATCCAAACATGCTTTCTTCTTCCTTGTTTCTTCTGTACGCAAATTAGGGCAAGCAAAAATTCAATCGCCCCCTTCAATCCTGGTCTTCAAATCGGTGGTTAATCAATCGGTTTCTATGGTAATCAAACTTCTTCGGGTAATGATCGACGGTTACTATCCTCTGTTTTCTTCTCTGGCACGCACACGGGACAAAAATTGGTATCAGAGACAAGGTTATAGTTAATACCGAGTTTTTCCGCTGGAAAAACTCAATCTATAGCCATTTCGTTTCAAAAGGGAATCTAAGTCTAATTAGGTTTAGGGTACTTATTTCAGGAGTTATATTATTTGTCTATAATTAGACCTAACTTGATCAACTACGTCCCGATTATGTAAAATAATATAAGGCTCGAAATAAATATCTTAGATTTTGTATATACGTTATAGTTTGAGCTATATTCACAACATACTGTAGATGTGGTGGGAAGGCTGCGGGTGACCCTATATATAAACATTGAAGGTATGTTAGGAATAGAAACTCAAACCATATGTGTATGCATAAGGTTTATATACGTGATAGTTTGGATTATATTAACAGCATATTTAAAATGTGGTGGGAAGGCTGCGGGTGACCCTATATATAAGCATTTCAAATATGTTGGTAATAGAAACCCAAACCAAATGTGTGTAATCTAGACGAAGATTTCCTTAAAACTCAAATTGCGTACTGTATCATCCATTTGAGACGTACTGCCTTATCCATTTGACTTATATGGATTCTTTGACTATCTTTTCAGACTAGTCATGTCGGATGGAGTTAGCTCAAATGTTGTACCTTGTACACCTCCAGTTCCTGTCATAACAAACTCCATTCCTTATGTTCCTGACTCTTATGAAGAGGAACCAATGGAGGAATCGGGCAATGAATCACGCCCTATCAACCTTGTGTCATCTTCCAGTGAGTCTGGAGGCGAACATGTGTCTATCCATGTTCAATCATCTGTAACACCGGTATCTCCATATCAGAGGAGGACTACCGAGGGAGCTCAATTGCCTTATGCTCCTAGAGACCCTTATGCTCCTGGTCCTTCTGCACCAGTTCAGGGCAACAGTGGACTTGGTCTTTCATTCTTTCAGGGAGATCCATATGCGGCGGGTCCCTCCAGAGTGCCTGTCTACAATCCAAGTGCTGTTATGCCAGTTGCATCTGCAGCTGATAGGTCGGAATATTATCGCCGACAATTGTCAAGGATGAACAATTCCCTCATCTGTACAAGGGAGAAAATAGAGAATCAAGCTCAGGCGTTGACTGGAGCTTATCAACAGGCGGCTGAGGCTATGTCTGTTGCTAGAGAGGGGAAAGAAACTATTGGGAGGTTGATCTGGATACTGTCTGTCGTGGTGGTTTTGGTGGTGGCTTTGCTAGTCGTTGTAATTTGCAAGATGTAATTTTGTAATAAATCTTTCTGTGTTGTAAGCCTAGAACTTTTAACAACTCGTACTTCTGTACTTTGAGTTGTAATCTTTTGGTGGATGTATTTCCCACGTGTCTATAAATCGTATTGCTCCGACTAAGTAGTCTATCATTGTGGATGAAGTTTCCCACGTGTTTTTGGACTGTACATACCTGACTATGTAAAATTTTGAACATCAATGAAATACGATTGTCTTTTGGCTTACTTACTGGTTCAGACTATGTCAACTGCTTATTCTTAGCTCTAGAAATATGATTTTTCATATTTTCTTGTCTTGTCTAGTACATGAATTCATACAAGTCAGCAATTTGTGACTTGCATTGTACTGTCATCTGTCTTGCAAAGCTACTTTCTATTTAACCTATCAAGGAAATCTCTAAATGACATTTTGTTCATATCTTAGACTTATGGCTCCTAAGACGAAAAGCAAAGTTCAGAAAAAGACTCCAGTCAAGAAAACTGCACCAAAGAGAGTTACTCGATCCACTCCTTTGAATAATGAAGCTGAACAGGAAGAACCTGTGATTCAGCAAGGACCGGAAGCTGCTCCTGTCCAGGTGAACACTGGTCCTGGACCTACCCCAAATACTGGCGGGGATAATAATATGGCAGCATTTGTAACACAACAGTTGTTGGCTGCTATGCCTACTTTAGTCGCACAGATTACGGCAAGCCTGAACGCAAATTATAACCATCATGCTGACAATAGTAACAATGTCGAGCCTACTGCTGAACAGGTTATTCCTCGAGTGCATCTGCACGGGGCTGACTACAAGACCTTCACTTATTGTAAACCAAAAGAATTTAATGGTACCGAGGGTCCGGTAGGTCTAATCAACTGGCTGGAAAGCATTGAGGCAGTGCTCCATATCAGCCGTTGTGCCGAAGAGCACAAAGTGGAATATGCTTCCGCTCAATTTCAAAAGCACGCACTGTCATGGTGGAACGAGCAGATTAGGACTCGTGGCTGAGAGCCGGCATATAGCATACCTTGGTTGAACTTTAAAAGGATGCTCATGGAAAAGTACTGTCCTCGTGAGGAAGTACAGAAAATGGAAGGCGAATTCTGGAATCATAGTATGATGGACTAGACAATGAGAAATACACAACTCGTTTTCATGAGTTGGCTAGACTAGTTCCTCGAATGGTAGATACGGAGGAGAAATTGATCGAGAGGTATGTTATGGCTTGTCACCTGATGTCCGAAGGTTGGTAGCCGCTTTAATCCTTTGACTCTTCAAGCGGCAGTCAGTGCAACCAACCGGATGGTGATAGACTTGAAAAGAACCCCTGGTTCTTCGGTTGGAACAGAGGGGATCAAGAGAAGAAACGATCAGGCCTCTAGTAGTGGGTTTGGTGACGACGGAAATGGCAAGAGGTTTAAGACTGCTAGAAACTTTGCAGTAGTCACTCAGGACGTCACGAGGTACACTGGTCCAGACCCGAGATGTAACAGGTGTGGTCTCCATCACAAGGGAAATTGTCCTACTTGTAACCGTTGTAAAAGGACAGGACATCTGGCAAAGTTTTGTAAGAACAATGCACCGGCTTCATGTTACGAATGTGGCAGCGAAACCCATATGCGACCCGATTGTCCACGACTCAATCTAAACCCGAACAACAATGCTATAGTTCCCGTGAGGAACAATGCGTGGGACAATCAAGCTAGGAATCAAGAAGGACAAGGCAGAGGTCGAGTTTTTGCTTTGGAGGCTGCTGACGCATGACGTGGTCCCAAATGTTGTGATAGGTACATTCATACTCAATAAACATTATGTCTTTGTGTTATTCAACTCCGGTGCTAATAAAAGCTTTATATCCTTAGAATTTAAATCTCGAATCAATATAGTAGCTATCCCCATGAAAGAAAAATTTTATCGTCGAATATGTGAACGGTCAAAAGTATGTTGCTAGAGACCATCTGGTAAATTGCAATTTAACATTTTCTGGTAAAACCTTTAAGATAGATCTTATTCCCATAGAACTAGGAAATTTTGACGTAATAGTCGGTATAGACTGGTTGTCTAGAGTTCGCGCTGATATTAGTTGTTACGAGAAGGTGGTGAGAATACCTCTACCGAATGACGAAACATTGATAGTGTAAGGAGACCAGTCAGGGAAAGGTCATTGCTTACGCTTCGAGACAGCTCAAAATCCACGAAAGGATAGAGTTTAGGATGATCAAAAAGAGGCCCTACAACCAGGGCGTATCGAGGAAGAAGCATTGTGGAATACCGAACATTTATTTGAAGTGGATGGTGATGGGATCCGACATGACAAAGACAGGGTGTGGATTCCAAAGTAGAATGGACTTAGAGAACTCTTGCTAAATAAGAGTCATCGATCTAGGATCATGGAGATATTTTCAAGACGTTTCAGGCACTCAGTTGAATTTGGGTACGGCTTACCATCCCCAGACTGACGGACAAAGTGAACGTACCATTCAGACGTTGGAAGACATGCTTCGTGCATGTGTCATTGACTTCAAGGGTAGTTGGGATACCTTTTTGCCGTTAGCAGAATTTTCATATAATAACAGCTACCACACCAATATCAAATGTGCTCCTTATGAGGCTTTGTATAGACGAAAATGTAGATCTCCTGTCTATTGGCTTGATGCTGGAGAACGTCGTTTATCTAAATATGGACTAGTTCAGAAGACTACTGATCAAATTGTCAAAATTAGGGCACGGCTGAAGGCGGCTCAAGATCGTCAAAAGAGCTATGCCGACCGTAGACGGAAACCACTTGAGTTTCAAGTGGGAGACAAAGTCATGTTGAAAGTGTCACCTTGGAAAGGCACTGCACATTTTGGCGTACGAGGGAAACTTAGTCCCCGTTATATCGGACCATTCGAAATTGTTCAAAGAATTGGTTCCGTGGCTTACAAGCTCGATTTACCTAAGGAGCTAGAACACGTTCATCACACATTTCACATTTCGAATCTTAAGAAATGTCTGACTGATGAGACTTTAGTCGTACCTGTCGGAGAGCTGCAAGTGACTGACTCTCTTCAATTCGTTGAAGAACCTGTTGAAATTTTAGACCAACAGCTCAAATAACTTAGACGTAGTCGTATCAAATTGGTCAAAGTTCGTTGGAACTCAAAACATGGTCCCGACTTGACTTGGGAACGTGAAGACTATATGAGGGATAAGTATCCTCATCTTTTTACTGAGCAAGACTTGATTTCGGGACGAAATCCTTAGAAGTCGGGGATGCTGTGACAACTCGTAATTAATTAACAACGAGTTAGTCTTAATCTTGTTTAAGATTAGTCATTATCATAATCTCGTCGAATTTAGACTGTCATTTGACGTGGAACTTATTAGACTTTTGGACTTTTGACTTAGTCAAATTAGACGTATCTTGATGACGTAGACTATTAGCTATTAGACGAATGCCGAGTCTTAAAAATAACTTTAAATAGATATTTAAATGTTATGTCTTGTACACAGTAAATAGACTGTCTAAACTTAATATTTCTAAAGTTTATTGACTTGTCCTAACTAAAATGAGACGAGGGAAAATACCTTTACTTTACATTTTGACTTTTAGGTCAAACGGTATTTAATCGTAAGCATTTTACCGAATTAAGGGTATAGATTATTGTCAAAAGAAGCCACGTGGGCTTAAATTGGTTTGAAAGGCTGGGAGGGAAACAACAAACCCCCCATCACCCCCTTTTTCTTCTTCTGCCTGACCAAAACACACCCACACACACACAGAACACACACACAAATATCTTTTATGCTCTGAATCAATTTGCAAGAAGAAATCTTAAGAGAAATTTAAAGGGGTTTATCATTTTAGTGGATAATCAAGCTTTAACATCATCATAATCTTCATCATCTTCATCAAATTTCTCAAGAACACCATTTTTGGTAAGTTAACTTATTTCTTCAATTTTCTTATTGATTTAAATTCAATTAAGGGTTTGATTCAGTTTTGTTAATGGAATTAGAAACCTTTGATTTTGATAAGAAATTAGGGTTTTATTGATAAATGGACATTTGACTTGGAAATTAGGTTTTGAAATCAAAAGGGTTGGAATGATGAATGGTTGGCGAATTTGGATATTTCCAGGTCTTATGAACATACACATAGTCTTTGAAATGAAAGACTTCGGTCTTACTATCTTTGTCAGACTTCGGTCTGTACAGTCTTAATATCTTTGTCAGACTTCGGTCTGTACAGTCTTAATATCTTTGTCAGACTTCGGTCTGTACAGTCTTAATATCTTTGTCAGACTTCGGTCTGTACAGTCTTAATATCTTTGTCAGACTTCGGTCTGTACAGTCTTAATATCTTTGTCAGACTTCGGTCTGTACAGTCTTAATATCTTTGTCAGACTTCGGTCTGTACAGTCTTAATATCTTTGTCAGACTTCGGTCTGTACAGTCTTAATATCTTTGTCAGACTTCGGTCTGTACAGTCTTAATATCTTTGTCAGACTTCGGTCTGTACAGTCTTAATATCTTTGTCAGACTTCGGTCTGTACAGTCTTAATATCTTTGTCAGACTTCGGTCTGTACAGTCTTAATATCTTTGTCAGACTTCGGTCTGTACAGTCTTAATATCTTTGTCAGACTTCGGTCTGTACAGTCTTAATATCTTTGTCAGACTTCGGTCTGTACAGTCTTAATATCTTTGTCAGACTTCGGTCTGTACAGTCTTAATATCTTTGTCAGACTTCGGTCTGTACAGTCTTAATATCTTTGTCAGACTTCGGTCTGTACAGTCTTAATATCTTTGTCAGACTTCGGTCTGTACAGTCTTAATATCTTTGTCAGACTTCGGTCTGTACAGTCTTAATATCTTTGTCAGACTTCGGTCTGTACAGTCTTAATATCTTTGTCAGACTTCGGTCTGTACAGTCTTAATATCTTTGTCAGACTTCGGTCTGTACAGTCTTAATATCTTTGTCAGACTTCGGTCTGTACAGTCTTAATATCTTTGTCAGACTTCGGTCTGTACAGTCTTAATATCTTTGTCAGACTTCGGTCTGTACAGTCTTAATATCTTTGTCAGACTTCGGTCTGTACAGTCTTAATATCTTTGTCAGACTTCGGTCTGTACAGTCTTAATATCTTTGTCAGACTTCGGTCTGTACAGTCTTAATATCTTTGTCAGACTTCGGTCTGTACAGTCTTAATATCTTTGTCAGACTTCGGTCTGTACAGTCTTAATATCTTTGTCAGACTTCGGTCTGTACAGTCTTAATATCTTTGTCAGACTTCGGTCTGTACAGTCTTAATATCTTTGTCAGACTTCGGTCTGTACAGTCTTAATATCTTTGTCAGACTTCGGTCTGTACAGTCTTAATATCTTTGTCAGACTTCGGTCTGTACAGTCTTAATATCTTTGTCAGACTTCGGTCTGTACAGTCTTAATATCTTTGTCAGACTTCGGTCTGTACAGTCTTAATATCTTTGTCAGACTTCGGTCTGTACAGTCTTAATATCTTTGTCAGACTTCGGTCTGTACAGTCTTAATATCTTTGTCAGACTTCGGTCTGTACAGTCTTAATATCTTTGTCAGACTTCGGTCTGTACAGTCTTAATATCTTTGTCAGACTTCGGTCTGTACAGTCTTAATATCTTTGTCAGACTTCGGTCTGTACAGTCTTAATATCTTTGTCAGACTTCGGTCTGTACAGTCTTAATATCTTTGTCAGACTTCGGTCTGTACAGTCTTAATATCTTTGTCAGACTTCGGTCTGTACAGTCTTAATATCTTTGTCAGACTTCGGTCTGTACAGTCTTAATATCTTTGTCAGACTTCGGTCTGTACAGTCTTAATATCTTTGTCAGACTTCGGTCTGTACAGTCTTAATATCTTTGTCAGACTTCGGTCTGTACAGTCTTAATATCTTTGTCAGACTTCGGTCTGTACAGTCTTAATATCTTTGTCAGACTTCGGTCTGTACAGTCTTAATATCTTTGTCAGACTTCGGTCTGTACAGTCTTAATATCTTTGTCAGACTTCGGTCTGTACAGTCTTAATATCTTTGTCAGACTTCGGTCTGTACAGTCTTAATATCTTTGTCAGACTTCGGTCTGTACAGTCTTAATATCTTTGTCAGACTTCGGTCTGTACAGTCTTAATATCTTTGTCAGACTTCGGTCTGTACAGTCTTAATATCTTTGTCAGACTTCGGTCTGTACAGTCTTAATATCTTTGTCAGACTTCGGTCTGTACAGTCTTAATATCTTTGTCAGACTTCGGTCTGTACAGTCTTAATATCTTTGTCAGACTTCGGTCTGTACAGTCTTAATATCTTTGTCAGACTTCGGTCTGTACAGTCTTAATATCTTTGTCAGACTTCGGTCTGTACAGTCTTAATATCTTTGTCAGACTTCGGTCTGTACAGTCTTAATATCTTTGTCAGACTTCGGTCTGTACAGTCTTAATATCTTTGTCAGACTTCGGTCTGTACAGTCTTAATATCTTTGTCAGACTTCGGTCTGTACAGTCTTAATATCTTTGTCAGACTTCGGTCTGTACAGTCTTAATATCTTTGTCAGACTTCGGTCTGTACAGTCTTAATATCTTTGTCAGACTTCGGTCTGTACAGTCTTAATATCTTTGTCAGACTTCGGTCTGTACAGTCTTAATATCTTTGTCAGACTTCGGTCTGTACAGTCTTAATATCTTTGTCAGACTTCGGTCTGTACAGTCTTAATATCTTTGTCAGACTTCGGTCTGTACAGTCTTAATATCTTTGTCAGACTTCGGTCTGTACAGTCTTAATATCTTTGTCAGACTTCGGTCTGTACAGTCTTAATATCTTTGTCAGACTTCGGTCTGTACAGTCTTAATATCTTTGTCAGACTTCGGTCTGTACAGTCTTAATATCTTTGTCAGACTTCGGTCTGTACAGTCTTAATATCTTTGTCAGACTTCGGTCTGTACAGTCTTAATATCTTTGTCAGACTTCGGTCTGTACAGTCTTAATATCTTTGTCAGACTTCGGTCTGTACAGTCTTAATATCTTTGTCAGACTTCGGTCTGTACAGTCTTAATATCTTTGTCAGACTTCGGTCTGTACAGTCTTAATATCTTTGTCAGACTTCGGTCTGTACAGTCTTAATATCTTTGTCAGACTTCGGTCTGTACAGTCTTAATATCTTTGTCAGACTTCGGTCTGTACAGTCTTAATATCTTTGTCAGACTTCGGTCTGTACAGTCTTAATATCTTTGTCAGACTTCGGTCTGTACAGTCTTAATATCTTTGTCAGACTTCGGTCTGTACAGTCTTAATATCTTTGTCAGACTTCGGTCTGTACAGTCTTAATATCTTTGTCAGACTTCGGTCTGTACAGTCTTAATATCTTTGTCAGACTTCGGTCTGTACAGTCTTAATATCTTTGTCAGACTTCGGTCTGTACAGTCTTAATATCTTTGTCAGACTTCGGTCTGTACAGTCTTAATATCTTTGTCAGACTTCGGTCTGTACAGTCTTAATATCTTTGTCAGACTTCGGTCTGTACAGTCTTAATATCTTTGTCAGACTTCGGTCTGTACAGTCTTAATATCTTTGTCAGACTTCGGTCTGTACAGTCTTAATATCTTTGTCAGACTTCGGTCTGTACAGTCTTAATATCTTTGTCAGACTTCGGTCTGTACAGTCTTAATATCTTTGTCAGACTTCGGTCTGTACAGTCTTAATATCTTTGTCAGACTTCGGTCTGTACAGTCTTAATATCTTTGTCAGACTTCGGTCTGTACAGTCTTAATATCTTTGTCAGACTTCGGTCTGTACAGTCTTAATATCTTTGTCAGACTTCGGTCTGTACAGTCTTAATATCTTTGTCAGACTTCGGTCTGTACAGTCTTAATATCTTTGTCAGACTTCGGTCTGTACAGTCTTAATATCTTTGTCAGACTTCGGTCTGTACAGTCTTAATATCTTTGTCGGACTTCGGTCTGTACAGTCATGTCTTAAAATTACGTGTAATGGTGTTATCACAATGGCAACAAAACTATTGACAACATACCGTAGGCGTGGTGGGTACGCCAATGGTACACCCTATATATAAGCGTTGAAAGTATGTTGGAAGTAGAAGCCTATGTGGTTTAGTCTCATTGCCGGATATCGATCTCGGCAGTCCTGTCTTAAATAACTACATTAAACGACGATTGATCTTTTAGTCAAACACACTGTAAACTCACCAACTATTTCGATAGTTGATCCTCTCAAATTTCATGCTTTTCAGGTGACCATCAGTAAGTCTTGGAATCGTCTTTGGCATTATAGGGCCAGTCTTTTGACTTTGGACGTACAATTAGCATCAGACATTGAGGACTCTCATGCTTTTGGCTTAAATTGTATTTGACTGTCCAATTTATTGAACTTGTATTCTGTGGGCCCAGTTCCAAATGAGGATGACTTGTATCCGTATTTTGGGGTCCACCCTTTTTTGAACGATTGTACTTGTATTGACTTGTATTGGTATAAATGGATGTAATCTCTATTAACCTTCTAATTAGTATGCAATTCTTTGTTAACCCTGTATTTCCGCTACAACGGGGTGTGACAAAAATTGGTATCAGAGCCAAGGTTATAGTTAATACCCGCACAACCGGTATGTTTCTCTTTCTCTCTTTTCTTTCTGAATCTTTTTCTGTTAATTGATTCCCTGAATCAATTTGTTCTTAGTCTCTTCTCTCTTTTTACTTTCTCAAATTTGATCTTCACTTGATCGGTTTCTCTTAATCAATCTCTTCTCTGTCTGTCTTTTCTTAAAACGATCCCTCTTGAATCGCTGGTCTATCTTTCTCTCTGGTTCGAACGACCTTGGCTCTGATGCCACTGTTGGTCCCTCGTCTCTCTCTCTCTCACGAACAACAATACAAAATACACACTAAACTTTTTTTCTTATTTACAACCGTAGGTTTACACATATATATACTTTTCGAACCAGTACATACCAACAGGTATGACTGTCCAAACCGACACCAAACTTATAACTAACGTGCCTATTCTAAAAGACACATCCCTTCAGAAACTAAACTGCCTAACCGAATTTAACTGCCATTCGGTTGTAGACTTTATTCTTGACACTCTAGACCCCTTAACTTATATACATATATCGACACTTTCATGGATTGATAAATTAGTATCCAACAAGAATCTCTTAACTATAATAAATTAACCAGATTAATCGAAAATATTAGAAAATAAAAGCAGATAGATCTTGATCAAGTAGAAGTAGTAGTAGTGTTCCGAAGGCTGTGCTAGCTCATTCCATCAAGTTCGTCACAGAAAGGAGTTGGAAAATCCGGGAACCGTAAACGGTGCTTGAGCTCATCACCACACTGTTCCTGAATCGAATGTTTATACTCGCCAACGATTTTATTCTCGATACTGTCTCTTGCAAAAGTGCCCAGAGGATACTTGTCGTTAAACGAAGCCAATGAATACACGTAAAACTCGATCCCATAATCTGTGGTCTTCAGTGTATCCCGATATTCATCCGATTTTTCAAACGAGTAAGAGTATTGCTGTTGGTGTGCGACATATAGACCTCCAAATAAAAGGATGAACGCAAAACCCCCCCCCCCCACCCCCCCCCCCTCCTCCATTGACGCTAATTCAGATAAACTCCACCTTCCACTACTAGAGAATCTGTGTATACCCACGGATTTTCCCACGGCAAGAAATCCGTGGGAAATTTTCCCACGGATTACCCACGAAATGGAGTTGAATTTATATAATCAAGTTATCTTTATATTTTTCCACGGATTTCCCACGGAATACCCACCAAACAAATATCCGTGGGAAATCCGTGGGAAAATTCTACGAATTTCCCACAAATATGAAGTCGTGGGAACTTTAACTTATTAAATTTTTCTAACTTCCGTGGGTAATCCGTGGGAAATCCGTGGGAAATCCAAATATTTCTCACGAATTTCCCACAAATATGAAGTCGTGGGAACTTTAACTTATTAAATTTTTTCTAACTTCCGTGGGTAATCCGTGGGAAATATTTCCACAAATTACCCACTAATATGAAGTCGTGGGAACTTTAACTTATTAAATTTTTCTAACTTCCGTGGGTAATTCGTGGGAAAGATTTCTACGAATTTCCCACAAATATGAAGTCGTGGGAACTTTAACTTATTAAATTTTTCTAACTTCCGTGGGTAATCCGTGGGAAATCCGTGGGAAATTACCGTGGGAAATCCGTGGGAAATTACCGTGGGAAATCTCTATTCGTGGGAAATCCGTGGGAAATCCGTGGGAAAATTTCCCACGTGAATCCGTGGGAAATCGTGGGAAAACAACCCGTGGAAAATCTGTGGGAAACTAATCCGTTGAAAATTTGGAGAAAGATCCGTGGGAAATCCGTGGGACAACATCCGTGGAAAATCTGTGGGAATTCCGTGGGAAATCCGTGGAAAGATCCGTGGGAAATCCGTGGAAATCTGGAAATCCGTGGGAAATCCGTGGGACAACATCCGTGGAAAATCTGTGGGAATTCCGTGGGAAGATAAAGTCCGTGGGAAAATTTCCCACGACTTTTTGCTCGTGGGAAATCCGTGGGAAATCCGTTGAATTTGTGAGAAAGATCCGTGGGAAATCCGTGGGACAACATCCGTGGAAAATCTGTGGGAATTCCGTGGGAAGATAAAGTCCGTGGGAAAATCTGTGGGAAACTAATCCGTTGAAATCCGTGGGAAATCCGTGGGAAATCCGTGGGACAACATCCGTGGGAAAATCGTGGGAAATCGTGGGAAATCCGTGGGAAATCCGTGGGAAACATCCGTGGAAAATCTGGGAAATCCGTGGGAAATCCGTGGAAATCCGTGGGAAATCCGTGGGAAATCCGTGGGAAATCCGTGGGAAATCCGTGGGAAATCCAAGGGAAGTAAAAAAGTATTCAAAATATTTCCCACGAATTTCCCACAAATATGAAGTCGTGGGAACTTTAACTTATTAAATTTTTTCTAACTTCCGTGGGTAATCCGTGGGAAATATTTCCCACTGAAATTATCCGTGGGAAATCTCACGGCAAGAAATCCGTGGGAAATTTTCCCACGGATTACCCACGAAATGGAGTTGAATTTATATAATCAAGTTATCTTTATATTTTTCCACGGATTTCCCACGGAATACCCACCAAACAAATATCCGTGGGAAATCCGTGGGAAATCCAAGGGAAGTAAAAAAGTATTCAAAATATTTCCCACGAATTTCCCACAAATATGAAGTCGTGGGAACTTTAACTTATTAAATTTTTTCTAACTTCCGTGGGTAATCCGTGGGAAATATTTCCCACAAATTACCCACTGATTACCCACCAAACAAATATCCGTGGGAAATCCGTGGGAAATCCGTGGGAAATCCGTTGGAAATCCGTGGGAAATTACATACAAAAAATGTTTCCATATTCGTGGGAAATCCGTGGGAAATTTACCCACGGATAATCCGTGGGAAATCTGTGGGAAATCCGTGGGAAATAAATCCGTGGGAAATCCGTGGGAAATCGTGGGAAATCGTAAATGTGGGAAATCCGTGGGAAATCCGTGGAACAACATCCGTGGGAAATCTATGGGAAATAAAATCTGTGGGAAATCCGTGGGAAAGTCCGTGGGAAACATCCGTGGGAAAATCGTGGGAAATCGTGGGAAATCCGTAAATCTGTGGGAAATCCAAAAATATGTTTAGGTAACCCGTGGATAATCCATGGGAACGATTTTCCCACGGATTTCCCGCGGATTATTTGTTTCCGTGGGTAATTTGTGGGAATTCCATGTGGGTAATTCAAAATATTTCCTACGAATTTCCCACAAATATGAAGTCGTGGGAACTTTAACTTATTAAATTTTTTCTAACTTCCGTGGGTAATCCGTGGGAAATCCGTGGGAAATTGACATTCATAAAATTTTTAAAAAAATTTTTGTTTTTTTTTATTATTTTTTTTATCAGTATTTTTTTTATTGTTTATTTTTCTTATTTTTTTTTTTTTTTTTTTTGTTATTATTTTTCTTGTGTTTTTTTTTTTTTTTTTTTTTTTTTTTTTTTTTTTTTTTTTTTTTTTTTTTTTTTTTTTTTTTTTTTTTTTTTTTTTTTTTTTTTTTTTTTTTTTTTTTTTTTTTTTTTTTTTTTTTTTTTTTTTTTTTTTTTTTTTTTTTTTTTTTTTTTTTTTTTTTTTTTTTTTTTTTTTTTTTTTTTTTTTTTTTTTTTTTTTTTTTTTTTTTTTTTTTTTTTTTTTTTTTTTTTTTTTTTTTTTTTTTTTTTTTTTTTTTTTTTTTTTTTTTTTTTTTTTTTTTTTTTTTTTTTTTTTTTTTTTTTTTTTTTTTTTTTTTTTTTTTTTTTTTTTTTTTTTTTTTTTTTTTTTTTTTTTTTTTTTTTTTTTTTTTTTTTTTTTTTTTTTTTTTTTTTTTTTTTTTTTTTTTTTTTTTTTTTTTTTTTTTTTTTTTTTTTTTTTTTTTTTTTTTTTTTTTTTTTTTTTTTTTTTTTTTTTTTTTTTTTTTTTTTTTTTTTTTTTTTTTTTTTTTTTTTTTTTTTTTTTTTTTTTTTTTTTTTTTTTTTTTTTTTTTTTTTTTTTTTTTTTTTTTTTTTTTTTTTTTTTTTTTTTTTTTTTTTTTTTTTTTTTTTTTTTTTTTTTTTTTTTTTTTTTTTTTTTTTTTTTTTTTTTTTTTTTTTTTTTTTTTTTTTTTTTTTTTTTTTTTTTTTTTTTTTTTTTTTTTTTTTTTTTTTTTTTTTTTTTTTTTTTTTTTCTTACAATATATTATTATTTTTTTGTTCCTAATCTATATTTAATAGAGTTAGATACCGTTTCTTTTTTACTTAATAGACTTAAAGATTAAGAACTTAATACATTAAGTCAAGTTTTATGTTTGTTTATGACTTAGTAGATAGAAATAATCATCAATGTAACACCTGTCGTTAAAAAATATGGATTTCCAAAAATTTTGCCTAACAGCGTCAAAAGATAGCGGAAGTAAACTTTAAAAGATCAAACCAAACGGATCAGTTTGTTCATTTATTCAAAAGGTGTTACCATATCCATATCGTAGAAACAGTAATAAGGAAATCCAAATGGCACCAACATAAATGCCAATCAAGTCTACATTATAACATATAACAACATAATACAAACGTCTTAATAAGGAGGCTATTAGGGTGACTAAGGCCAGCTTCAGATTATCTACCCATGCCTCGCTCTTTATTCATCAACACTTAAAGCTTGCTAAACCTGAGGGAGCAACACATTTCAAGAAACAAGTGTTAGCTAACGAATTAGCTAAGTAAGATAACACAAGTTTATAAAGCATTTGTCCATTTAAACTTTATAAAAGTAATATTTCATCATTAAGGCACATATCATCACAATTCATAGCATTAAGATTAGTATTACTATTTAAGGTCGAACTTGACTATTCCAGGTCGAACTTGACTATTCCAGGTCGAACTTGACTATTAGGTCGAACTTGACTATTCCAGGTCGAACTTGACTATTCCAGGTCGAACTTGACTATTCCAGGTCGAACTTGACTATTCCAGGTCGAACTTGACTATTCCAGGTCGAACTTGACTATTCCAGGTCGAACTTGACTATTCCAGGTCGAACTTGACTATTCCAGGTCGAACTTGACTATTCCAGGTCGAACTTGACTATTCCAGGTCGAACTTGACTATTCCAGGTCGAACTTGACTATTCCAGGTCGAACTTGACTATTCCAGGTCGAACTTGACTATTCCAGGTCGAACTTGACTATTCCAGGTCGAACTTGACTATTCCAGGTCGAACTTGACTATTCCAGGTCGAACTTGACTATTCCAGGTCGAACTTGACTATTCCAGGTCGAACTTGACTATTCCAGGTCGAACTTGACTATTCCAGGTCGAACTTGACTATTCCAGGTCGAACTTGACTATTCCAGGTCGAACTTGACTATTCCAGGTCGAACTTGACTATTCCAGGTCGAACTTGACTATTCCAGGTCGAACTTGACTATTCCAGGTCGAACTTGACTATTCCAGGTCGAACTTGACTATTCCAGGTCGAACTTGACTATTCCAGGTCGAACTTGACTATTCCAGGTCGAACTTGACTATTCCAGGTCGAACTTGACTATTCCAGGTCGAACTTGACTATTCCAGGTCGAACTTGACTATTCCAGGTCGAACTTGACTATTCCAGGTCGAACTTGACTATTCCAGGTCGAACTTGACTATTCCAGGTCGAACTTGACTATTCCAGGTCGAACTTGACTATTCCAGGTCGAACTTGACTATTCCAGGTCGAACTTGACTATTCCAGGTCGAACTTGACTATTCCAGGTCGAACTTGACTATTCCAGGTCGAACTTGACTATTCCAGGTCGAACTTGACTATTCCAGGTCGAACTTGACTATTCCAGGTCGAACTTGACTATTCCAGGTCGAACTTGACTATTCCAGGTCGAACTTGACTATTCCAGGTCGAACTTGACTATTCCAGGTCGAACTTGACTATTCCAGGTCGAACTTGACTATTCCAGGTCGAACTTGACTATTCCAGGTCGAACTTGACTATTCCAGGTCGAACTTGACTATTCCAGGTCGAACTTGACTATTCCAGGTCGAACTTGACTATTCCAGGTCGAACTTGACTATTCCAGGTCGAACTTGACTATTCCAGGTCGAACTTGACTATTCCAGGTCGAACTTGACTATTCCAGGTCGAACTTGACTATTCCAGGTCGAACTTGACTATTCCAGGTCGAACTTGACTATTCCAGGTCGAACTTGACTATTCCAGGTCGAACTTGACTATTCCAGGTCGAACTTGACTATTCCAGGTCGAACTTGACTATTCCAGGTCGAACTTGACTATTCCAGGTCGAACTTGACTATTCCAGGTCGAACTTGACTATTCCAGGTCGAACTTGACTATTCCAGGTCGAACTTGACTATTCCAGGTCGAACTTGACTATTCCAGGTCGAACTTGACTATTCCAGGTCGAACTTGACTATTCCAGGTCGAACTTGACTATTCCAGGTCGAACTTGACTATTCCAGGTCGAACTTGACTATTCCAGGTCGAACTTGACTATTCCAGGTCGAACTTGACTATTCCAGGTCGAACTTGACTATTCCAGGTCGAACTTGACTATTCCAGGTCGAACTTGACTATTCCAGGTCGAACTTGACTATTCCAGGTCGAACTTGACTATTCCAGGTCGAACTTGACTATTCCAGGTCGAACTTGACTATTCCAGGTCGAACTTGACTATTCCAGGTCGAACTTGACTATTCCAGGTCGAACTTGACTATTCCAGGTCGAACTTGACTATTCCAGGTCGAACTTGACTATTCCAGGTCGAACTTGACTATTCCAGGTCGAACTTGACTATTCCAGGTCGAACTTGACTATTCCAGGTCGAACTTGACTATTCCAGGTCGAACTTGACTATTCCAGGTCGAACTTGACTATTCCAGGTCGAACTTGACTATTCCAGGTCGAACTTGACTATTCCAGGTCGAACTTGACTATTCCAGGTCGAACTTGACTATTCCAGGTCGAACTTGACTATTCCAGGTCGAACTTGACTATTCCAGGTCGAACTTGACTATTCCAGGTCGAACTTGACTATTCCAGGTCGAACTTGACTATTCCAGGTCGAACTTGACTATTCCAGGTCGAACTTGACTATTCCAGGTCGAACTTGACTATTCCAGGTCGAACTTGACTATTCCAGGTCGAACTTGACTATTCCAGGTCGAACTTGACTATTCCAGGTCGAACTTGACTATTAGGTGAGTTTACTATTTAAGGTCGAACTTGACTATTCCAGGTCGAACTTGACTATTCCAGGTGAAACAACGAATTCTAAATTAAAGTGAATGATACTACTTAAGTATTAAATTGTCATTTTAACTTCATTTGTCATTTCCATCTTTTTCCCAAAATTTTTGAAATCCCGCACAATTTTTCTCCAAAAAATTGAAACTCTTTTTTATCCCTCATTTTTTGGTAGAAGGGTGCCATATATCCCTCCATATAAATGAAACCCACCAAAAAAACCCTCACATATCCTTCCTTCCTTCATTCACAGCCGCCGGCAGAAAAAAAAAAAAAAAAAAAAAAAAAAAAAAAAAAAAAAAAAAAAAAAAAAAAAAAAGAAAAAAAAAAAAAAACTCATCAAAAATCTCACCTTGGATCTATCTTCTTCATAGTATTGAAAACCCTCTCATCCATCTTATCCTCTTCTTCGATCTCTCGCCGTAAAATCCACCAACAATCCCCTTTATTTGATTCGCCGTCGGTCACCCTTTCCATCATCTTCTCCGATCATTCGCCGGGAAAAAAGGCACCCGTCTTTGGCTACTAACCATCGCCGACCACCGGGGAAAACCCGCCCACCCTTTATCCTTTTACGTTTTTTTAAAATATATTACTTAATTAATTTTAGAAATTATCTAGTTAACTCATTTTTGGTGAATTTTTCATTTTATAGTTTAAATTCTAGTGTTGGCGATGGGAAGATTGTGGAGAGCCATGACATTTTACAAGAGAATGTCCAACAAGTTCTTGAATTATTACTAGTATGGCCGTTGATTTTGGACAGTCATCGAGCTCATAAATAATGACTGTTGCAAAAAAAAGTCACAAATAATGAATCCTCATTCATCAGGTATTCTTGAAGAAATTTGCTTTGGTTTTTGGATTTCCACTTTGCGTGTATATATATATATATATATATATTATATATATATATATATATAGACGAGTGTGTTTGTGTGTTTAATTATTTTGTATCTACCCTGGTGTTTGATTGCTTTTAAAATTGTATACGCCATTATATAATCGGGTTGCTTAGCAACTGAACCGCAACCGTAGAATAGGCGCCATAGGTCTATCACTGAAAGTTAAAACCGGGTTTGTTGAACCTATAGATTTCAACCCGATTCGTGCAACTGATGTGCGACTTACAGCTGGAGGATCTTTTGTGGTTGCCCATTCATTGGCCAAATCACAAAAAGCAGTAACTGCTGCAACCAACTACAATAAGAGGTTCGTTGAATGTCGAATAGCTTCTTTAAGTAATAAAGAACTTGCTTTATATCTGTTTTCTTGAAATCAAAAATGAAAACACTTTACGATGTAAAAGGTTTATGTGTATCTTTTGCAGGCATTCATGGTTCCTTGGATCCTACCTTTGCTGTTAAGGTATACTTATCTGTTAATGCTTCTTCATAATAGAAAACATGGTGTGTTTTGGTTATTTCAAATATCATTTAGTAGCGATATCACTTTAGAGTTTTGACTCATTTACTTATGAATGGGTTCATTGGCTAAAGTAAAATGACAGAACCATATACTATGGTATGTACATGAGCATTCTTTTATAATTATATAGTTAGAGGTGGCAGGTCGAGCGGTTGGTTCATGTAAAGGGGTGAGATGAAACAAGTCTGGTCTTGGATGAAGGGTATATATATATCATAAATTTCAAAAACTTGTTAGCTAATAAGCTTTTTATAATATTGTATACCATCTGTGTGTTTTGTGATTTTATAAAAATTAATATAATATGCTAATTTTATAATTTCATATACTGTATGTGTTTTTTTGTATTCTAATATATATAATGTTTAGTTTCATTTGTGTCTTTGCATATATATATATGTTAATATGGGATTGTGAATGTGAGATTTTATAGTTTAATCATTTGTGTCTTTGCATATATATGTTAATAATGGCTGCTAAAGGAGTACTTTACCACACATGGGCTGAAGTACAATGTAATATATTCTAAAGTTACCTCAATGTGTACAAAGTCAACTTTTTAGTAAGGAGCCAAGCAGATGCACCACACGTTTTCCATTGGAGCAAATTGTCATGAATCATGATGTAGACAATAAATTTGATTATTGTTATTTTGTCATATACATTCATGTTAATGATGCATCTCTTTACTGAAAGGTTATATTTTTCCTCCCTCGGTTGTTGTCATGATGTAAAATAATAACTATGATCAGCCTTTTTAAATGTTATATATATGGAGCAACCTGTTCCGTAATGGTTGATTTTAAACAGAATTACGAGTTTGCTTCGGCTAGAGTTGTCTTACCCAGGTGCATATACATTGTTAGTATTTAAAACAACTCATTAGGGTCTTATGGATTTTAATGTTCTTTGATTTACAAGTTCTGCAGTTAGAGACTGAGGTCATTAAAGAGATTGCAAAGAACCTGCCCTTAATGATCATACAGGTATGACTTTGTTTGATTGTTTCAAATCTTAGTAAACAGTAGCTCCTTTGTTTGGCTTTCTTTGAGTTTGCATTGTCGACTAAGTGTGAAGTCGGAAACGATTGGATTTTTTTTGTTTTTTTTGGGATTTCTATGGGTTAAAGTATACCAACTGATTATACATAAAGTTTGGTACCGCGGCGAAGCTCGGGTTTCATTTCCTAGTATATATCTATTTCATTAATTAGATTGTTACAATTTGGGTTAGTTTTTTGCATAGCAAACTTACAGTTTAGCAGGTATGAGCCATGACAAAAATATATATCTATTTCAATAATGGGATAACCGCAGGTTACATGTTCAATTGCTCATATGTCATTTTTTGTATTGGTGAATTTGTTATTATATCTACTTATATAATTTATATCTTTGAACGCTATTTAAATCGGTGGGAAAGTATAAGCCGTGGGAAATCGGTGGGAAAGTATAAGCCGTGGGAAATCGGTGGGAAAGTAAAATCCGTGGGAAATCGGTGGGAAAGTAAAATCCGTGGGAAATCGGTGGGAAAGTAAAATCCGTGGGAAATCGGTGGGAAAGTAAAATCCGTGGGAAATCGGTGGGAAAGTAAAATCCGTGGGAAATCGGTGGGAAAGTAAAATCCGTGGGAAATCGGTGGGAAAGTAAAATCCGTGGGAAATCGGTGGGAAAGTAAAATCCGTGGGAAATCGGTGGGAAAGTAAAATCCGTGGGAAATCGGTGGGAAAGTAAAATCCGTGGGAAATCGGTGGGAAAGTAAAATCCGTGGGAAATCGGTGGGAAAGTAAAATCCGTGGGAAATCGGTGGGAAAGTAAAATCCGTGGGAAATCGGTGGGAAAGTAAAATCCGTGGGAAATCGGTGGGAAAGTAAAATCCGTGGGAAATCGGTGGGAAAGTAAAATCCGTGGGAAATCGGTGGGAAAGTAAAATCCGTGGGAAATCGGTGGGAAAGTAAAATCCGTGGGAAATCGGTGGGAAAGTAAAATCCGTGGGAAATCGGTGGGAAAGTAAAATCCGTGGGAAATCGGTGGGAAAGTAAAATCCGTGGGAAATCGGTGGGAAAGTAAAATCCGTGGGAAATCGGTGGGAAAGTAAAATCCGTGGGAAATCGGTGGGAAAGTAAAATCCGTGGGAAATCGGTGGGAAAGTAAAATCCGTGGGAAATCGGTGGGAAAGTAAAATCCGTGGGAAATCGGTGGGAAAGTAAAATCCGTGGGAAATCGGTGGGAAAGTAAAATCCGTGGGAAATCGGTGGGAAAGTAAAATCCGTGGGAAATCGGTGGGAAAGTAAAATCCGTGGGAAATCGGTGGGAAAGTAAAATCCGTGGGAAATCGGTGGGAAAGTAAAATCCGTGGGAAATCGGTGGGAAAGTAAAATCCGTGGGAAATCGGTGGGAAAGTAAAATCCGTGGGAAATCGGTGGGAAAGTAAAATCCGTGGGAAATCGGTGGGAAAGTAAAATCCGTGGGAAATCAATGGGAAAATTTGTTGAAAAATCTGTGGGAAACATTCCAAATAAATCCGTGGGAAATTCATGGGAAACAACGTCCGTGGGAAATCGGTGGGAAAGTAAAATCCGTGGGAAATCAGTGGGAAAGTAAAATCCGTGGGAAATCGGTGGGAAAGTAATAATCCGTGGGAAATCGGTGGGAAAGTAAAAGATTGTTACAATTTGGGTTAGTTTTTTGCATAGCAAACATACAGTTTAGCAGGTATGAGCCATGACAAAAATATATATCTATTTCAATAATGGGATAACCGCAGGTTACATGTTCAATTGCTCATATGTCATTTTTTGTATTGGTGAATTTGTTATTATATCTATATCTTTTTTTTTTTTTAACGGCTATTATAACTATATCTATATCTACTTATATAATTTATATCAATATCTATGTTAATATGTAAGAGTCTTATTATTTGTAGGTACAAGTTTTGACTCAAACTGTGCAGGAAACACATGAGACACAACAAAGGGATGACGAGATGAAAACGCGTGAAGAAAAGCAAAAAAAGGAGCTAGAAGATTTGAAAGCAAAAGGTGAAGCCGAAACAAAAGAAATGAAAGCGACCATCGTCGTTATGATGAAGTTATTACCCGATATGACGCTTCCGACTTAAAGTATAAAAGACCATTTAGTTTAAATGTTTTTCAAAACTTTAACTTCGAAATGATGTGTATGAATATATTTGTTGACAGATTTACTTTGATTTTTAGATACTTGGATTATTATCCTATTTAATAAATGTAGTCTCGATTAATGACTTTTATAGTTGAATTGGTGTATTTTATATATACAGGGTATAATTGGAATAATAAAACAACAAAAATATTTTTAAATAAAATGGCATTTGCGGTAAAGGGAAAAAATAATAAAAAAAAAAAAAAAAAAAAAAAAAAAAAAAAAAAAAAAAAAAAAAAAAAAAAAAAAAAAAAAAAAAAAAAAAAAAAAAAAAAAAAAAAAAAAAAAAAAAAAAAAAAAAAAAAAAAAAAAAAAAAAAAAAAAAAAAAAAAAAAAAAAAAAAAAAAAAAAAAAAAAAAAAAAAAAAAAAAAAAAAAAAAAAAAAAAAAAAAAAAAAAAAAAAAAAAAAAAAAAAAAAAAAAAAAAAAAAAAAAAAAAAAAAAAAAAAAAAAAAAAAAAAAAAAAAAAAAAAAAAAAAAAAAAAAAAAAAAAAAAAAAAAAAAAAAAAAAAAAAAAAAAAAAAAAAAAAAAAAAAAAAAAAAAAAAAAAAAAAAAAAAAAAAAAAAAAAAAAAAAAAAAAAAAAAAAAAAAAAAAAAAAAAAAAAAAAAAAAAAAAAAAAAAAAAAAAAAAAAAAAAAAAAAAAAAAAAAAAAAAAAAAAAAAAAAAAAAAAAAAAAAAAAAAAAAAAAAAAAAAAAAAAAAAAAAAAAAAAAAAAAAAAAAAAAAAAAAAAAAAAAAAAAAAAAAAAAAAAAAAAAAAAAAAAAAAAAAAAAAAAAAAAAAAAAAAAAAAAAAAAAAAAAAAAAAAAAAAAAAAAAAAAAAAAAAAAAAAAAAAAAAAAAAAAAAAAAAAAAAAAAAAAAAAAAAAAAAAAAAAAAAAAAAAAAAAAAAAAAAAAAAAAAAAAAAAAAAAAAAAAAAAAAAAAAAAAAAAAAAAAAAAAAAAAAAAAAAAAAAAAAAAAAAAAAAAAAAAAAAAAAAAAAAAAAAAAAAAAAAAAAAAAAAAAAAAAAAAAAAAAAAAAAAAAAAAAAAAAAAAAAAAAAAAAAAAAAAAAAAAAAAAAAAAAAAAAAAAAAAAAAAAAAAAAAAAAAAAAAAAAAAAAAAAAAAAAAAAAAAAAAAAAAAAAAAAAAAAAAAAAAAAAAAAAAAAAAAAAAAAAAAAAAAAAAAAAAAAAAAAAAAAAAAAAAAAAAAAAAAAAAAAAAAAAAAAAAAAAAAAAAAAAAAAAAAAAAAAAAAAAAAAAAAAAAAAAAAAAAAAAAAAAAAAAAAAAAAACTTGTTAATTACAGTTACATAAGACAAAAAAAAAACTCCGTCAACAAAAGCCGAACTATCGGTTTTCATTTTGAGATGTTTTTGACGTGGTCCTTATCTGAAGCTATTATGACCTTAGGGGTGAAGATAGGGAGATTCGGGGAAAGCGCCCCTGTGAGCGGGTTCCAGGGGGCGGCAGCGCCTGGCGGAGTCCAAGGTGGCTAGGTCGAGCTAAAGGGACTGATTTTACCAACTTCGAATACTTATGTAATTAACTCCCTTTTAGGCAGTTAATGGGCCAAACTTTATATCTACCCGTTTTGTTGTTGATGGTTGAATGTAACATTCTCTGGTTGATTTACGCTCTCAAACACAACATACATAAAATTCTGAATTCTTAGAATTGTATCGATGGGATAGTTTGGGTGAACCACCAAATTGATTCAATCTGAAAGTGATACACGTTTTTGAGAAATAATTAATATTTGGTTTAATTTGTTCGATTTTCTTATTTCCCCAACATTTTGGGGGCATAATAGCAACTACTGTAACCGAGAAAACGGAAATGTATCTAAGTAGTTATTTCCTCTCTTCCAACAGAAACATGATCTTCAAAATGTGACACAAACCAAAACACGCTATCCATATTGAATTGGTTGTTCATTCCACGCGTCCCAAATCAGAGTATATATCCTTTCTATCTCTGGAAAAACGAGTAGCACAAACAAAATAACATCCAAACATTACACGAGCCAAAGGAATCAAGACTGACGTCAGACAACAACCCATTACAATTAAGGGTGACTCTTCCCAAGTCGTAACATCTTTCTTGTCTTGGTTATGAATCCAAACGTAAGAATGTAAGATATGGAAACAATAGCATTGAAGATACCCGAACAATTCTCTTGATGTTATTATGGAGCGAATTGTTTCTAACTTTTCAAATAAACCACCACCAAATGAACAATATGGCTTGATATCAGTTCTTGGAGGAATCTTGAGATTATCACACCAATTAATCACATCTTCAAGAGAAGCATCAGGAATGTTCAACCTCATCCAGGACTGCAACAAGTCCCTGCTACTATACCCACGATTAATTTGCATTTCTGAAAAATATGATCTATTATTTCCACCCGCCCGTTTTAGCAAACATGACAACGAACCGTATTAATATCAATGCCTCCAGAAAACGAAACCGAAAACTCCTTTTTTCCTTTGAGATTCCGTTCACATCCATCATTTTCATCACACTCTTGTAATTTGGGAATCTTGTTAATTAAATTGGTTAGCATATATATGACCTAACCAAAATTTCCTTTCAAGAGTCTCGTTACCACAACAATATTGATCTAACCAAAATTTTGTGTGGTTGCCGTTACCAACCTTATGCCTATCAGAATCTACAGACGCCTTAGTATGAATTATGCACAATGTGCGCTATCGATATTTCATTCTTGTTTCTCATGACACAAAATATTACTCGTAATATAAAAAAAAAAAAAAAGTGATTAGTTCTCAACATCCTTAGTATATTCTGTCATTTAGTTCGATCTAATAATGTCTATACCCACGTACAGGCATAATACATGTACGTATTATTTTAAAAACCAAACTTTTGTTAAAAGTGTTGCTTCAGCAAGTGTAGTTCCGAATAATTAAAGGTACAGTTGTACAGAACAGATTAATAAACCAACAGATTTGGAATTGGCCTCATTTACACCAGACATTTGGAAAAACAACTTACATATATAGATCGATTGATTCTGTAGTCCAAAATGATGTATTACTTACAATACTTCTTGAACCAAATTCCTATGTTGACAAAGCTTTCAAAATCTGATTGTGGTCTGCAATGCAAAAACATGAATTCAGCAGGACTCTAGTGTTTTGTAATACGGAGTATAAATAAAATATAAATATTAGTAAAAACAAACAGGAATAAGTTTGTGGAGCAAAACCATTGATGTTTTGTAATGATTCAATGATTTCATTGAAAAGGATGGATGAAATTACATTCAAATCCTAAACTAAAAGATAAAAATTTGCATTTATAGAAACAAGAGGTTATAACAAATGTACATATCATGAACAAATAACTGAGATTTAGCAGCCAGGAATGTGTCCGTATGGATTAGGTTGACTTTTTAAAAGTGAAAGCATACTTTTTAAGGAACTATATCTAAGATGGGTTACTTTACTATGTAATGACAGATGAAGGCTTGTAAATACACACCAGAAAGAGTTTATATGAAATACTTACCTATTAATGGGATGTATATCTTCAAGAAAAATGATCACTTTCACCGGAACTTCGTTTTCCTTTAATGCTCGTGCAAACTTTACATGTCACATAAATATTACACATTAGTTCCAGGCATACAACAAGATGACAATACAAAAGAATAATAAAAAAGAACATAGCAAAAAATGTTAGGATTTCTCCATTTGTTAATATGAATAATTTTTCTTTCTACAAGAGACTCGAGGTTCGCTTTTTCTGTTTCTCATCTTCATTTTGTCAGTCAAGTATCTATTTATTTTCCCATCTCCGTGGAACCACAACATAAAATAAACTAAATGCAGATGCAGATGCACATGTACTCCTATTTAAGAAGACATTACCATCTACAAAATATCATAATCTGCTCATTTTAAAAACCAGAGGAAAAATAATTAAATGAATCCGCAGATACTATGCAAAGCAATAATACTCACTTGCAATCCGTTTGTAATCGGGACACGGAGATCTTTAGCACTTAAAAGGAATAGAGTAGGAGTTTTCACCTGGAAATATTGAATAATTAGTAAAAAACTAAAATGCACATCAAACTAATTATAAACATACAAAACTAATGATAAACTGGTAGTCCATGTAGACTCTTTTATACCAGTGGTTATTCTCATGGGTATAACAATGAATTGCATAGACGGAATAGCTTGTATTCACAATCAAAAAGAAAATCTGGAAGCATTCTATGTTGCCACTATTACTACCTAATGATTCACATCAAATATCTACTTTGAATGTAAAGATCATTGGATGTTTGTCAACATATAAGTGTTGTACAAGTCAAAATTTTGTATACATTAAGAGTCTCATCGAAGAATCGTACGACAAACTAAAGTGGGTCGTCGTTAAAGATTTAAAAATGTTGGTCCAACTTTATATGTAAAAAGGAATTGGCAAACGCAAACCTTTTGAACATGTGAAATTGGAGACTTTTCATGAAATAATGTGAGGAGTTCTGGTGAAGGGGCTTCTGTATAGCTAGAAATCCCCTCATTTCCAAATGCCTCCACAAAGCACCAATCTGGTATATCTGATGTACCAGCCATTAAACCAAGATTACAAACAGGGTTCCTCGCAACAGCAGCAGTAAATTTATCTGGCGCCTGCAGAACTTATACCTCAAATAAATAATCACTGGTGGATATGCAAAATACAAGTAGAAGAACCAACTTATACAATACCTGACCAATCAAGTGACAAGCTAAAAAACCACCATGTGACAAACCCACCACCGCTATATTCGATGGATCTGCAAGCCCCATGTTAATGACATGATCTATAGCTGTAAGGACGTCGTTTACATCCTTCATACAAAAAGAAAAATAAGAAATAGAATGAAAGTTCATTTCTTCAAAGTGAATACGAAAGATATACTATCATCAAGCACTGCAAATTGTTCGTCAATGGTCAATACATGTACCATGTGAAAGACTGTACTTGGAAGATTTGGAATTTAGGTGCATCCTGCTTAAAATATGTGTGACAAAATTTCTGGGCATAACTCAACTACTTTTTCTTTATAGGTTGATGTTAAATAACTCACTGAAGTAATCCCAGTTGGTAGGCAAAACACGACGAAAGCACATGTAGAAAATTGTAAAGAAGAAGCACCTGTGATCCGACTTTTCCCGGAAGTGATTGTAGTGCTTCCTCGCCAAATCCAAGTGAGCCTCTGCAATGACATCGCTAGTAAGGAATTGCTTCCAACAAAAATGAAAGAAAAAATAGTAATAAAATACATTGTAGATATATTTTGTGTTAAAGCGCGGACTCTCCCTCTCCTCTCCTCTCCTCTCCTCTCCTAAACAAAACAATAGATATATTGGCTTTTACAGTCAAACACATTGGAACAACAAGGTTGATAAAGATTACAAAAAGTTCCAAGAAAAAAATGCCGGTAGAGCGCATTTAGAACAAGTAGGATAAATGAGAAAAGAGTAATGTCGATTTTGAGAGAAACTACACTAAATTTTCCATTTGAGAGGGCATCAAGTTGACCTCAGAGGTAAAAGCAAACTTCTTTTATTGGATGAATCCTGTTCTATCAAATCCAGAAGCAGTCTCCTATATATGATAACTTATAGATTATCGTAACATTTGAAATCAGAAGACTTGCCTATAGTTCACAATTAACAAGCTAAAGCCAGTTGAAGCAAGAAAAGCCGAGGACTTTGAGAAGCTCGTTAGTGAAACATCTTGTGGGCCTCCATGAAGGATTACAACGAGTGGGTCACAAAAATCTTGGTTCGAATTTGAAGATACAAATATTGCTTCAATAGGTTTGCAGGCACCTAAAGTGAATAAAGTTGCATGCTTATTAAAACTGATACAAATCAAACATGAGCATACGAGATACTGAACACCAAGTGGACTCAATAAATCTCTAGCAACCGAGTAAAATCAACGTTTTAAGTATGTTTCTGCATTTTCAAAAGAATGTTTAACAATTTATCTTTACTTTGAAAACTAAAAAAAAAATAGCATAAAAATGTTTGACAAGCGTTCGATGTGGGTGAGTGGGCCAAAACTTATGTTCATTTTGTGGGCATGGTTATCAAGTAATGGGGTCAACAATTAGACCGTTGTTGCTCCTTACACCATATAAGCAGGATTCACACATTGAATTACGTAAATTGTGAAAGCTTATAATCACAATTATCTTTTCGATAATGGAAAAATTGCATCTAAGGGTAACTTTAATGGATTTCAAATATTGAAAACTTGGGTAAATTTACTCCAACCTTAGATGCGCTTGTACTTGATAATTTTAGGAATTACTCGAATTCAAATACCTTTTGTTTGGTTCTCAGAGTCACTCTTGACTGGTATCTTCAATATATCAAATTGGAGAGCAGACAGTAAAAGGTTCTCCTGTTCAAGTGATATCAAAAAGCACTGTTCAAAATATAAACAGTTGAATTAATCCGAGTGTTTTGAAAAGAACTTCAAACAGGTATATACATACTTTCTCTTGACATTTGGATGTAGGGAGTGAGACATCTAGCCAACGGCAAACAACATCTTTGGATTCTTCCTTGGTTAGAGTACCATATTTGATCTGAGGGGTGTTTATAGGGCTGCTACATACTTCAACAAGGAACAGTAAACCATATATCTGTTTAGTAAAATTTGTAAGGAATTATGAGTCATTATTTAGTGTAACAATTTCAAAGGAATGGTACAAACGACTAAATAATCTACTACCAGCAAGGATGTTATTGCCAACAAGTGTAAGTAAACTCCACGAATGATTTGAATCACTAGGAGTGATTCTTGAAACTTTCCCACTACAAATAGGGTGAAATGCTAGTTAGAAAAGCTATGGTGCAACCGGCACATCTTTAGGAAGAGTGTGATTATTTATACCTTAGCACATTTATTGAAATAGTTACTTCAGTGCTGCCCCAAATGGAAGATAATATCATTGTACATCCATCTGAAAGCCAGGGCATGCTAAGCATGTCAAAACAGTAAATCCCGGGGAAGCAACCATCCTCGGGACACATCACAACAGGAACCTACACGAATTGAGTAAAATATTTGACTCTTCGTCATAAGTAAAATAAAGGAATCTAAAAAACCCGAATCAAGGCCATGCCATCAATCTATATGTTATCATGATGAACAGTTTGAAAGAATTCTGATCCTACCAAGAGGCATAAAAAGCAAATCAAGGGCTGAAATCGTTAAACTAGACAGATGTGTATATCAACTCACCACATCAACAATCTTGGCAGGACTTGGTTGCCCTTCACTGTTCCATTCAGTTCTATGAAGAGAATTTGTAGCGTTATGTGCCCCAGAGTCTACAGCACTTTTGGCAGATAAAAATACAAGAAACTTCCCATCTGGCCTGAAACCCAAAGACATAGAGGTATTGATAATCATGTGTCAACAGCCAAAAGCACTACCAAAACTACTCATTCTTGTAAATTTAGTGTTTGTTTAGCACTTGTACAAGAATGATGATTTGCTTGCGACAAATAGAAAGGTACAAGGTATATATTTCGAGAAAAGAGCTTTACATCAAATGAACGATGTGCACACTCACGTAAATCGTGGGAAGAAACCACTACTTATGCCCTGACTCAAATTTATCAATGATGCATCTTCCGCATTCTCTCTGAAAAACAGCAGACAGATGCTAAAGCCTCGTAATACATTTAAACAAGTACAGGAAAACTATAGTATTTGAAGATGGGGCTTCTTCATATCAGTGAATAACCACCTTGTCTCAATTTCACTAGTTGCCGATCCAAACAACGGAGCCCTTACAGCATACAAGGCACAAGGTCTGTTTGTACAATATTTCATCCCAAGCTTCCTAGTGACTGATGGCCACCCAACGAAGACCAGATATTGATGTAACCCTTTTGTTGTTGGAGCCCATACTACTTGTCCAACACTCAATGATCTCCCGATTCCATCTACAGCACGAACATTTCCACTGCAGTAACAAAGCAAACATGGAAAAAGATATTAGAACTTTTATATCAAGAGTTCAAATAATGAAAATTTTTGGTGGATGTAACCTTCTGATATTAATGACAAACAAAGCAGGCTGCCTTTTCCCAGAATAGGCTTCACCCCAGTCCTCTTCCCAATCCCCTTGACCTTTCCAGCTACTACAATCCGTGGAACTTCCGTCTTTTTTATAACCCATATCTAAAAATGTTGGTCTGGATAGAGTTGGATTTTCTGCAACATAAGCAATGTGAGTTTCATCCGAGCTCCATGAGATTCCCTCAAACCTGATACATCGGAAGATATAACTTAATACTTCTTTCAAAATGAACACAAATTCTGACTAGTTACATACTTCTATGCAAGTATCTGACATTAGCCAGCTCTCTAAACATTCATCTATTATGACAAAATAAAAACATTTTATGGATCAAAACCAGTACTATAAATATTGTGTATTGATCACTAATGCACAAAGAAGTCATCTTGGAGCATGATTCCTTATTGGATCCATCTCTTCCAAGTATATCCAGGGTAATCTTTTCTTCTTTTTTTTATCAAAATAGAATGGTGTATTTTTGTATAGCATACAATATTGCGTTTTACGATATTCATCACTTAATTTGCCTTAGAGACCCTGTTTTCGTTATTCAGGTTCTTATCCAGCAAGATGATATAGGTAGTGCAATAATCGTTGTGTGAGCTACTTATCTTTAAAACAGGTGTCTAAACACCCCGACTTAAGAGGTTTATAACTTTTGAAGATTGCTGATGGGAATACTTACCATCCATCTGCATACACAGAACCATGCATAGATTGGGGAATATGAATCTCCTTCTCTAACTGCAATGACCCCCAAATTTCAAACTTAGTAGGTAAATCGTTCTCAGGATTTCGTACTACAAGAAGTTTTGAGCCCGATGGTGATGGAACCATCAGAGATGCACCCGTAACTTCAACTGGAAATGGTGCCCATGAAACATCTAGACCACCACTAGAATCTTCAGAGATAACACTTGACAACATAAGTTTTTTCTTCTTATTGGCTAAAAGATTTGGTTGGCTAAATGAAAACATAGTATGACACCCCTGCCCTGCATTATAATTGTATGTTTCTTAACACATCCACACATACACAAAAGCCCGATAAACACATAGCACGTCAACAAGATATAAAAACGGAATTAGAGTGTGTGTATACAATACCATTGGAGGACTTAAAGGTCCATGCTTTGTCAATGGTAGACATGCTTGTGAAATCTTTATATAATTTAGACAGAGAAGCATATTGTTCTTCGACAAAGGCATCTAGACCGACTCCAACTTCCTTCACGGGGATAACATTAGAGCCATCCATTCGTTAGCAGACCTAGAGGCATTCTAGAAACTCAATTCACTGGTATACTAAACAAAGGCAATTTGAAGTTCAATGAACTCACATACAAAGGCAGCACCTTTATGTCACCTAGTAAAAGTATTTTAATTCACATTTATGAAACATATACCGAACAAAGAGCCAACGGCATGTAGCTCAATTGGTAATGGGTGGGGGCATCTTTGCCATAAACAACACAAAATCGAAGTCTTGGGTTCAAGCCTGGGCACCCCAATAGCCACAAATCCCTCCACATTATGGATAGGCAGCCATTTGTGGGCCGGTTTGGATTGCCGGTTTCTACCACAGATATACTAAACAAAGAAAATGGGAATTGTACTAATTTGCCTATATATAAAATATTCCCAATAATAAACATATCAAAATCACACCCTTCAAAATTTAGTACACAATACAAACACTTTGTAGTGATAGAGGCTTAAATTTCAAACTAATTAACAAACTAAGGTATGAGTCTTTTACAGTGATGTTAATAGATATAATTACGATGCAGCTATATTCAAAATTCTGAAACAAGTTGAGGGATATGTAGCTTGCATACTTACTTTAATGACTAAGGTGGAATCTGAGATGATGAAAAGCAAAGAACAAGTTCAATTCTGCTCCAAAGTTGAAGCTCATCACTTCCACAAAAGTATGGTATATGAAATATAAATGGGTTTTGTAGATTGTGATAGACTGCAGTTTAAATGAGTTTTGTGTAAATAGAATATTCACTTCAAATTGAAAAGGATAAACAAATGGGAAAATATCATATGATGTTAACAGAATCGCATCAATTTTTACTAGGCCCTTGAATTTTAAGGTTTGTAACTTTACATAAGTTATCCCCTAAATAAATATGATACAAACTTGTCACTACATGAAGGAATAATTGGAAGGAATAATTGAGCTCAGAGCTCTTTCGTTTATAAAATATTTATAAATTGCTTTATATTATGGTGGGTCTCTTTTATAATTTTATTGGAATATAAGTTTTCTTGTCTTAAAAAAACAAGTTAATATGATATTCTTACTGTGTTGGTGTTATTTTACTATAAACTTTTAATTGTCTACTCATTTAGTCACACACATCTTTGTCAAAATTCGTTAAGATAAAGCAGTGCCGTCTCCGGAAATGCATAAAAATTTCGGGGTCTGGCTCGAGAATAAAATGTAGGCCCCTAAAATAACGAGTTAATAATATAATATTACGACGATATATGTTTTCGACAATAAAAGCAAAGTTTCACAAACTGAACAGTTACGAACGTGTGTATTTAAACAAATTATAATTAAATGAATTAATAAAATATAAATATTCAAGAAATGGAAAGTTAGAAACGGGTATTTAAAAAAAAGGGAATTATTTTTCATTGTTAATGCCAATACTAATTATACAAATTGAGGGTGACTTCGGCTGTTGTTGGCCGTTATTGCCTTGGGTTTTATGTCATTATTGGATCTTAAAAAGCCACATACCGTATATATAGATTAAGAGAATTATGGGCCCTTCAAAATAGTGGGCCTGGCTCATGTGCACCCCATGAGCCCCCTCATGGCCGGCACTGAGATAAAGTAGTGTTATAACCAACCTTTAGTCAAAAATTACAAATTATATTTTAAGTTAAATAAGTTATGTAAACTATATAATATATTTTAGATACACAAAACAAAATGAAAGGATATAGACTCGATACAGGTCAAAATTTTGAATGTTAACCATTATCATGAAACCATAATAATAGATGGTTAAAAATTTAATCATAAGTTTTAAAATACTTAAAAATTAAGACATATTAGAAAAAGAACAAAACACAACGATGACATAACCAAAATAATTTTAGAAAAAGGGGTGTTAAACTGCTATAATTTGTTGTTAGAGATTTATATTATGTTTAGCTAAGTATCATTACACAAAATATTTTTACATTTAAATTTATCTAAACTTATATTACTATTTAATTTAAGTTTTCATTTGATTGGGGACAATCAGGGGCGCAGCTATGTAGGGGCCGGGGGGCGCCCGACCCCCGAAATTTTTTTTGCGATGTAGAGGTATATTGTTTTCGTGTAGAAAAATTTCGATATACTCGGTTTCGACCCCCCATTTTAATAGCGTTAGGAAAAAAATAGCGTTAGGAAAAAAAAATTAGATCCCGACCCCCCACTCAAAAATTTCTAGCTTTGCCACTGGAGACAATGGTTTTCTACTTATCAAACATTAGGTTTAAGTGGGTCCCATAATATAGGAAAATGAAATAAGAATCAAACTATAATTCTCTTCATGCGAAATCTTTTTAAAAAGACAGTAATAACAATAAGAACAATATTCTCAATTTCTCCCTTCACTAATGTAGTTAATAAAAAAAAATATAATTGATTTCGAAAAGCAATATAATTGACTAACTTTCTCATATTATCTGAAATTGATCGGAAAGAAAAAAAAATATAAACTTGCGACTTGTTTTTAACTTTTGCTGGAACTGATAGAATGAAATTCTACAACTTCACTTAAATATAATATTTTAAAGGAAAATAGGGTTGCATTTAACGTATATAAACGAATTTGTATCTTTCGTATTAAAGGTTATTTTAAACTTTCTTCCACCTAAACATTAGGAACCATACTCCTCAGGCCTCGCTGTAAAATCCAACCTCCAATGAGCATTAAACATTTAATGTGATTTTGACCCTCCCAACTGTTAATTTCACTCACAGTACTTTTGAAACTCTCCAGCCGCCACCTCCACTTTTGATTTCCTTTGGATCATTCTTTTTATCTTCACACTCTAAATACCTCCACTTTCTGATTGCCAATTTGATTATTAATTTTTTTTTGTTTTTCATATCATTTTTTTGATGAGCATAAATCAATTAAATCCCTAATGGTGATTCTCGCTTCTTCACCATCGGCATACAACGACAACGAAGGTGATGATGTCGATGAAGGTTGGCAACAAGTCGAGGGCTAAAAAGGCAACAGATGGGAAGAATCATCCGTTGAGTCTAATGCTATGCGGGGGTGTGTTGATTTACAACTTAATTGTATCTAACTTGCTTTATTTACTTGTTTAATATATGCAGGTTTTGTTACAAGGACTAATAGTGTCAAAAAGGGAAAGCTGGAGTGCAGGGACCAGTTGTGAAGATATAAGAAGATGAAGGGAGAAAAAGGGAAGCTGGCTGCCCTATATATTCTGGGTGTTGTTGATCTAGGTTTCTTTAACATTCTCTGCAGCCATTTTTGTGACCGTTATCAGTTTTCTTCTTCGATGTAATCTTATGGCAGAGTTTGTTCTAATTTTGATGTAATAATCTAAAACCTCTTAAACCTTTTAATCTTGGTCTGTAATCATGAATATTATTATTTATATTAATCTTTCAGTTACTTCGTTAGGGTTTGTTCTTAAATTATATATCAAAATCTATTAATTTCTACATGGTATCAGAGACAGGTTCTTGCTCTTGGCTTGAATCTGGTTCTTTATATGAAAATATTAACATTATCTTATTTTATTAACAAATATATATATAATTAATTTTTAGGGTTTTCATCTCGATTTGGGGATTTTTCCTTTCTAGGGTTTGTCTTCAAATCGATTGATTCTTCACATAATATACAGTATTTAATATATATATATACATATACTTTTTTTACTACTTAATATTATTATTATTCTATTTTCTCGTCTGAATATTACTCTTTTTAGGGTTTGTGTTCAAACGATTGATTCTTATATTTTCTCAATCTTCACTCCTATCTCTTTAGATTGTGGGTGTTGGTTGATTGATTATTCTTTATATGTTTGTTGTGAACAGATTCTCTATCTTCTTGACTGACTTGATCTTTCTAGATCCAGTTGGTTCTTGAATCTTCTCCCCTTTATTTAAGGATTCTCTGTGTTGATCTCTTCTTTGTAAGAAGCAGATTGACCATTGAAGAGTCCATATCTGGTTGAGATCTAGGTATTCATTCGAATATCTTCTTCAAAACCCTGGTTGCCTTATTTTCAAATGAATATTGGAATTACTGTTGGAGACCCCATTGTAAGTGTATTTCCTCCTACCTCTTCTGTAGCAAATTACTTTGTTCTTGGAGTGCTCTGAGTACAAGGAGTTTGGCCTATAGATTTGGATCTCTCTGTTATCTATTTGTGCTTATCTGCTTATGTGTGTTTGTTTTCTGTTTGTTTCTATTATTCTATGCTCTTTACTTGATATCTGTTCTAACCCTGTCTTTCTGGTAGAAGAGAGGTACCAGGTAATACTTGTCAAGCCACTTGAGTGGTCTTGAATATGGTTCCTTACCTGGCTCACCTTTAGGGTTCTTTCTGGTTATTTCTGCTTCTTTTTGTCTTTACTTGTTGTTGTTGTTCCTTCTTGTTATTGGTATTTGTGTTTGTTTGTCATTATGGCTGGTTTTAATGGTGAAACTCCTGTTAATGAAATTGCTGATGTGTTTGGTACTCAAATTAGTAAACTGGACTTTGGTGATGAATTGTATTTGCATGCTAGTGATACCTCAGGAACACCTTTAATTAATTTCAAACTCAAAGGTACAGAAAATTATAAGGTTTGGGCCTGTGCAATGGAACTTGCACTTGAAACTAAAAACAAAATAGGATTTATTACTGGAACCTGTGTGAAATCTGTTGATAATGATGCTTTGTCAAAACAGTGGGATAGATGTAATTCAGTGGTTCTTTCTTGGATTCTTAGTTCTGTTACTAAAGAACTTTATTTGGGACTTGATGATGTTTACCAACTTGTTAGAAGTAACATTTTATTAAGGGATCCTATACCTAATGTGAAAACTGCTTTTGCAATAATATCTAGAGAGGAGTCCCACAGGGGTGTTCACACCACTGAGAACTCCTCAAAACCTCAAAACAGTGCATTTTTAGCAAAAACCTTTGAACCTGGAAAAAGATCCTTTGGCAATAAAAGTTTTAACAGGAATTTTGAAAATAAGAGTTTTGATCATAACAAGCCTTTTGAAAGAAACAGAAATTTTGAAAGAAGAGGTCCTAACACCTCTCTTCAGTGTACTGGTTGTCTTAAGTCTGGTCATACCATTGTTAGATGTTTTGAAGCTGTTGGGTACCCTCCTGGTTATGGTAGGGATAGTTCTTCCAGGAGAAATAATTCTCAGTCTTTCTTCAAATCTAGCAACAATGCTGTTGTTAATGATTCTCCTTCTAGTTCCAGTGCTCCTTCTAGTTCTGGGCACTCTTCTGATCTTGGTTCAAACATTACTTTGACTCCTGATCAATATGCAAAGTTGATGAATCTCTTAAGTGATAAAACTCCTTCTAAAAGTGTGCATGCCAATATGGCAGGTACTTTCTTCAACTCAAATCACTATTTTAACTCTAATTTTTCTAAGTTCTTCTGTTCTAATGCTTCTGTTAAAACCAATATGTTTGAGAATGCGCGCCAAGAAGAGCTCGGATGACGCGCAAATGCGCGTCAAGGAAGAGGTAGGTCATATTTTCATGACCCGCATTTGGGCGTCATCCGTCTATGACGCGCACTTATGACACGCATTTATGACCCTTTTTTATGACGTGCGTTTTTGCGCGTCATAACCTATTTTTTTTATAAAAAAAAAAATAATTTTTTCAGTTCCTAATTTTCTATTAAATGAGAATTAAAAACCTGATAATACAAAATTAAAAACACAAATATCAAAATAACGCATTTCATATATAACCTCGTGGATGAAAACAAGATTCATATGCAAAAAACTTGAGTGTAGCAGCGTCAAAACTCAAATCTACTTAACAAAATTTCACCGGAAAACACTAACAAAGATGTTTCTTGATAACGCCCATTCGATGTATGAGTTAACTTAGTTTTCGCTGGTGGAGTTGTTTCTAATGGGTTCTTTTCGACTTTGCACCAACCGGCACCCTGGCAGTTGAATACACCAACTACACCTGTGCACTTATTCACATTCCAAACCTTAAGCAGGCTGCAGAATCATTAGAGTCAAAGTCAACGTCCTTAAACAAATGTAATGGCTATAGCAAGAATGATTAACTAAATTTGGGAATAAAGAGCAAATACCTGATCCCGTCTCTAGCTGGATCGAGTGTTGGTCATGAGGAAATGTAGACCAGTCATCAAAACCGCCCATTATATGCCCTATAGCGAATTACTTACATGGAACATGTCCCAATCAGGTTGCATAAATTCCCCAAGAAATAGTGTATTATAAGCCACGGAAGAAATATGGATGGTATGAGAAGCAGGGTCATGAGGATAGAAGTCGTCAGAGGCTCTAACAATTGCAGTTTGTTTAGCACTGTAGAGCCCATCAGTATTATAGCACATACAAGCAATACATCCATTATCTTTGAAGTTCTTTGAAATCGAAGCTTCAAGAGCCTGGATGTAGCTTTGTGTAAGAGAAACTCTACCACCATGACCTGCCCCGAGAGTTTCAATTATATTTTGAACATCGACTTTGACTCCATCAACTCCACATGAAGCACACAAGATTGAAAAGTTAGCTCAAAATGAAACAGGTCAAATGGGTTACAAGGTCAAAAAGATCAAAAAATTTGATAATTATAATAAAACATCATACAGAGGACCTGATACTGATTGTATAAATAGTTAAATACAATTATAGAAGGTTTACTTAAGAAAAACATGTATCACCTTCAGGGCAACCACTTAACCTGTTTCGCCCTGGACCTGTTTTAATCCATTAAACCACCCACCCATTTTGTCACCCCTGGTGTTTAAGTTAACTGAACACAAAATACCTGCATCTGGACAAGAAGCTCGGTTTTTATACCTGGTTTTGACGGGCATTTTGTAAGGAACACCTGAGCAGCTAAAATTTCCATTTTCTCGATCTTAGTTGGAATCTAAAAGACAGTTCTAAAACACTAGAAAGAACAAAAAGGTTCAAAATCGGGGGGTAGGCTAAACAAAGATAACTTATTACCTTTCTACATAACTTATTACCACACATACATAACAACTTAATTACTCATTCATATAAAGAAACAAGCAATATCTGATTAAAAGTTAACACATATATCGTTCATTCCATACCAAGCAATGTTTAGCATTATCATTACTACATTTTGCATAAATACCTTGTGGTTGAGCTTACCAAAATTTCAATAAACTTAAAATAAACAACATTTTGCATAAATCACAGCCATACCCAACAATGTACTACCACATATATCGTTCATTCCAGCTCTAACCATCAACCATATAACACTAAGGAGCTAAAACTAAACATCCTATATCACCAGCAAAACACAATCAAAAAGTACAGAATGAAACCAACCTCGGTCCACAACATGTCGCCAAAGACGAAACCCTCGAATTACTTCTCGGTAGCGCCCATTGCGACTCAAGCTCACTTATAATACTTTGTACAACCTATTAAAAACCCACAAATTTTACAATCAAATAATTTCTTCACTCCTAATCAAAAATGTATTATAAATTTATAAACCAAATACCTTCCTGAAATCACGAGATTGTGTAGAATCAAATATCGGCCACACTTTATCAAAATCCTAATTCAGCATCAAATTAATTAAAAAAACAATTAGATTAAGTAAATATAATTAGAAATGTAATCAAATTAATAAAAAAAAGAAGAATATTTACTTTAGGACCTCTGAGAGAGGATAAAATGAAGTAAAGAAGCTGTTCACCCAATTTAGGATTAGAGTGACGAAATAACCCGACCCGAGCAGCACCATTATTAGATGGATCAAGCCCTAATAATAAACAGTTTGTATACATCGCACTTTCTAATTCCGTTTCTCTCTCCTTTTCTCTGTCCATCGTCATCAACCAAACATATATATATAGATATAAGATTATATAGATATAGATAGATATATACAATCTGTCTCTTCTTTCTATATATATATAAATATATAGATATAGATATCACTTTACATCTACAGATTTTGATTTGATATATTTGGTTAAGAAAGATTAAATTTATGGTGGAGGTGAACAGAATGAGAGAAAGAGGTGAAGAGAATGAGAAGCAGAAAGAGAGAAAGGGGAACGAGAGTAAGGGGTAAAAGAAAGAGGGATATACAATTATTTTGATTTTGGGGAAAATTTTGGGCGGGATATAATGAAAAGTTAAAAGGTCAGGGGTGGGGAAAAAATTGGAAACTTAAATTTTAACAGATTATGACCGATATGTTATGACGCTTCTGAAAACGCGTCATCGATTTACTCGTAATGACCCTTATTTTATGACTTCTCACTTTGCGCGTCATCTATTAGCGTGGGTCATAAAAAGCGGGTCAAGGATAGCCCTGTTTGTAGTAGTGTTCTGTTATGTTTGAGAATGGTTGGATATATGATTCTGGATGTAATACTCACATGTCATGTAGTGAGAATTGTATGTTTAATTTGCATGATATCTCTGGCTTTGGGCTTACTGTTGGGCATCCCAATGGAACCCAAGCCAAGGTTTTAAAGATTGGTGACTTAAGATTAGGGAACAACATTGTTCTTTTTGGTGTGCTGTATGTGCCAGAATATTGTGTCAATTTACTTTCTGTGTATTGCTTGGCTAGAGATAGCAAGGTCTTTATTGGTTTTGATGAAAATAAGTGTGTTATACAGGACTTACAAACAAAGAAAGTGATTGGGAATGGTAATCAGAGTGGGGGACTTTACTTTTTCAAAAATGATTTTAAAGGTAACTTTGCTCTAAGTAACAATGCTAATTTTGAATGCCACTTGTCTACACAAGTTTGGCATAATAGGTTAGGTCACCCTGCTGACCCTGTTTTGTTCAAACTTAAAAGTAAATTGAATCTTGATGACATACTCTTTCTGCTCCTTGTGAAGTTTGTCACAGAGCTAAACAAACCAGAAACTCCTTTCCTTTAAGCATACATAAGATTCAGTCTCTTGGGGATTTAATTCATCTTGACTTATGGGGACCTTATAGAATCCAGAGTAGAGAAGGATACAAATCCTTTCTCACTATTGTTGATGATCATACCAGGGCTGTGTGGGTCTTTCTTTTAAAAAACAAGGATGACACTTATGACAACTTTGTCAATTTTTTCAATCTATTAAAAAATCAGTTTAATAAAACCATAAAGGTTGTTAGAAGTGACAATGGAAGTGAATTTATAAATCAAAGAATGATTTCTTTCATGAACCAAAATGGGATTCTTCATCAAACCTCTTGTGTTTATACCCCTCAACAGAATGGAATTGTTGAAAGGAAACATAGGCACTTGCTCAATGTTGCAAGAGCCCTTATGTTTCAGGGGGGGTTACCCTTGAACTTATGGTCTGATTGTGTGCTAACTGCTACCTATTTGATTAACAGGTTACCCTCTTTTGTCTTGTCTGGAAAGTCCCCATATGAGTTAATTTACAATAATGAACCTAATCTCTCCCATCTTAGAGCCTGTGGTTGTTTGTGTTTTTCCACTATCTTAAATAATGATGACAAGTTTTCTAGTAGGTCTGAAAAGTGCATTCTCATTGGATACTCCAATGAGAAGAAAGGTTATAAACTGCTCAGTTTGAATAATAAAAGAACTTTCTTCTCTAGGGATGTTAAGTTCTATGAAAATGTTTTTCCTTTAAAAATAATCAAGGAATCAAATAAAAGTGTCTCTTTTGACCAAAATAAAACTCTTTCTGATTCTCTTGACCCTGTTTTCTTTGACAATGACCAAACAACCATTGACTCACCTCAATTGTCCAATGATGAAGGGAGAATCATTGACACTGAAGGTGAAGGCAGAGGTAATGTTTCCTCTGGTAGTACTTCAGAATCTGCCAGGGAACATCAAACCACAGCAACACCTTTGGATGAATAAATTAATTCTGAGGACAACATTGATCTTGAACATGATGCTCCTACTCATAGGGACCTTGACCCTTCTACTCTTAGAAGGTCCAGTAGGGTCATCAAAACTCCCAAGAACTTTAAGGACTTTGTGCTTAATACTAAGACCAAACATAGTATCTCTAATTTTGTGTGTTATTCTAAGCTTAATTCTGAGAATGCTTGCTTTGTTTCTAATTTAAACAAGTTGTGTGAACCTACTTCTTATCATGAAGCATCCAAAGACCCACTTTGGGTAGATGCAATGAATAAGGAGATGGAAGCTCTTTATAATAACAAAACTTGGGTACTCACTGATTTGCCACCTAATAGAGAGCCCATTGGTTGCAAATGGGTGTATAAGATTAAGTATAAATCTAATGGTGATGTTGATAGGTATAAAGCTAGACTTGTTGCCAAGGGCTATAGCCAAAGACATGGCATTGACTTTGATGAAACTTTCTCCCCTGTGGTTAAAATGGTTACCATTAGATGCTTAATTACTCTTGCTGTTAGAAACAAATGGTCAATTTTTTAATTAGATATTAACAATGCATTTCTGTATGGTGATCTTGATGAGGATGTATATATGCTTCCTCCTCCTGGGTATCATTTTCAGTCTAATCCCCAGGTTTGTAAACTTGTCAAATCTCTCTATGGGCTGAAACAAGCCCCTAGAAAGTGGAATGAAAAACTTAATTGTGCTTTGATTGAGAATGGCTTTACTCAAAGCAAAAGTGATTATTCTCTTTACATTAAATCTGTTGGCAGTACTTTTATCGCTCTTCTTGTCTATGTTGATGACATTGCCATCACTGGAAACTGTCACATTGAGATTGATAAATGCAAAACTTTCCTGAATTCTAAGTTTTCTATAAAAGATCTTGGTAAGCTTAGATACTTCTTGGGTATTGAGGTCATTGATGTTGACAATGGCTTATGTTTATCTCAAAGGAAGTATGCTTTGGATCTTATTTCTGAGTTTGGGCTTCTTGGTTGCAAGCCTGCCCAGACTCCTATTGAACCAAATGTGGTCATCTTGAATGATCACAGTGATGACAAACCTATTGGTAATGTTTGTGAATATCAAAGGCTGGTTGGGAAACTCATTTACCTCACCCTGACCAGGCCTGGCATCTCCTATGCAGTACACATTTTGAGTCAATTCATGCATGATCCTCTTGAAGGTCATCTAAGGCTTGCAATGAGAGTGCTTAGATACCTCAAAGGATCACCAGGTAAAGGTATCCTCTTCAAAGAGGATACCAATCTCATTCTCTCTGCTTATGTAGATTCTGACTGGGCCAAGAGGATTACCACCAGGAAGAGTACCACTGGGTATAGTCTCTTTCTTGGGGGATCACTCATCTCTTGGAAAAGCAAAAAACAATCAACCATCTCCAGGTCTTCAGCAGAAGCTGAATTTAGGGCCCTTGCCAGTGTCACTTGTGAGATTATCTGGGTACTTAAAATCCTGGATGAATTTGGGATTAAAAGAGATATGCCCATTCAGGTTCATTGTGACAGTAAGGCTGCATTACAAATTGCAGCAAATCCAGTTTTTCATGAGAAAACTAAACACTTTGAAATTGATCTCTACTTTGTTAGAGAAAAAATTGGATATGGCATTATTGAAACTGTCAAAGTGAATTCTGAAAACAATTTAGCTGACATTTTTACAAAGGGTCTTACTTCTTCACAACACATCTCTTTGTGCAAGAAACTGGGGATGTTTGACATATTTGACAATCAAGTTGTGGGGGGTGTTAATTTACAACTTAATTGTATCTAACTTGCTTTATTTACTTGTTTAATATATGCAGGTTTTGTTACAAGGACTAATAGTGTCAAAAAGGGAAAGCTGGAGTGCAGGGACCAGTTGTGAAGATATAAGAAGATGAAGGGAGAAAAAGGGAAGTTGGCTGCCCTATATATTCTGGGTGTTGTTGATCTAGGTTTCTTTAACATTCTCTGCAGCCATTTTTGTGACCGTTATCAGTTTTCTTCTTCGATGTAATCTTATGGCAGAGTTTGTTCTAATTTTGATGTAATAATCTAAAACCTCTTAAACCTTTTAATCTTGGTCTGTAATCATGAATATTATTATTTATATTAATCTTTCAGTTACTTCGTTAGGGTTTGTTCTTAAATTATATATCAAAATCTATTAATTTCTACAGGGTGTTTTGTAGCAGAAATCAATACCAATGATTTAAAAAACCACAAGTCAAAAGTGTTTATCGTGGATCGTATGTCTATGACGATTTTCATAATAAACTTCCCTTTTCTAATCAGCAAAAAAGGAGATCTCGGAAAGAGTACGGTTGTTGATGTGTTCATCGCAAAAACAAGATCGAAAGTTGGCAAACCATTCGGTTTCGTCAGGTTCATCAAGGTTGCAAATGTGGAAAAACTACTCAATGGTTTAAATTCGATTTGGTTTTTTAATCTTAGAATGTTTGCGGCATTGAAAAGTATCCACGCAAGAAATCTCACAAACCATTGGAATCGAAGGGTGCAACTGATAAGGCGGATATCTCTCGCAATCCACCGCCAATAGCAAAGGATGGGGAAAAGGAATCTTATGCTGAGGTGCTTTCTGGGGTTAAAGGTAATACGAATTCTTCTTCTTCTAAGCGTAGAACTGTCAGAATTTACACTAATGATTTAGAGTCGGTGGGTAAGGTTTCTCATGATTTGTTACTTAAAATTAATAAGCCCGATAATATTCCCTATGTTAGACAATGGTTTCACGATGAAGATTTCGTTGATGTTGAGATTAGTTATGTTGGGGGTCGATGGATTTATGTCGTTTTTACTACGCCTGAAGCTAAAGACCTCTTTTTATCTAATGAGTCTCTTAAGCACAAGTTTTGTAGTGTTAAAGCTCCTTCCGTTAATTTTGTCCTGGATGAACGTATGGTGTGGGTTGAGATATGATCAGGTATCTCTAAAGGTGCATGGTTTGAAAGTAATTTCCAAGTTGTATTGGGATCATGGGGGAAATGCATTTTCATGACCTCTGAATGGGGTGAAACGTGTTCAATGGGAAAGGTATGTGTTCTCGCGCAATTAACTAGTTTTATCTATGAAGAGTTGAATGTCGTTTTGGATGATGAGACTTACGACATATGGATTAGAGAGGTCGTTGTTTGGGAACCCGATATTTTGAATATATCTTCCTCGGCCACAGGTTTGGACAATGGTATTGATTTGGAGAACTCACTTAAAGGTAACTATGAAAGTGATGACAGATCAGCTAGAAGTGCTCTTTTTGATTAGGATCTTTGTAAAGATCATTCTGATGGTGCTTGTGGTAATGATGCTATTGAAGATAATGTGGATGTTATCCTCTCGAATAAGGTTTCTTTGGAAGCTAATCAGAATCTTAGTATCCCAGAAGTTGTAGAAGAGTTATCCTCTCTTGAAAAAAGTAGTGATGCGGAAGAACGACCGACTCATCATAATAATGGTTTGGATGATCATGATGTTTTTCTGCTCAACAGGTTATTACATTAAGATAAGTGTTAGGTTAGGACTGTTAAAGTGGTGATGCGGAAGAACGACCGGCTCATCATAATAATGGTTTGGATGATCATGATGTTTTTCTGCTCAACAGGTTATTACATTAAGATAAGTGTCAGGTTAGGCCTGTTAAAGCTGATGCAAATAAGAATTTTAAGGCTTCAAATAAGGCATCACCAAAGCAAGATCAATCTATTAATGAAGTCGCCGACATCAGAAACAGGAACAATATGTTGGTGCACGTCTTTCGGTGACAAAAGCATTCTAGATGTGATACGTATTTTGAATACAAGTCTTGTAATTTATATTGGAAATTACCGTAGAGATTTTTGAGCTAGCTTATCTCAACCCTTTGGTAGAGATTTTTGAGCTAACTTTTCTAGTTATTTTTATATTCGGTGGGTATTTAGTTATAACGTTGAAGTTATAGCTAGCACTTAGCTAAGTGCCGAAGATCCGTTCGTGTGTACGAGTCTTTAGAGGAGTTCCTACACTTGGGCTCTAGTACGTGACGGAGTTCTCGTCTCCGGGTTTCTACAAAGAGGTTAGGTTTCTTTCTTTGTTTATATATTTATTTATTAGTTGGTTATATTGCATGCATGATAAATCGTAATTAGGGAATTAATTAGTTAATTGTTTTATTAACTTATTCCGCATATATAATTAGTTAGGTTAATTAATTATTGCAAAGTAAATTAAACTAGATTAATTTATTTGCTTAATTAATTAATCGTAACTAATTAGGATGTTCATGTTTTATTAAAAGGTTTTTAATTAAACGATTTTTGTTAAAATTAGGGTCTCGAATTCGAACCCCCTTTCCAAGGGGAATTCGAATTCGACTTCACATATAATTAGGGTTTCGAATTTTGGCAACCCTTTTCAAGGGAAGTTGAGTTCGACTATGATTAATTAAATTGAATTTTAATTATTTACACTATAAACCCTAAGTTTTGAATAAACTAATTTGAAGTCCTTTCAAATTATGAACATCCATTTTAGATACAAAGAGTTGTATAGTTAATAAAATCCCAACAGTGGTATCAGAGCGCAGGCTCATGCATGGTATAATCACTAATAGAAATACAATTCATTAGGTTTATCGAATTGTATATAATTGGTTGAATTAACCCGTATGTGCGTACCGGGTCGGTTCACCCATGTGACTACTATAATAGTTTGTTTTTATTGTATGCCTATGTACATGCACCCATAGCCATGACCGTAGTCACTAAAGAGATAATATAGGATATTGTTATGCGTAAACCCCTCTGTTAGTCCATACGTTTTATTAGTAGTGATCATGTTTGATTGTTTCTCAAGTTTTAATTTTCAAATGAGATTGAAATAGTATGTGTTTTATTTTCGCGCCCCTCCCCCTTTGGCTTTTGCCCACTCCCCTTCCGTTTTCTCCTGTCTTCTTCCCCTTTCCGTTCCCGCCTCCCTTGTTTTTTTTCATTCTTGCCCTCGCCCTGCGTTGCCCTCCTCCCCCCGGCCCCCTCTCTGCGCCCGCCCTCCATTTCGAGCTTATTTATATTGATACTAGTTGTCGAAGTAAGTGGGAGCTGGATAACGGATCACGAAAATAGTAGACGTAGTAACTTGCTTTAAGTAGGAACTACATGTAGAATTATGGACTAGTTTATGCATGCGGATATATATGTATTAATATGGTTTAAATGATGCATGTTATTTTAAACCCTAGAGATTAAAGAACATATATAAATTAGTTTTAATGGGAAACTTGTTTTTAGAATTAAAACTAAAATGAGTTTTATAAAATAGAGATTTTGAGAAACTAGAAATAAAGTTTTACGAAATGAATCAAAATTAAGAAAGAGTTTTAATTTTCATGCATTATTTGTGTGTGTTGTTCTTTTATGCCTTAGACGTCACACATATTTCGTAGAACTTAATAGGTTAAAGTTGTTAACTTGAGTAGGTGCAAGTAATTTGTTTTGAATGCATGTGAAACAAATTGTCATTAGGCTAATTTATTAGTCTAAACTATTCTACCCTTATAAAGAAATCCCTATCATCCTATGAGAAGCACCCGACCGTATACGCTCCCCGTTGCTCTGGACGGTTGAATAGGTGGTCCTTCATGTCTGCCCATCCCAGTTACCGGACATGGACAACCACACGCCACCATATAGGCAGATTTTGCTAGGTTGCTCTGGACGGTTGCCTAGGTACTAGTCGGCAAGGATGAGACTAAACATGCCGTTGGATCAAGGAGTGATCAAAGTCTCATTAAGAGTCGTAATGTACGATCGGTTGCAAACCGGCCTTATTGATAACACAAACATGAGTATTTTGCCCATCCCAGTTACCGGATACACGTGATGTGGGACTCAATTTGGTTCTTTAAGCTTTAACTAATAAAAAAGATTTTTAAATATTTATTTTGAAATCTTGGGTAGCTATACTAGTTAAAGATAAATATCAATTGCTAAAATGAGAACCTAGTTTAATTAGTAAACTCCGCTAGTTGTTAAATGTTATTTGAATTATCTTACTAATATCTTTGCTAGATAATGAGAAGCTAAATGAGAGCGACTTCAATATCTAACCCGAGATTTATTCTTGAGGCTTGAGATGAAGTTCCATTTTCTTGACATTGTCTCCGATAACAAATACACTACTGCTATCTTGTATTCTCTAGTAATACGATGAGCAAAGTGAGATTGTTTATTTATCTTGTGATTACAATATACCTTTTGATGATCAAAAGGAGTCGAGCATTTGAAAGCTCACTTCATGGTTAGAAAGTTTTACCGTGTTCGAGAAGCAAGCTTACTAGAAAGCCATGTTAATATTGCATGCGATAAGACATTCTATGTAACCTTATGAAGCGAGTACATGGATAAATCACAACAACTTATATCACCTACGCATATGAAGTTTGGGACGAATTTAAATTCACCGACCAAACCTTACGAGCATATTCAATGTGCCAAGGTGAAATAAGAGTGTGTTAAGTTGCATCAAGATTTGAAGGCAACTAATGGAGCTATGCTAGGCAAAGCTCTAGTTGTGATAAGTATGGAGAAGTCAAGAAACCCGATAGAAGGTACAAGAGGTAGAGTGAAGTACAAGTGTGTTTTGTTCTCACGATGACATTTCTTAATCCAAGAAAGGGAACAAGAAGAGTTCTTACAAGATACTACCTATAACCAATGTGGTTTAGATAGGTTATTTGGAAGCGGGCAATATTGACTATCTTATTAGCAAGATTATGTCGAATAAAAGTTTCGCTAAGCAAAGTATCTAAATTGATTATATGTTTTCCTAAGATGGATGACACTAGGTGTCAACCTAAGATTTGTTGAGTTGCTCAATATCGGAAAAGAGGTAGGAAATGCAAGACTCTAGATTCCAGAATCACAACCTTGAAGAGCATGTCAGATTTTACTTAAGTGATTGAATGTTGATCTAGTCTTGTCATTTGAACGAGAATTGTTCTTGGTCATTGGAATGTCGTATATACAAAGTTTTGGATATTTATATTCGAAATTTTCTTAAGTATTACACTTAGTTGTTTTACTTATATATATATAACGTCATAAATTCCTACTCCGTTGATAATCAAAGTTTATTTTGGATCATAAGCGTGAAAATAGGAATGCCTCGCATTTCGTTTGTCTTCACTATTGAAACATACAAGGTATGGTTCAAGATGATCTAAAGTAGCTTCATCCCTTTTTGGTTAAACCTTATTCCAAGTAGTAGAAGGTTATATGTTATGGCATTAATAAGAATTATCTTGTTTTATGTCTAACAAGTAATGATTCGTGAATCGATCAAGAGTTAGCCTTGATTGATAAGTATCTTCATGGTTTCCACGATAAGTGAAACTTATCAAAATCAAGGGTTGCTAGAATTCTTAGATTCAGTAGGAGCGGTGTAGATCTTGAAAGGTTTCAAGAGACACGAATCACAACCTTCTTAAGATGATTAACCATTACGCGTGGTGGGCCTTAGAGTGTGAGCTCAGAGGCGCAGCAGATTTAGGTTAAACCGAATATCTACATGTTGGATTAGTAGGTGTTAATCGAAAGATCCATATAAGTGTTGATTGAAAGCTTGTAAAGTTGCAAAGCATTCGAAGTCAATAAGATTGATTTCTGAATCCAACTTAAAGCTTGTCTTGAAGTAACAAGATACTAATTGCCCTAAGCTCATAAGTTAGCTATGAGTTTTAAGCAATAAAAGGTCACCATAAGCGAGGACGATAAATGGTGCAACCTAAAGGTTATTCTAAACCTTTAAATAGTATCTTGAGATATGATCGGAAAACTTCAAATCATCAACAATCCGAATGTGCTCTTTAGAAGCATAATGGATTAACGCGTCTTTATTGGTTAATATAAACACAATTGAGGTATTGTGTATAGACTTGGAATTTAATCTATGAATGTTAGTTCGAGTAAGATTACATGATAGTATCTAGAAATTATCTCTAGATAAATGTTCACTTTAGATGAACTCCATGACATCATTTGAGTAGCTGCTCAAAGTGAAACTTCAAAATTTTATGAGAAAGTTACTCATGAAATGAAGTTTCTCGGCTATGTCATGATTCATGTATATAATTCAAATAAGTTAGATAGCTTCTCTAAGCTATATTTCGAGATCCAAGAATCTTGGATTGTCGATAGGCGGAAAGGAATAAATTCCTTATGGACGGAAGAGATATATGAGTTTTTCATAAAAGCTCCTTGATAGTAGTCCATTATTGGAATTATATAATATATCGTCCCTTTAGAGGCATATGGAAACGTCTTGTGGGATATATGATATTTTATCATATCATATTTACGAGATGCTTGCGACACGCTTGAGAGAGATCGCGTGGATATTCTAAAAGGTTCAATACAAGTGATGGATTAAGCAAGACCCCTAAGGGAAAGGCATATTCTTGGTTAATGTGAATTGACTAAGAGTTTGGGGTTAGGTTTGCTGATTAATCACGTTGTGATAAAATTTTAGTATTTGGATATTGGAACCTATCGGAAGTGTTAAAGAGAACAATGACATTCTTATTCTTACGCTCCGAGTTCTATATTTGCATGCTTAAAACCAATCTATGAGTCATGAAAATGATTCTAAAACATTGCCCATTACCGATCATTGATTACGGGAGTAATAATGAATAAAGGTAATTGTGAACGATGATATATTATTTGCGTTGTGTAAATAATGTGTATAGAGGTACAATCATTTCACAAGTATTCAAGAGAGAGAGTTGAATATTGGGATAAGACCCATTCCTCAAGTAATCATGTGGATCATGTTGACATGCATGAATCTTGAGAAGTGGTAGTGTCTAGTTGTCCTTCGACTTGAGACGCATAGGCGTGTCCTGGAGTACGTAGTCTCATGCTTTGATTCAGTACCGAACCTGGAACTTAACCGACAGTAGTATGGGTTGTTTTGGGTGTGAGATGAAATAAGGAAGGGACGTATGTTGTCAAGAAAGGATTTGTTCGCCACAAAGTTGGAAAGATATCACGCGGCCACTCGATGAAACGAACTGATAAAGTGCATAGCCATGCCCCGAGTACATTACTTATGAATGTGTTTCTAAGTAATCGTATTTTGGATTGTTTCACTTCTTTTCGGTAGATCGAGCAATATGTCGAGTTATATGAGCGTCGCTTGATCCGTGCCTCATGACTCGATGTGATATCGGAAACATATAGGGAGGATTAGACATTGTACCAAAGCATTAAAAGAGTTTAATGTACAACATCTAGAAGTTGATGTTGGTTCCCGTCACAGAATTATATTCATACATATTTGGGGGCATCGTCGTGTTGCTAGACGAACGTTCGGTGTCAGTATACTTGACGTATGTTGGGATGATCCTCATATTGGACATATCCTCAAGTGGGAGTGTTGAAATTATGAGAATATTCCAATATATTTATACGGCCTCATATCTATGAACCTTTAGGGTCGCACGCGAAGAATGAGGAGGGCTTAGTTGAACTTCATATTAATAACAAATATCCATTGTAAAAGATAATAACTAGAAGTTTCTAAAAATAGTTTTTAGAAAGTTTCCAAAAATAGATTTGGAAATGACGAGCGGGTCGAACCGGGTCGAAATTGGATCGGGCACCTAAGCACCATGAGTCGACCCATGGGTCCCACACTAGGTCGGCCACGAGAAAGGGGAAAAAGGAAAAAGGATGTTTCCTTGTCCCACATTGATTGGGATAAGGAAACCTAAGAGTTTTCTATTCTTATAAATAGAGACCTAAAACCCTTTTTTCCATTCAATTCTCTCTTCTCCCTTGGAAGCTTTGGTTCGAAAATCTCAACCCTTTGGTAGAGATTTTTGAGCTAGCTTTTCTAGTTATTTTTATATTCGGTGGGTATTTAGTTATAACGTTGAAGTTATAGCTAGCACTTAGCTAAGTGTCGAAGATCCGTTCGTGTATACGAGTCTTTAGAGGAGTTCCTACACTTGGGCTCTAGTACGTGACGGAGTTCTCGTCTCCGGGTTTCTACAAAGAGGTTAGGTTTCTTTCTTTGTTTATTTATTTATTTATTAGTTGGTTATATTGCATGCATGATAGATCGTAATTAGGGAATTAATTAGTTAATTGTTTTATTAACTTATTCCGCATATATAATTAGTTAGGTTAATTAATTATTGCATAAGTAAATTAAACTAGATTAATTTATTTGCTTAATTAATTAATCGTAACTAATTAGGATGTTCATGTTTTATTAAAAGGTTTTTAATTAAACGATTTTTGTTAAAATTAGGGTCTCGAATTCGAACCCCCTTTCCAAGGGGAATTCGAATTCGACTTCACATATAATTAGGGTTTCGAATTTTGGCAACCCTTTTCAAGGGAAGTTGAGTTCGACTATGATTAATTAAATTGAATTTTAATTATTTACACTATAAACCCTAAGTTTTGAATAAACTAATTTGAAGTCCTTTCAAATTATGAACATCCATTTTAGATACAAAGAGTTGTATAGTTAATAAAATCCCAACAAAGGTGATATAGAAACCGTGGGTTATCTTGAGGGATTTCGCACCTCAACATATCCTTAGTCAATCTCGTTTCGACGGTCCGACAAACGAGGGCGACCTGATCTTACACAATCGTCTTCCTGCGTTATGTCTCCATCTACGCCTCTGGCTACTGATCTAAAACTTGCTGAAGGTTCTTGTTCTACGTGGCTTGATTATGTTGGTCCTCTAAGGGTCATTCTCTGTCGCGCAATTACATAAGTGGAAAGATTATTTTCCTAGTGATTTTAAGATTTGGAGATATTATGGTAGCGTCAAGGAAACTGTTCTCCTTCACAGTGCTTTAAAGAGACGAACAAAGGATGTCGGTTAAATCTCTTTGCATTTGTGGTATGATGCAACGAGTGTTCGGCTTTGTTCATGGGAATACATTAATAACCATACTCCTACCACTACCACCGCCACCGCCACCTCCAACCGCCGCTGCCGCCGCCTTATGCGATCCGGGGAAGGATATGGTAGTCCATCCTGCCCCTTCGCTCTTTCCGCAGTGGGGCAGAGCAAGCGGGTACGAAGGGGGGAAAAGGAAGAGAAGTGTTCATGCCGGCCTTATGCGGATACACCTCGAGTTGCCAATAATGCACAATATGATAGTTTCCATATACGTTGTAAAATATAATACTTTTTCTTTTTTGTTTGTTGCAATTATACATATGATTGCAATGCAGGGCGATGGTGGTAATGTGGTGATAGCGTTGACGGCAGCAGTGGCGGTCGACAGGTAGTGGTGGCGACAGTGATGATTTGATTATTAATGTGAAAAGGGGTAGTATGGTTATTTTAAAGGTTGAATTTCTATATTGTAACACATTTCACTAAGGATAATTTAGGTAAAACATAGATGTAATGGTAGAATACAATTTAAAATTGAAAGGCAAAAATGCCTTTTTAAATCATAATTTTTATTGAATATTGTGGGGGTGGTGGAGGGATATTAATGTGTGAAAGATTAGACAGTTAATAGTTAATACGTTGATCAAAATATTTAATAATGCTATTAATAGTTTTCTTTGATCATTCAGTCTACTAGACATAAGATAACTCTACCAAACAATATTAATCATCTTTGTTGATTTATAACCATCTTTTAATTTAAATTAGATTATGGGTATGTTTTACAAGGGTAATTCCCTCAAGTTAGGGGTAGCTTGAGGGGTTAAGTTGGAGGATTATCGACCATTGGATTAAAATCAATGGTCAAGATTCAATTATCATTTTTGAATCTTGGCTCTTGATTTTAATCTCAGGGTCAAAATCATCCCAATTTTACCCCTCAAGTTACCCTAACTTGAGGGGATCTCTACCCGTTTTACAATGGGTTTTTGAGGGGTTCTTAGAAGTTTAAAGGTTGTTTGTTTTAGAATAGGGTTTTTGAATGTTATCTTAGAAGTTTAAAGGTTGTTTGTTTTAGACGACAGAATTACTATGTTAGAAAAATGAGCTAGCAAGGTGTTAGACGCGGAGAAGACAATTACAAAAATCTAGAAATTAAACAATACAATATACTCTAAATTTGTCCTGAGACATTAATTGCAAAAACTAAAAAGGAGTGGAAATAAGTTTTTATATAATAAAAGGAAGTGTTGGTAGGTTGTAATCAGCATAGGGACAGGGTATTTTGCAAGACATGTCATCAAATCCTTGTACTTCAAGTGGTTTAGTTTTAAAACCCTTCTATAATTCACCCTTTTGATTGAAAACTCAAGATCAAAATGATGAGTTATCGATACACAGATATATTATCCCTTCTTGTTGCTGTTTTAGCCGCCACACAATTTCTATCATCGAATCTAGAGTATGTTAACCATTTCATTGAAGAGTTTAAGGATATCACATTATTTCCAATATCGATTATTATTAAGTTAGATGGTCATCACAACCACCATCATGGCGAAAAGGCCAAGAAATTCGACATATGTGATGATTTTCCGCGTGATTCTGTGCCTCCTGATACCAATACCACGACGACCTTTTGCGTTGATCGTAATGGATGTTGCAATTTTACGACTGTTCAGTCAGCAATTGACGCAGTTATCACGAACAACCCAAAAAGAACTCTCATGTGGATTAATAACGGCATTTACTTGTAAGTTCTTGTCTAGCTCTTATGATATACTACATCTTTTTATTTGTCACCTATTCTTTCGTCTTTCTATTTCAACACATTGGCCGGTGAGCAATTTGTAAAAATATAAAGCTTTCCATAAGTATAAGTTAAACCTCTTTTGGAACATTTATAACATTTTAGTATATTACACAAAGAGAAAGATCTTTTTACAAAATGGTATGTGAATTGAATAAACATATCATCATAATAGTATATTGACTTACTCGTTATGTCGAATTTTAGTGAAAAGGTAGTAATCCCGAAGACGAAACCAAATATAACGTTTCAAGGGCAAGGATATACTTCGACAGCAATAGTTTGGAACGATACGGCTAACTCATCGCATGGCACATTCTATAGTGCCTCCGTGCAAGTATTTTCTACAAATTTCGTAGCTAAAAACATTAGTTTCATGGTATGTATGCAAGACTATAACAACACATTCAAATATTATAGTAACAAGATTGGGTACCTCGTGGAAAATAACTTTAGGTACGCTTGTTATTTTAGTAACACGATTTTTTTAAAATGATGAATTTTTTTTTTTTGATCAATGCTAGAATGTGGCTCCGATACCTAAACCAGGAGACGTCGGAGCGCAAGCAGTAGCCATTAGAGTAGGAGGAGATCAAGCTTCATTTTGGGGGTGTGGATTTTTTGGAGCACAAGATACACTTCATGATGATAGAGGTCGACATTACTTCAAGGATTGTTATATTCAAGGTTCTATTGACTTCATTTTCGGCAATGCAAAATCGCTATATGAGGTACGGCCAAAAAAGAAACAAAACTAGATAGAAAGTTTGATTAAAAGACACTCGTATATATGGTTTTGCATGTAACGTAAAATATGTAACCGTACTTCAAAAATAAGTTATTTTATATTGTCTAAAAAAGTTTTAAAAGTTTATTTAGTTGAAAGAAAAACAAAACCACCACCAAGATGGCCTAAGTTAGAATTTCTGTTTTCTCATGTGAGGTGATCTCAACTTCGAAACCTTCTTAGATAAATATCTAGTCAAGAAATTGGTTCAGAAATGGCCAAGGAATATACCTCGGTTAGACTATGTACGCCTATGTCAAATATTGGTACCTATTTATATTGTAATTAATGTAAATGCATATCGTAGTTTTATCTAGTGATCGACCAAGGCCATTAGAGTCGTTTTGCATAATTGGGTAGATTTGTGTAGGATTGTCAATTGATCTCAATGGCACCACCAGTACCGGTAGGACAAAAGAGCATAAATGGAGCGGTAACAGCACACGGAAGAGCATATGCGGAAGAAGACAGTGGGTTTGCGTTCGTGAGATGCAGCCTCGGTGGTACGGGAAGGATATGGTTAGGGAGAGCATGGAGGCCTTTCTCTAAAGTTATATTCGCTTTCACGTATATGACTGACATAGTTGCGTCTGAAGGCTGGAATGACTTTAATGACCCCACACGCGACCAGTAAGTATATTATTATTGCATTTGGATACATTTTCGGTATATAGTAAAAAATTTGATGGTCTGTTTTGATCGATCGATATAATGACAGGAGTATATTCTATGGAGAGTATATGTGCACGGGTGATGGAGCAAATACATCAATGAGAGTTCCCTATGCCCAAAAGCTCAATGACACACAAGCCTCTCTTTTTCTCAATGCTTCTTTTATTAATGGTGACCAATGGTTGCAAACATAAATTGTATCAATTATTTGCCCCCCAAAAAAAATGTTATTTCATTCAACATATTACAACGTTTTAATTTGTATGTTTGAAATACTACATTTCTTACTTCTTTTGAACCACAAATTTAAAAAAGAAGCCCAACTAGCTAGGCACTAGCTAGAAACTAAAAGGAGACAAAATTATACAACCATATATACTACAAACCAGAAATCAAAATTACACCATTAACTTTAAAAAATGTTATTCATTTTTACCGATGCAAAATCTAATGAAAAATCGTAGCTTAAGTGTCACAACAAATCCTTAAATAGTTTTGATTTACATAAATAGTTTAGATTTACATTTACACGCATACGTACACACTACGGGTGATGACCCAAACAAAGAAATGATGATCTGACCATAACTTCGATCGACTAAATGCAATTAAAAATTGATACTCTTATTAACCCGAATGATAACATGGTCGAACGGGGTTCAGATTGTAGCTTTCGATTAATGTTTCGATCTTTTGTCTACCTTTGACGGTTACCAATTTTATGTTACAAATAACTAACTATGATACATTACTTGCTAGTCACTATATTTGTTAAACTTTTTGGTATATAAGTAACGTGAAGTATGTATTTCTATTATATGTAGAAGTATTTTGTAAGGGAAATGATAAATGTATCACAGAAAATGATAAATATACCACATTGTACAAACTTCACAACATATTTGTACAAATATGTTATGCTTAGTTGTGGTAGATTTATTAATTTTTGTGGTACGAATATTAGCTCCCATTTTGTAATCATATCTAAAGTATTTGCAAAATATAAAATGTGAAGTTTATACAAGTTTTTGTTGAAAAAAAAACTGCTTATTTACACGGGATAAAGCGTGTGACTGCTTTAGTCACGTATTGACCCGAAAATCACTAATACATGATACCGATTTCAGTCTCATATGTACTTGTACAATTCCGTTATTTTGAATATTTTCTTGATATTTTTCCTAATTACTACCAAAAATAAATACCGATCTCGATAATTCGATATCATTTTTCGATACCAGAATCAAAACAATACTATGACTCAACCAGTAATTCTGCTCTTATCTACCAATAAACTAAAACAGGATTGAGATGTTCTTGAAACGACACGTGGCGTAATCTTTGATCGACATGTGTCCTTTTAATTTATTTATTTTTATTAAATTAGCTTTTTTAATTATATATAGATTCAATTTCCTTATTAGACTTGTAATTAAACTCTAACTCTTGACTTATAAATAAAAAACACATTATAACCTTATTTGTTTGATCGTTTTCTCATTAATAAAAGTGTCTCTTTTTCTTTCTCAATTTTTCAACTCCTATTACTTATATTACTTATAATAATAAGTTATTAACATGAAGACTCCAAAATTTGAGTTTACGATCCGAAATCACAAGGCTATTTGCTGTCATCCACTATGCTTACAAGTTTCGATTTTGATGTGATATTAAAAATTTAAGGTAAATCCAAAACTTTAACTAAACATATATTATATTTATCATTACTCATTACCTTTTATTATAACTTCGCTTCGATCATCGGTTTACTTTAACCACAATTTATTTCATACTCATGAATCATGTATAAGGCATATTTGAATTTTTCTTTATGATACAATCTATATAGCTAACGTACATCGTACGGGTATTATGACTAGTTAATTTATATAAATATAGGTATGATGACACGAAATACAAGCCCAATAAAACTATATGTTAATATACATCATCCAAAAAAAAGAGAGCCCAAAAAGCCCAACTAAAACTAGGGTTTAATGAAACCATAACCTATTATACCTATCACCATTTTTCATTCTCTTCTTCGCCCCATCTCTCTTTATCATACACCGCCGGAGCAAATCCCCTCACAATCTCCATCAATGGCGCCAAAGCAAAGAACCCCACATGCCTGCCGTAACCCAGATCTCATCAGAGGTGTAGGCAAGTACTCAAGGAGCAAGATGTATCACAAAAGAGGTTTGTGGGCCATCAAGGCCAAAAATGGCGGCACTTTCCCTACCCACCCGAAAAAGGCGGCTGAAGCTTCGGCCGCCGTCAAGCCGCCTAAGTTTTACCCGGCTGATGATGTTAAGAAACCCCTTGTTAATAAGCGTAAAGCTAGACCCACCAAGCTCAGGTTTGTTAAGTTTGTGTTTTTGTTAATATAGATATAGAAAATGTATGTAATGTTTTTTCGTAGTTTTTGATGAAACGGTGTCGTTTTGTTTGTGGGTTTTGCAGGGCAAGTATTACTCCTGGAACAGTGTTGATTATTTTGGCTGGTAGGTTTAAGGGGAAAAGAGTTGTCTTTTT
>CM067167.1:235127539-235155039 GCA_034093135.1 Erigeron breviscapus | reverse complement strand
CACTTGGGTGTCGTTTTCTCCGCTAATTCGGTTATCATCGTACTTGGACCAAATGCCATTGAACTTGGCAACTTGGGCTCGAATCTTCCTCCATTTGGACGTCATCTGGTTCTTGTTTCTATGATATTCCACTTGTGCATTGTAGTTCTCAATCACCGTGTCCCAGAAATTGTCACCCGTTCGATCATTCCCAAAAACTGGATCCTCAGACGCATCGAGCCAACACTCGGTCAAAATCTTCATCTCGTACTCGGTCCAAGATTTCTTCGAGTCAAGCGATGGCTCGACTGCAGCTCCCTTTTTGCGGTTCGCCATTCGTTTTACTTTCCTTTTTGGTTGGGAAGGCTCGGGTGCATCGACTGGTGGTGGCTGTGGTGCGGCTGGTGGTGGCTGTTGTGGTGGTTGGGGTGCGACTTGTGGTGGCGGTTGGGTTGAGGGGTGTTGTTGTTGGGATAGCCATTGTTGATAGTTTAGCCATTGTTGGAATTGATAATCGTTTGGTGATGGTATGTAGGGTGGATATTGTGGTGTGGATGGTGACGTGTGAGATACTTGAGATGGAGCCGACGAGTTGATGGGCGAGTAGTTAAGCGCCGCGTTAAAGAAATCGTCACCCCGTTGATTGCTAAAGTTCCTAGACATTTTGTATGGTGAAGATGGGTGTTGTTTTGGAGAAGATGATAGATATAGATATATATATATATGATGTGTATATAATATATATATATATATATATATGTGTACAGATATAGATATATACAAAATGTATATATGCATGCTTTGGAGAAGATGGGTCTGGCCAACATGACCGTTTGTATGCATGCATGTATGGGGCGGTCAATGTGACCGTTTGAACCCAACGGCTACATCAAATTCAAATTTAGTCCAATTAAAAAAAAGAAAAAAAAACAAACATTTGTATCTCGTCTCTGTGGGAACGGGTAGGCTGAAAACGAACGAAGGACGAGTCACACCTAGTGGTGTGCACTCGTCCTCCAGGCTTGGACGAGCGGGGGAACGAGCCATAACGAGGGCACTGTGACTACTCTAAGACCCCAAGAAACATCATTCCTTTTTTCTTTTTCTTTAAGTGTATGCTTGACAAATATGATTGAAACTGTAGTTGGAACTAGACCTGGAGCCAAAAGCTAAATTGGAATGGTTCATGCCTTCAAAGTATGCGACAATCACTTTCTCAAGGAATAGTCTAAGGCCGGTTAGAAAGCCATCTATCGGAAGCAAGGGGCAGGTTTGAGAAAAGGAGTTAAAAGATCCGATGGTTTTTTAACGAATAAGACCCAGACTCTTAGGGCTTTTTAGATTTTAAGTCCGGATGTTTTTCTCATTACCCTATTCAAACAAAGCTTTATTTTTTTTTAAATAAATCTATTTTTAGGGCATTAATCTTAAAAACTCCTTACCAAGCTTATTCTAAGAAATTTTCTAAAAGGTCTTCAAACCTTTATTGGAAAATATCCTACTTGTTTATCCAATAGAACTTTTGGATTAGGCAATGACACATCCATCACTAATATTCATTGATTATCACTAGCATTTTACCCGCACAATGCGGCGGTGGTGGTGGTAACGCGGTGTGGTGTTGGCGTCGGTGTGGTGGTGGCGGTGGTGGTTGGTAGTGGTGGTGGCGTGACGGGTGGTGGCGGTGTGGTTATTATTGTAAAAATAATTAATGTAAAAGGGGTAGTGTTGTTATTTTAGAAGTTATTAAGGGTATTATAGGTATTTTAAGTGGAGATGTTTAAATTAATAAAGAAAAATGAGAGATTAATTAATTTATTAAGGTTAGAATGGTCATTTCGCATGAGGACATTTTTACGAGAGAGAGTGTTGAAAAGTGTTAGCAAAGAGAGTATGATAATTTTTATAAAGTAGTAGAGATAAACATCTTAAAATACAAATTGGGGTTATGTCTACCTATATCATTCCATCAATTTGGTCAGTATAACTTGCCTAATAAACTTAACATTATAGCCTTCTAAATAAATCACCCAATCTATCTATACTCCTTTATAAAAATTATCACACCCCCCATTTTTAGAAATAGTTACACAATAGTTACATACGAAATTACTAAATTACCCTTAATAAACACCCACTATGGAAAGAGTTTTTATAAAATACCAAATTTGCATTTAATGAATTAATTTACACTCTAAACCTTTATTTTAATAATTAACACTTTAAGCCTTTATCTTCTAAAAATTTCCACTATCACAATTACATCAACCTACACCACTTGAATACCGCCACCACCACCAATAGTACCATCACCGACACCACTAGACCGCCTTCCCCACCACCGCCGCCGCATTGCGCGGGTACCATGCTCGTACTCCTTTATAAAAATTATCACACCCCCCATTTTTAGAAATAGTTACACAATAGTTACATACGAAATTACTAAATTACCCTTAATAAACACCCACTATGGAAAGAGTTTTTATAAAAATTATCACACCCCCCATTTTTAGAAATAGTTACACAATAGTTACATACGAAATTACTAAATTACCCTTAATAAACACCCACTATGGAAAGAGTTTTTATAAAATACCAAATTTGCCTTTAATGAATTAATTTACACTCTAAACCTTTATTTTAATAATTAACACTTTAAGCCTTTATCTTCTAAAAATTTCCACTATCACAATTACATCAACCTACACCACTTGAATACCGCCACCACCACCAATAGTACCATCACCGACACCACTAGACCGCCTTCCCCACCACCGCCGCCGCATTGCGCGGGTACCATGCTCGTACTCCTTTATAAAAATTATCATACCCACCATTTTTAGAAATAGTTACACAATAGTTACATACGAAATTACTAAATTACCCTTAATAAACACCCACTATGGAAAGAGTTTTTATAAAATACCAAATTTGCATTTAATGAATTAATTTACACTCTAAACCTTTATTTTAATAATTAACACTTTAAGCCTTTATCTTCTAAAAATTTCCACTATCACAATTACATCAACCTACACCACTTGAATACCGCCACCACCACCAATAGTACCATCACCGACACCACTAGACCGCCTTCCCCACCACCGCCGCCGCATTGCGCGGGTACCATGCTCGTACTCCTTTATAAAAATTATCATACCCACCATTTTTAGAAATAGTTACACAATAGTTACATACGAAATTACTAAATTACCCTTAATAAACACCCACTATGGAAAGAGTTTTTATAAAATACCAAATTTACCTTAATGAATTAATTTACACTTTAAACCTTTATTTTAATAATTAACACTTTAAGCCTTTATCTTCTAAAAATTTCCACTATCACAATTACATCAACCTACACCACTTGACACCGCCACCACCACCAATAGTACCATCACCGACACCACTAGACCGCCTTCCCCACCACCGCCGCCGCATTGCGCGGGTACCATGCTCATTAAATCCTTTGGAAAAGCTTGTAACCTTTCACAGAACACTCTCAATCATGGTTATAAAGATCCCATTACTAATGGCGCGTGGTGACCCGACCAGTAAACTGGTATCTCGACCTGACTATTTGCAGCGATTATCGCTGCAAATAGTCGTGTACTTATCCGTACACTGTTGACTTTGACAGTCAACAGTGTGTTTTGTCCTTATCGACTATTTGCAGCGATTATCGCCGCAAATAGTTTGATAAGGACAAAACTCCTTTTTGCTTTTATGCTATATATGTATGATGCAGGATTCATTCATCGCATTTTTCTTTCATTTTCATTCATTCTGCATTTTCCTTTCATTTTCAGGAACTCGTTATCGCTGCATTTTGCTTTCATCTTCGCATTAAGTGTACGTCCTTTTTGGTTTCATTCTTTCATTTTCATTCATTCTCGCATTTTTCTTTCATTTTCATTCATTCTGCATTTTTCTTTCATTTTCATTCATTCTGCATTTTCCTTTCATTTTCATTCATTCTGCATTTTCCTTTCAGTTTATGTATATGTATATATAGTTCAGATGGATTTTGAGTGTTTATGGGGAGAAATGGGTGCGGAAGATTTTGAGTTTCACTTAGAAGAACCTGATGAAGAATTTGAGACGCCGGAGACGGCCCCTCATTTTGACTACGACGCTAGGCTTTCCACACCGATGAGGTATAATTAAAGGGATTTTATATGTGTTTCGTTGTTAAACAGTTTAATATGTGTTAGTACTATTTAATATGTGTTTGGTTGTTAAATTGATTGCATATGTAAAATGTTAGATATTTATAAGTATATAATTTAATGATAACTTAAAAAATAACTATTTTAGGTGTTCGATTCACACGAAGAATTGTTCAACTGGGCCAAAAGTACAGCAAAAGAGCTTGGTTATGTGTTAATCAAACGACGAACAAATTCCAACTTAGCTGGTGTAACAAATAAAGTGACCATAGTCTGTAATCTTTCTGGGAAAATGGATAATAGGATAATCGGGCTCGTTAAAAAGACACTTAAATGTGAGTGTCCCTTTAGACTGGAAGGTCGTTTGACAAGTGATGGTGGTTGGAGGGTAACCGTTATAGACGACACACATAATCACTATCCAGCTAAGAATCTGGGGGGTTACGCGTACGTAAGAAGGTTGACTGAAGAGGAGAAATCATTTGTAGAAGCTGAATATCATCGCGGTACTCCGCCCAAGAGGATGTTAAAGTTGTTGAAAGAAGAATTTCCTGGAAACTTGACCCGCAGCGAAGACATTTACAATTTTCAAAAAACATTGCGGAAGAAGGCAGCCGAAAAACATGGGAACACTCCAATGCAGGTTACGTATTGTTTTATTTATTTACTATGATAGAGTATCTGAAACGACATACGTACGCCATATTGCTCAACCGGTGTAGGTTATGTTCAGTTTGCTAAGGGAGCATAATTACTTGTATTATCATACAACAAACAGTGTATCTGGTCGTTGGAGAATCTGTTTTTTATACATCCGACATCATTTAAGTTGTGGCGTGCATTTCCTTATGTTATCCAAATAGACGCCACGTACAAAACCAACTTGTACAACATGCCGTTGGTCGAGATCGTCGGTGTCACTCCAACAAACAGGACCTTCAGCATATCATATGCGTTTATCGTAAGCGAACAGGAGCATAATTATAGATGGGTGTTGGAGTGTTTGAAGTCGACCCTAGGTGAAGGGTTTGCTGTGCGCGTGGTACTCACGGACAGGGATCTGGCACTAATGAAAGCATGCAAAACTGTTATGCCGGAAGCATACCATTTACTGTGTAGAGTCCACATATGGAGGAACACAGAAAAATTTAACATGCCATCGTTAAAAGGGGCAGGGAAATGGGGGCCTTTTTACGGATGGTGGAAAAAACTTTATGAGTCGCGCACACTAGAAGAGTACACCAAAAATGAAAAAGATTTAAAAGAGAAGATGGGAAAAGATTTAGACAGTATGTGAAGTGCACATGAATTTTTTTTATTTTTGGTAAATCACATATATCCACACATCCTAACCCAATGTTAAATTTACAGAGGTTTACAAGTACCTGCAGAAGGAGTGGCTTTCCCCGTACAAGGAAAAGTTTGTGTCCTTTTGGGTCGATCAGCATCTCAACTACCGTAACTACACTACCAACAGAGTTGAGGCTGAGCATTCACTCCTGAAGTCCGAGTTGAAGGGGAGATGTACATTTCACAGAATAATTGAATGTGTTAATGATATCCTCCTCGGACAAGATACAGAAATCAAGGGCCAATTGGAGGAGAGCAGGATTTTTAGAGCTGGTAAACACAACTACCCATGTTTGAAAGACCTGCTTTGTGTTGTATCTGTGACAGCTCTGGATATAATGGTCGACGAAATTAAACGATTCAAAAGTGAGATCGGTAAAGACTTGAGAAAGTGCGGGTGTAAGGTTTGGATTAGTTGTGGGCTTCCATGTGCATGCCGTCTAGCTGCGTACATGCATTACAGTAAGTTTTTCTGAATATAATCAATTGATGTTTTTTTGGGTAAATGAAAAAATATTATACATATTTTTCAAAAATGTAGGCAAACGTGTTGAGGTGCATAACATAAATGACTTTTGGAGAAAGCTAGACTTGACACCGTCGACGTGCCTACCGGACAATGATCATCGAAAAGACTCCGACGATGACGAAGCTATCGACGATTTAGTAGAGGATGTTAAGGTCCAGTTTAAGCAACAATCGAAGGCCCAGAGAAAAAACTGGATATCAAAAATTAAAGACATCGTCTATCCGGGGAGAACCAAAATTAAAGACCCTTCCGTTATTACAAATAAACGTGGAAGACCAATCGGGTCAAAGAAAAAAATACCTCAAGTACGTTCAATCATAATTCGAAGTATAGTTAATTGATTTTGTTATGTAAGTGCACTCTATTTGTTAGTTTACTTCGAAATCTAATTCACTGATTTATTATTTGTTGCAGGTGCCCGACATTAACAAACCAGCGGCAAATACAGCACCTTCTGGTCTTCAAAAATCCAAGTCCGTTCAATTTGCCCGACCGACTTTTCAGGATACCCAGTCCATGGGTGGGTTTTCTGATCGTTTTTCGCATGCGTCATTATTTGGAGAGGGCCAGTACGGGAGACACAGTGAATACATGAGCACACAATCACGTTTATTCGACGAACCTGAAAGCCAACCACATTGGCCTGACAGTGGGAGACAGAGTGAATATGTAGGCACCAGTTCAATTTTCGCAGACACTTCTAGTTTATTCGAAGAACCTCAAAGCCAACCACAATGGCCTGACAGTGGGAGACGGAGTGAATATGTGGACACCGAAGGACGTATCCCAGACACTACAATTTTCTTTGACGAACCTTATAACCAACCACAGTGTGGTCAGTATGGGAGACATAGTGAGTATGTGGTAAGCGAATCTTGATTCGCAGACACACAAAGTTTTTTCGGAGAACCGAATAACCAAACGCAAGGAGAAACGTCCAGCTTTGTTGATCAACTATTTGGGGGATCACATACACAGAACTTCTCTGAACCGTTTACACACAACTTCTTCGACACGGAGTCAACATGGACTGACATGAGAACATACCTAAAGCAAATACCTTTACTTTCAGCGTTACGTTGTAGATATCAAAAATGTTAACTCTGATGGTAACTGTGGATTTCGGGCACTAGCCGTTGCTTTGGGTGAATCTGAGGAAAAGTTCGAGTGGATTCGCAAACTAATGCTAGAGGAGTATGAGTCCAAAGTAGGATATTATAAGGTTGCATTCGGTGGTGAAGCAACACATATACATACTTTGCTTCAATTGTCTTATCCCGGTGGTCGCCCATTTAAATACTGGATGATGAATCCATATTGCGCTATGCTACTGTCCAATGCTCTGGGTCTTATAATTATATGTTTAAGTGTCAAAGAAAACATCACATGTTTCCCTTTTTGGAAGGGGCCAGGCCAGCTATACCGTGACGAGCCGATATGCATTGCCCTGGTATCCGGAGATTCACATTTTGTTACGGTTTATTTAGACAATAACTGCCCATTGCCTTACCCCTCAGCTTGGGGATTTGATAAACCTGCATCGCGGGCCTGGGAAAAAGATGCGAAGTACAAAGACCGTTTGGCTGAGTACGACAGACACATTTAAGCGACTAAACTACCTCCGGGATTTCAGCAGATTGATTAGTTGACTTTATTATACTTGGTTTGTATTTTTTGAACGTTTGTTAGTTGATGTATTTTTTTACTTATATTTGTTATTATGATTACTAATAATAGTTGACGTATTCTTTACATTTGTATTTTAATACTTAATGCATTTTACATTTTTATCTATAATTTACATTTGTACTTACATTTTTTTTATTAGATTACTAAATATAGTTGATTTATTACATTTTTTTGTACTTACATTTTTGATTACTAAATATAGTTGATGTATTTTTTACGTTTTTTTGTTAATATGAATATCATCATCAACACATCCAAAAAGATAAACACATACACACCACTAACATAAGTAAACAAAACATGATATATTGTTCATAACCACAAAATACTAATACATATCAACATCGTCCTCATCATCATCATCATCCAAGTTGACATGATACGATCCACCAGAGAAATGAGAGTCTGTGGCCGACTGCGCGCCCGGCTGAGGAGGAAGAGGAGCCTGTGCATAACTATCATAGTTAAATAAGTCTTCGACCCAGGAGGATTGGCTACCTGCTGCATCGATGTTCAGGTCGAGATCTGGACGTGGCTGGCCTGTCCCATGGGCCTGATGAGGCTGGGCACCCTGTCCCTGTGTTAGATGCGTATAGTCATACGCCTGGGTACCTATCTGCCTGATGACCCGCCCTATGCCGCGGCGATGCCCCGACCGGGATCCAAGTTCGTCCATCAAAATTTGATCCTCCGGAGTTGGATTAGGTTCTCGTTCAGCCTCCTCTTTCTTCTTCTTCAGGTTGGCCTGAATCACGTTACAATACAATATATATAAGGTTGATTATATGGACATTTAATAATAACAAATATATTCGCTTAAAATTAAGAGACACTTACATGTATTTGTTCAGCCACGGGGTGTTCCCAAGGTCGCCCATCAGCTTTTTTCTTGTGCCTTTCTTCGTACAAATCTACCAAGTCTACGTCTCTGTTTTTATGAACCTGTAAACACATCAATTTATTATAAGAATATACTTTATTTAACCAATATTTGTAAAAACAAGTATTTATATATCACAAAAGTATATATTTGATAACAATAACAGACCTTTTCTTGGTGGACGTACTGAGAGTAGGATTGTCGTCCATGGGTCCCCGCAAGAACTTGCTTGCCCCTGTTCGTCTTGTTTGTCGCCGACAACTTCACCCGGTCTTCCCGCTGGTAGTACCTCAACAGCGCCCTCCAGTCCTCTGCCGACAAATCCTCTGGAGGAGGAGCTTGCTCCAACTGTGGAACAGCTTTCAGGCCCCCCTTGGATTCAAAGTGTTTTCTCTTGAACTGGCTCTTTCTGCCCCGATACTCAGCTTTGCAGTCGGCCTCGACAGCCAGTCTGAACCCCTGTCTGACAGGGTCTAGGGGGTCAGGGGTGTCGATGAAGTGGTCTAACTTGAACCTAGTCTGCAATTTTAAAGTATTAGTTAGCGAATTTAAAAATTTATACAAACATCATACAACAAATTCAAAATTATGATGAGGCGTACGTTTAGAGTCGGGATAACAAATGCCTTTCTCTCCTGAGGCACATGGTCCCATGAGTCGTAAGTCTGCGGGACCGTTCGGATCAGGGTGCCAATCAGGCTCTTGTACATGGGGGCGTTATCACCGATCGCCTGCCACGTCTTAAAATGGGTCGTGTCAAAGTCTATGCTTAGACGACCTCTCTTCGCGAATTCCTCCTCTAAGTTCAGGTTCTGACCGGGCTCCGCCCCTTTCCCTTTCGTGGGGCTAAAACAAAAAAAACACAAAATTAGTAAATAAACCTAATTAATTAAAAAAGGAACTATAAACAACCATTTTTCTTACCGCCACTCCCTTTGCAGCCCCAACCTTTCCTCCACCATGGTCTACGAGGGTCTTCATTACCACCATCACCTCCGTGATATGTAGCCATTTATACTGCAAAATACAAAACAAATTATACACATTTTTAAATTACATACAACAAAATGATCAAGGTTAAGAAAGATCCAAAATTCTCACATATGTATTTTTCCTAACTTATTTTTGTACGAAGTCTTTAATTCTTCAATTTTTAATATTAATTCTTTTTTACTAAATTTTTAATACGTAATCTTTATTACAACTTTTGTTTTATATTTAGTTTTATCTATATTTTTGTTACACTTATTATTTATACATTTTAAGTAGTTTATTTTAATCAATTTTTTTACATAATCTTTGATTATTACTTCTATACATATATTTTTATGGTTATAATTTTATATACTTTTTAAAACTTGTATTATGCTTATATGAAGTTTTTAAACCTTTTAAATGGCGTTTTTGTATGTACTTTTTATACAAACTTGTTTATTTAGTTATATATTTTTTTTTCTAAATTTTTTACTTATTTCTATAATACTTTTTGAAAGTGTTTTTTATTTTTACTTTTATACTTTTTAATACGTAATCTTTATTACAACTTTTGTTTTATATTTAGTTTTATCTATATTTTTGTTACACTTATTATTTATACATTTTAAGTAGTTTATTTTAATCAATTTTTTTACATAATCTTTGATTATTACTTCTATACATATATTTTCTTACACTAAATTTTGTACTAGAGACATGATACGTAATATTTCATCTAACTTAACAAATTACATACAAATATAATAATACAAATCACTAACTTAACAATACTAACAAACCTATAATACAAATCACTAACCTAACAATACTAACAAACCTATAATACAAATCACTAACTTATCAACAAAAACTAAAACTAACAATACAAACAAACTTATTAAAATCCAAAAATTAACTATCAATCCTAACAAAACTAATAAAACCAAAAACAATATTAACATATCAATATAATCAATTAACAATAAACAACACAAATAATAACAATCAAAAAGGGATAATATGGCCGGAAAATACATACCAAAAGAGATGGCCGGAAAAAACTAACGGGGGAGGAGAGCCGCCGCACTTGCCGGAAAACTGGCCGGTAAATCCACTAACACGGCGGTGATGGCCGGAAAATACATACCAAAAGAGATGGCCGGAAAATACATACCAAAAGAGATGGCCGGAAAATACATACCAAAAGAGATGGCCGGAAAATACATACCAAAAGAGATGGCCGGAAAATACATACCAAAAGAGATGGCCGGAAAATACATACCAAAAGAGATGGCCGGAAAATACATACCAAAAGAGATGGCCGGAAAATACATACCAAAAGAGATGGCCGGAAAATACATACCAAAAGAGATGGCCGGAAAATACATACCAAAAGAGATGGCCGGAAAATACATACCAAAAGAGATGGCCGGAAAATACATACCAAAAGAGATGGCCGGAAAATACATACCAAAAGAGATGGCCGGAAAATACATACCAAAAGAGATGGCCGGAAAATACATACCAAAAGAGATGGCCGGAAAATACATACCAAAAGAGATGGCCGGAAAATACATACCAAAAGAGATGGCCGGAAAATACATACCAAAAGAGATGGCCGGAAAATACATACCAAAAGAGATGGCCGGAAAATACATACCAAAAGAGATGGCCGGAAAATACATACCAAAAGAGATGGCCGGAAAATACATACCAAAAGAGATGGCCGGAAAATACATACCAAAAGAGATGGCCGGAAAATACATACCAAAAGAGATGGCCGGAAAATACATACCAAAAGAGATGGCCGGAAAATACATACCAAAAGAGATGGCCGGAAAATACATACCAAAAGAGATGGCCGGAAAATACATACCAAAAGAGATGGCCGGAAAATACATACCAAAAGAGATGGCCGGAAAATACATACCACTAACACGACGGTGATGGCCGGAAAATCGCTGCTAATACTTTGAAAAATAAGAAAAAGAGATGAAAATCGCTGCTAATACTTTGAAAAAAAAAAGAACAAAAACTAAAACTAACAATACAAACAAACTTATTAAAATCCAAAAATTAACTATCAATCCTAACAAAACTAATAAAACCAAAAACAATATTAACATATCAATATAATCAATTAACAATAAACAACACAAATAATAACAATCAAAAAGGGATAATATGGCCGGAAAATACATACCAAAAGAGATGGCCGGAAAAAACTAACGGGGGAGGAGAGCCGCCGCACTTGCCGAAAAACTGGCCGGTAAATCCACTAACACGGCGGTGATGGCCGGAAAATACATACCAAAAGAGATGGCCGGAAAATACATACCAAAAGAGATGGCCGGAAAATACATACCAAAAGAGATGGCCGGAAAATACATACCAAAAGAGATGGCCGGAAAATACATACCAAAAGAGATGGCCGGAAAATACAATAAAAACAAAATAATAACAATCAAAAAGGGATAATATGGCCGGAAAATACATACCAAAAGAGATGGCCGGAAAAAACTAACGGGGGAGGAGAGCCGCCGCACTTGCCGGAAAACTGGCCGGAAATCGCTGCTAATACTTTGAACAAGAAAAAAAGAGATGAAAATCGCTGCTAATAAAAAACAAGGAAAACAGAAAACGTGTTCAAATTGCATTTTTCTAAAACAATTTTTCAAGAAAACAAAAATCCTTGTTTCCACTTTTTGAACTAAAATTAGAAAACTATTTTTTTTTGTTTTTTGTTTTCTATTTTCTGTTTTCCAAGCTAATAAGATGGAGAAATAGAAAACAAAAACAAAACAAGTGAATTTGAACATGTTTTCTAGTTTTCTAAGATGAAAAAATGAAAATTGCATCTTTTATTTTGAGCGCGTTTTTAAAATTTTCAAATGTTTTCTAGAAATGAAAAACCCTTTTCATTTCCTAGAAAATTAGAAATGGAAAATTAGAAAACATTTTCTTGAACTAAACACACCCTTAGTTTTTTGATTTTTCTTTTAACATTCAATAAAGATTAATGTCCGGCTATTTAGGGGTATCTAATGACAAAATGTGCCATATATGCCTACGAATAATAGAGAACGGTGGGTAGTCTAAACCCATCAAAATCATCCATCTCGGGAAAAATAGGCCGTCTAAAGACTCGTTATGATAAAACCCGTCCTAAATTGGATTTGTGCTTGAGAGTTGAGACTAACAATCTCAAATCTTTATCTTCATTTCATCATACCAATCAAGCACACTTTAAACAAAATTTATCACTTTATTGTATGGTTTCTCAAAGGAAATAATAACTCATGGCATAAATCAAATATAAAAATATATTATAAACTTCAATCAGTACATACGGCACGAGATGAAAATGGTTGACGACCAATGACCGTTTTGAATTTTCTAACACACGAACATATAAAAATCATGTTTGTTATTTGTTGGTGATATATTGCAAGATAAGAAGGATTATGATTAGTTAATGATGTAAGGGAATATATATAGAAAAAATATAATTATAGACTCTATATGCTATAGGACAACATAGTAAATTAGTAGCTTTTCAATACTTAAAATTTAAATTATAAGACCAACGTCTAAATATTTTATATGATAGTCTAGATATTAATATAGATTATAGATATAATAAATTAAAACATATAAAATAGAAATAATTTATATGTCTTAAATTATTGTGCTGAATATAATATCATATATTTTAAGGTGTGTATATATATGCCATTCAAATGATCTTAATTTAGAGTTTATAAATACACTTTCATTTTGAGACATACGAAAAAGACAAATTAACACTAAACTTTTGAGCGTGTGGGAATACTTGTTATCACTTCTGTTTTGTAAGAGTGCGCGAGTCCTAATTTTCAGCATACTCTTCACCTTAGATGTCACCGGTGAGGTTCAAATCATTAACATCTAACACTTGTCATTCTAAAAGAAAAAAAATTCTTTCCAACACTGGCTACGAAGTTAGTGAAAAATGCCTTTTGCGTCAGGTTTTAAAGTTAAAGCCAACACAAAAGGATCGTGAGTAAAGGGTTAACATCGGAGATAGATCGATGTGAAATTTGTTTTTATTTATATATTTTGTCTAAATATAGGATCTGATATTAGGTTTTCAACTAAAAGCTGGAGAGTAAAACGTAAAAAACTTACGTGATAATTTTAAATATTTCGGTTAAAAAAGTTAAATAATTAGGTTGGATATTTTCTACTTATATATTTATATATATCACCAACTAAAATATCTATATCACCTCGAGTCGCCCCCGATATTATCGGTTTCTGCCTCCACCATACCACCGTAACTCTAGCTATATTTGCGGGTAGTCTTTTAGCATAATTAAAAGGGTTTTGTTGTGTTGTCATTATAGTACATAAATTAACTACTCCCTCCGTCCCACTAGAAATGTCATGTTTTGAATTTTCAAAGTCTAACATTTGTAACTTTGACCTTAAATAATTTTATTATGTGTTAGATAATATTTGATAAAAGTTATATGAATTGATTGTGTTTTAGACGTGTTTTTTAATGATATAACTTTTATGAAGTTTTATATAACACAACATAATTTATTTAAGGTCAAAGTTAAAAATAAAGACTTTGAATATTCAAAATAGATTACTTTTAGTGGGACTAAGAGAGTATATTTTTACCGTAAATCTTAAAATAAATTTTTGATATGTTGCATGGTTAAAGGTGTAATTAGAAAAGCCAAGGTGGTCCCTTTTGATAGGAGAAAAACAAAAAAACGGCTGATAAAAAAAAAGAAAAAAAGAAAAGCAGAAAATGATGGTGTCATAGGTGCGTGTTTTCCAATACCACGCATGCTATTTCCATCTTCCCAAGTTACCCTTCCCTTTCCCCCTTTATTTACTTACTTTATCTTTGACTCCCTTTTTACTCACTTATAATTTTCAACTCTCTCTTCTTCAATTCACATTCCAATCATCATTCTTCAAAACACTTCTTTCATCTCTTACACACACACACACTCTCTCACACACAGTTTCCGTTCAGTTTCCGGCCGGCATGGCGACGGACCCACCGGAAGGCTACGGCGACGATTTCCTTGAACAAATTCTCGCTATTCCTTCTTACAACAATAACAATAACAACAGCCACCATCACCTCGCCGGAGCTCCGGAATCACTTTCCGTTCACCATCAACAGAATCAAACCGTTTTTCCGTTAGGTTTAAGTTTAGATAACGGCCGTGACCCAATCGGACCGTTTTCAGCTCATCAACCACAACAACAGCGTGTAAGTTTTTTGTTTTTAAACCCTAGCTAAACGAAATATTATATTTTATGTTTTTTTGTAAGTTTGAAAAGTTGAGGGGGTGATTGTGAGTTTCGGTGAAGTTGGAGGGGGTGTTTTGTAATTATTTTTTGTGTGTGTTTGTGTTTGCAGGAGAGAGTTGGAGCAGGAGGGAGTATGAATATGAGTGGTTTGTTTCCACAGTTTGATAATACTAACATGCAGCAGCAACAGTCACACTCTCTTATACATTCTGTTCCTCAGGTTATTATTATTATTATTATGATTATATCGTATTATCGAATACGCATTTTGAGTGTTTTTGTATAGTGATTTATGTTGTTGGTTGCCATGATTTGAAGGGGTGTTTGAAATGTGAATTTGTGTGTTTTGAAATGGTGTTTTATAAGCGTTTTAGGGGTCGGATTGTCAGTTTTGGATAGTTAGTTACTTAGTTTGTGGTAGAAGTTACTTATTATCAATGTGTGAAGTGAAGTTAGTGAACGAGCTCGTATAGTGTTGTGTTTCACTTTCTTAATACTCTTCACAGTTACGAAAAAGGTGACCAAGCACGTTTGATAAGCTGTCCATTATCGGTTTATCATTCATGTTTCTATGTTGAATTGTAAACTTAACATATATTGGTGCTACGTTTTTCTTGTGTTATATACGATAATACGGTATTGAGTCTTAAATTTAATGAAGGCTAAAAAATGACATAGCTATTTTGGCCGTCAAAGTGTTTTTTTATTTAAGGAAAGCAAGGCACACCCTAGTGAGAGAATCTGTAACGATTTCTTGTGTGCGCATATAAAACTTTGTTATTGTAATGCATTGTTAGAAATCCTGGAGTTGCCAATGGTGAAAGGTAGGGTCAACACTGGTTAAACCTAAGGGAACTGTAATGCATATAAAACTTTGTTATTGTAATGCATCGTTAGAAATTCTTGTGGCCTTTCTAATTCTTGGGTCATTATATAAAAATCTTTTTTGATTAATGCTACAAACTATGCTTAGTATTTGTAACAATACATTTTGGTCCTCCCATTAGCATTTTTAAAGTTCCACTACTGATAGGTTAAGTTTCCTGATATGTTATGGGTGAAGGCAATAGTAAATTTTCTTACAGTATCTTATTAAAAAAACCTTTCCAAGTGTATGTACGTCCCTTTTTTTTTATCTGTGTATTTGGCTTCTCATATGTCAGTTTCTCTATCTGCATCATTGATACTTGGTGGTCATGGGTTAATGGTGCACTGCATTTCATCTACCGAGCCAGGGATCTATATAATTGCGATATACCATCATATATAGATTGCTTTTCTAGTTTGGTCACTGTATTGTATACGTCGCCGCTAAAAACACCTAATATACCAAATTGATCATTTTAGTAATTTTGACCAAAAATCTCGTAAAATGCTGATGAAGCTTAACTGTTTCATTATTACGCTTTACAAGAATGAATGTGTTGGGTAATAGTTTATGAAGTCCAGTGACCAAGTTACAAGATAACATGAAAGCATCTTGTTACTTATTGCATTTCCCCCATACTTTATATGAACTAAATTTGACCTTGTTTACCTATATGAAATGGCTGTATGTATCCACTATAGTTTTTGCTCGGATGGTTTCGATTATAATGTATGACATCTAGCGATGCTTTTATGTTTCTCTTTTCATGTTAATATTTCCCTTTTATGGGTATTTTCTACTATAATGGATTTAGTTAACAGGCTTTTCAAGGGCAACCAACTACTAGCACAGCTGTGAGTGTGCCCCACCCACCTACTATTCGGCCTAGGGTAAGAGCTCGGCGGGGACAAGCCACGGATCCTCATAGCATAGCTGAACGTGTAAGATAAGCTATGCAGACGAACTTTATCACATGTGAAAGAATGTTATATAATAAGCTTACCATTATGTAATTTCATTTGCAGCTGCGTCGAGAAAGAATTGCAGAAAGAATGAGGGCTTTACAGGAACTTGTTCCCAGCTGCAACAAGGTAAAATTCGAGATGGGCAGATCCTCCTACATAGTTGGTTTAAAACCCGTAATATATATGTCAGTCACCATGGGCCGGGTTGGGCCGACCTGCCTGTACCTTTTTCCCTGCTTGTATTTTGGAAAATATTAACAGACTATTGTGATTACGTACTAACATAAATGTTAAGACTTTTTATAAAACAAAACAATTGAAGAGTTGTTAAACATTTAGATACATGCTAGGGGATTTTTGACTCAATAAATATTCGGAATATCTGACTTCTGACTGTTTTAGTTATGCGCAAAACTTCTCAATTTGCTCTGTTTGGCCTGTTGTCAGTTAACACAAACCCAACATGACCCATATCTAATAATTGGATAGAAATGGCCATCTCTATCTTTTGTTATGAGTGGAATCCAAACTGTTTTTTTGCTGGGCTGCTGTATTGCTAATGTGTCTCTTATACAGACCGATAAGGCTGCTATGCTTGATGAGATTCTGGATTACGTCAAATTCTTACGACTTCAGGTCAAGGTAATAAGTTATCTAATAAGCGCATGTTTATCTATATCTATCTATACTAAATTATAAAGCAAATCTCTTTTTGAGTTTTAACATTAAACTTAAATTTCAATATTAATTTTAAGTTTCAACAATTCATTGAAACTACATTACATCAATAACCTAAACTACTCGCCGCCACCGCCGCCGTCACCACCGTCGTAACCACCAGTCCACCACCCGTCCTCACCGCCGCCGCCACTATACCTCCGTGCGCCACCACAACCCGTCACCGCTGCATCACACGGACATAACTCTAGTACTATTATAAAGCAAATCTCATTTTGAGTTTCAACATTGAGTTTTAAGTTTCAACGTTGAATTTTAAGTTTCAACACTTCATCAACACCGCATTACATCAATAACCACTACTCGCCGTCGCCTCCACCAATCACCGCCGCAACCACCACCAATCGCCGTCGCCACCACCGCCGCGCGCCACCACCAACTATCACCGCCACCACCGCTGCCGCCATTGCATCACCACCACTGCAGCGCGCCACCACAACTTGTCACCGCCACCACCATTACACTGCCGCATCGCAGGGGCATAACTCTAGTTACTATCTAGTAACTATGTATTCTTATTAATTTCAACCACATGGCTATCCCTTTGGAAAATTTTTGTTATTGTATTTAAAAATGCTCGTATTTCAATAAGACGTCAAAGATAAATTGATATGCATTTATGTTGTATTCTACTTTCAAGCATAAATTCTGAAATCTCTGATTATGATATGGTCCAGCATTATATCTGTCAAAGTAGTTTGAGATACGAAAGCTCCTGTACATGCATCATTTTGAATCTTGCATAGTTTTTTATGCCTTCCAATCTTGCATTAGGTTGTAGTTTGTAGCTTCACTGACTGACTTGAACAGGTTCTGAGCATGAGTAGGCTGGGTGGAGCTGGTGCAGTGGCGCAACTTGTATCTGATGTTCCATTGCAATCTGTGGAGGTAATATTCATAAAATTTGTTCCCACTTTGTCCCATGAAAATTGCAACATTTGACTGCAGTCATAGTTTAAGTAAAGGTTTAATGATCTTAAGTGTCTAAGTAAACCCACAGTATCTTATATTTTGCCGATTCTTAGTTTTTGGCAATATCCTTCCGATTATGAGGTATGAAACTACTTATGTCAGGCTACTTTAGCACCAAACTGACCAGATACAGGTTATCTTTTATTGGTATTAATATGATTGTCAAAAGGGTCTAACCTGAGAATAATAGTGTAAATACTAAATACTAGTAGGCCCTTCTCTTAGCAGTATCAGCAATTCCCTGCAACCTGTTCGTTATGTTTCCTAGTCCGCCGTAGCACAAAGATGTTAAAGGTTAGCTTTTATGGGTAGTAATAATATAATTGTCAAAACTTAGGGTCAAACCTGAGAATAATAATGTAAATTCCAAATTTCCAATAGGGCCTTCCCTCGAGGGTATCAGCAGTTCCCTGTAACCTGTAGGCTGTTGGTTCAAAATTTGTTGTAGGCGTAGTTGATTATTTATCAGCTTACCTATTTCCATAAAAACTTGACTAAAAATAATGTAAATGCCAAAGTTCAAGGTTTAAAGTACAAAGGAGAATAAAGCAGTAACATCTTAACCAAAGAATTATTTGAATGTTCATGGAATGAGAGGAATTAAGAGATTATTTCATCTCTCTTCTGTTTCTGTACACTTGTATTTTAGCAGACAATAAGAAACAACCTTTAAAGTTTAAACCAGATGGGGGATTTAGGATTTCCGGCTAGGGTATGCACTACTTACATCTTCTTCACCCCTTTCCAAGCCATGATTTCAGAAACATCCAAAGTTACTTATTCTCAATGATGCATCCAACATCATAAAGCATGGATCTTATGGTGTATAATGTTGGATTAGAATAAAACTACCTTGTTTGAGGTGTTTGTAATTGAGCCAAGAGCACTAATATTGGTACTTTATGATAGTCACGAAAATAAGCTCTAACAAGTACCATATGAAATTTGTAAGTCTAGATTCAGAGCTTATAATTTAAAAACATAGGTATCCTGATACCAAGAAATGATCATCTATTTCTCTGTCAAGTTCTCCCATTTTTGGAGGTTGATGTAGGGTTTTGTTCTAGGTAACTATTCTATCTGTATATAGTTGAAAGCTTGAACTTCAGTATATGTTTGTGTCCTAAATTGAGTTTGGATAATGGAGTTTACGTAAAAAGCAAAACATCAATAACTTTGGAATTTTGGCTGTTACGCAAACAGGTCCTTGAACCTTTTTATTTAATTTTGAAGTCCAATCTTTTTACTTTTATTTTTAATGTATGTCAAATCTTTGTCATACTTCTTTTTTTAGTTTTTATTTATATTGCAAATAAGAAAATTCATGCCAGCCGAAGAATATTCCTGGAAATGGAAAATGGCCTTTATTAGGTTGCTCTTTGATGTGTTTTGCTGGCTATGTAAATGTCCCTTTCCAAAATCAGAATAATTTGATCATCTGTATGTGAGTAGGTGCCATCAGTTTATTTGTGGTGTGATGATCATGGGTATGAAAGTAATTTGAACTAGGGAACTTTCTGAACAAGAGAAATATTAGAATGTTAATGGACCGTAGATAATCAAGAGTTAATTTAATTTCTCTTTTCCTGTTTCCACACGCTTCTTTTTAGGATATGCCATAAGAAACGACTGCTAAACCAGCCGGTGGAAAATGGTTAGGGTATGGCTGCCAGAAAGTTTTTTCCAAAGTTGTATTTAAATAACTAATTTCCAAGTTGTTCTATGATGCCAGATTTTTGTAAGTGTACGCATACGTGTAGGACTACCCCTGTTTAAATCTGATAATGTCAACAGAAAAATGGTACTCTTTCTTATGGTATATCTTAAATGTTAGTTCATTCTTTTTTATATATAGGGGGACACAAGTGAAAATGGATATAATCAGCCAGCATGGGAGAATTGGTCAAATGATGATACCGAACGAGAAGTTGCAAAACTTATGGAAGAGGATGTTGGAGCTGCCATGCAATTCCTGCAGTCAAAAGCACTATGCATCATGCCCATATCACTTGCATCACTAATCTACCCTACCCACCAACCAGACGCTAATTCTTTGGTCAAACCAGAACCTTCTGCACCCTCTTAGACCTACAGTCAGTTGCACGTGCCTACAGAACTCCTATCAGTCCTTATGTTCCATATGCCGTTTATATATATGATAACTAGTACTTTTCTCTTTTCAGTCAGTTGTGGCAATGTGATCTTAATCATAAGCCACAAATTTTGCTCCCCACCCCGAAAGTCGCCTCCATCCCATCTAGCTTGACGTAGACCAGATTGGGTGGCATTGTGTACGAGAGAATTACAGAAGAAATTGCAGTTCTCTCTATATTTAACCTTGTAAAGTGAAAGGGGGATATGATCATTGTGTGCAACCCTTGTTTTCATCTGGAATCGTTGGTATTTAAATTACTTATTATGCAACTAAAATGTATTCTAAGATAGTCTTTTGACATTGATAACCAGTGTTAGTTCTTTGGTGTTTGCTATTTTTCTCTGATAGATTTGGTAGTGTCGGGGTTCTTGATGACAGTTGTTTCTGATCTATTTTATTTTTCTTGGTATATATATATGTGCACGGTTCAAGATAGTCCATGGCAGATCATTAATCTGCATACCTGAAACCAGGCTGGTGCTTTAGAATGTTGAACCAAATTATTAATTGCTTGGCCTTTAAAATTTTGTAATGACTGGGTCGGGTGAGGTGCGTAGGCCTGTCTTTGGTTGCTTGACATACAAGTGATTAAACAAATGCAACAGAAGCATGTATGGTTGTTTGGAGGTGGGTAAATAAATTGCAGTAAGCAGAGTATTGGTTGACATATGATTGTGTTCCACACTTGTAGACTTCTTCAGGTTTCTTTGGTTGAAAAAGGCTTGGGACATCAAAATGACTTGGACCATCTCCAATGGGCAATGTTACGAAGGCCCTTTCGAGGTGAGTCGTGAAGCAGTTGGAGCTTCGCCACGAAAACCTAGGTGAAGACTCTGGGTGAACCCATTTGCGCTGCTTTTTTTGGTCAAAAAATGTATTAACTAAAACAAATAATAGGTTACAATACTCGAGGAAAGAGGATCGAGATATTCCAACACCACAACCACAACACTAACTTCAATACTGTTGCAAATGCAATTAGTCCCATCTTTGATAACTAACCATTGACCCCCCTTGAACAATACCCTTCGAACGGTTGAATGCAAGGCTAAGGAGGTTTTTCTTTATTTTAGAATTTCAAATTCTAGGTGTATCTATATACATATATAAGTTTTCAGGTTTAACTCTCGCTATATATGTACTTATATATATTGTGGGAAATAAATACGTATTTTTCTCAAAAAGTTCATTCTTGCAATTCTTCATCTTCATCTTCTTGTTTTGTTCTCCTACGAACTGTTTCCATGTTTTTTTTTAATATAAACCTTGAGATTGCTCATCATTCATCAATGGCTATTTTACTTATCTACACAACTTTGCTAATTAGTACCTTGGAGACATCAGTTAGAATGTAGAGTATTTAATAAACTCAAAATTTCTTAAAAAATAAAAATACGCATTTATAATTCATAGAAAAATATGCATTTAAAACCAAGAAACTAATAATAAACCAAAGGGCAATTACTTAAATATTGTAGGTTCAAGTCTCATTAAAATAAATATTAGAGAAAAACTGAAAATGGATAAATAACATAAAAAAATAATAAAAAATGGCATAGACTTCTACAATACCAACATAGGTAGGTAGTTAGAAACATAGACATAAAATATTTAACAATCTTATGAGAATCAATTAAATGAAACCAGCTGGTCATGTTTGATGTAGATTTTGAAATGATTGGTTGAAAGTCCAATGATCTTTAACAATCATGGATCTCATAATCCCTTATATATAATTCTTAGCTTACAAATAACTAACATGTTGATATGTTTATGTTAAGTTAAAAAAGGAAGTTCATATATGCAATGTTGACACTAAACAAAACTTATATAAAATGAAGTTAAAGAGCAAATTTAACATATAGTTATCGATGTGAACCATAAACCCAAACTTGGCCGTCTATTAGGTCCGTTAAGTGAGCAAATTTAACATATAATTTATTGTTACATGAAAAATTGATGGTACTCATGGATTGGACAAGGTAAATGCACATTGAACAAAATTAGAAAATAGACTTATAGACGTAACCTTAAAGATGTTTGCTCAAAAGCAAAAGGATGGATGTTTCTGTGTTTGCCAAACTCATCAAATATTAAAGCACATGAGTTGTTGAAATGTTTCTTTCTATATTTAATTTCAAATGGCAATATATAGTTCTTTGTAAAAGTGACCACCAGCCGCCACTTCTCAGAAGAACCTGGGTTGGAGTCTGCCAAAGGCAAACTTGAGATAATCTGAGGATTATTAAGTGGTTGAAATTCACCTGGATACTAGTTTGGTTGGGGGATTAGTGGGTACCAAATGGTATTTTTTTTTATAGTTCTTTGTAAATATGCATGCAAGTTTGCGTATTTGAAACAATAATAATCAACATTCATATTAGAATACGATTTGAACCTCAATCATTTGATAAGCAAAAACTTGGATCAATAAAATCTCTAGCTGTAATTACACAAACCTCTCATTTTCCAGTCAGCCAAGGTTTTTGGGATCTTTTCACCAGATAACGTACATTGTAGGGTTGCTGACTTAAGAGGAAAAAATCATTTTACGAAACTAAAAGGTTTCTTGGCATTTATCCCTTTTTTTACCTCTCATTTTCCCGTAGTTGATAAACACCAGGGAAAAAAAAAGATATTCAAGGGGTTTTATTGGTAATCAAAAAATATTCAAGGGGACTAATTTAAACTTTTCAAACAAAAACTTAACCAACTCCATACTTCAAACTTGTTGAATGTCACATTAAATTTTGGGGTGTTTATCGAAGGTTTTATCTGTTTCTTGTTTACTGCAACATCAGTGTAGTATTATTTCTTTCTTTACTTGTTCATAAAAAAATTACAAATCATACCCCGTTTTCACCTTTTAAATTCAATATTTTATTATTTTTTAAAACAAATTAGGGGTTGATCATGTTTCCAGTTTCCATTTCTTTAATGTTTGGTTTTTGCAGCAATCCGAAATTTTCTTTATGGAATGAAAACTAACAACTTTGCCTGATATTAGTATATATATATATATATTAGTATTGACTTTAAGCTTCTGTAGTATGTGGTATTAAGGGCATGCATCTTGGATGTTAATGTAATCATTTTCTCCACATTGATTTTAACTTTTCAAAATATGAATCGGCTCTATGTCAATTTGTGGGAAATATGGCTGTCATGGATATTAACAACAATTCAAATAGTATGTTGGTTGATCTTTTAAGTGTTCAATTGATTTTGACTTGACTTTGGTGCTATTTTCTTCCTATATTGACATTTTGGCTGATGTTTCTGAACACATCTATATTGCAGGTACTCAGTTATTCTTAAGAAAAAAATGCGTTGAGGATATCGACAAGTTCATCAAGGACTGTCATTTCGATGAAAATGGAATCATTTATTGCCTGTCAAGAAATGACTGCGAACGGTGATAGAAGAAGAATGGTATTTAAGCAAGGTACTCTGTTTTTTCCCCTACAAAGATTGCAACTTTTTTGGTTAGTAAAGCTTAATCTCTACTTACATGAAGGTATATACATGGGTACATTGGTTGTGCTTATTTAACATCTTCATTTTCCTGATTTCAATATGTGACAATATGTTGTTTAAATCATTTCATGAGAAGCATCTGGCTTCATTCCATGATTTTGGGAGGACGGTGGAGCTGATTGTGAGGTATATTACTACATTTAGTGTTATTTCATCTCGAGTATCAATATATAAGGTCACCCCCGTAAATTTAAGGTCATTCCTTTTTGTGGATTCTCTCATCTTTCATGACCAGAGGTTAACAGATCTGAACCCTTCAGATCTTTTGTTTGAATTTATTGAGGTATTTTTCATATCGCATCTCAGTTTAGATATTGTATTTCGATGTATATTAGTTTTGTGGTTTACTTCATGTTCAATTCATACAATATACAGATGTATCTATGCGTAGACTAGCAGACATGAATGAACCTATTGGTAAGTTCTGAAAAGAACAAAGGAGAGGTTTTGTTAACCTCAACCTCTTTTGCATAACAATAACATTTTTAGGACCAGTTTACTTTAGGTTTCTCTTATACCTTATATAGTTGAGTTTTATTAGATAATTGGTTCACCATTAACTCCTTTTTAATGAAAAGTGTCATGATCTTCACATACTTTTCAGTACCATAAGATGCTCATAGCCTCATATGCCATCCTTTTTTTTTTTTTTGTTTTATACTTTTCAAAAAATTATTTATATATTTTTCACAAATCTATATGACTTCACAAAATGATGTGTACTTTTCTTAACTGTATTTGCAGATACCTTCATTGGCTGTTTGTTGTGGGAATGGTCTCCTACTGAAAGAAGGGAAAGAAGCTAAAAGGTCAAATGCAATATTGCACAAGGTTTGTCATATGCATTATGAAGTAGCCCAGTACTTATTAGTTGTAAATGTGACTACCTTTTTTATATTTTTGAAAATGTATATGCAATGCAAGTCATCACTTTCTGCTCTCCTGGAAACTGTTGGAATAAAACTTCTCGACATGCCTTACTAATATAATTATTTGTTTTGAGCCATCACTTATAGATTATTGCCACTGCATCGCCATTTATCCATCTTGACATGCCTTACTAAAACTTCTTGACATGCCTTACTAAAACTTCTTGACATGCCTTACTAAAACTTCTTGACATGCCTTACTAAAACTTCTTGACATGCCTTACTAAAACTTCTTGACATGCCTTACTAAAACTTCTTGATATATTTTTAAAAATGTATATGCATTGCAAGTCATCACTTCTGATCTACTGGAAACTGTTGGAATAAAACTTCTTGACATGCCTTACTAAAACTTCTTGACATTTGTGCGCTATAGATTATTGCCACTGCATCGCGCGGGTACTAGACTAGTATATAGTAAAGATAAAGACATGTATGGAATGGTCTTCTAGCTAAACACTAGAAAACCAAAAAAGATACAAAGTTACACATACACAACAAAGTTTAGAGACGAACTCACTAACAACTCGAATCTAAACACATCTTGAGACTTGAACTGCGAGGAATGCAAAAAGGGTTAGAAAAAAACTCGCACCAATTACGGTAACCCAAGACCCGAGAAAAAACTCTCATCCAAACAGAGGCCGAACCACCGGTTTTCACTATGTGATGTCTTTGATGCATTCCCATATAAGTTTCAAGGAACGTTCATGCTATCCGACGCTAAAGGATTGGACAACCACTCCACCCAAGAGAGATAACACTTCTTGGATCTACTAGTAATCCATAAGTAAGATTGGGCAATAATAAGATCAACCAAATACTCCTTCCGCTGTAAACTCGGATTAAACACCTTTTCGTTTCTAAACTTCCAAATGGACCACCAAACACAAAACACAATCGCCTCAATAATCTTCTTTTTTTCTATAGCAATATTTAAGTTGTCCAGAACACACATCATTTCGTCAGGCCCAATTAAGGAAAGTGGACCAATTTGGAGCCATGTGGAGATCGAGTTCCAAACACGAATTGCAACGTTACAGGAACCAAAAATGTGATCACAATTTTCAATTGCATTGTCACATAAGGGACAAAGAAGAGAGGGGATATCCAAACCTTTTTCCACCAAATTCGAACGAGTAGGAATTCTATCACGAAGAACCCGCCAAGCATGTATAACCTTACGAGGAACACGTTTATTCCATCTCGTAATCGGCGGATGAATAGGAAGCGATCTGTTATCAATCAAATTACGCACCCCTTTGACCATAAATTCAGAAACATTGGATGTAGAGAAAACCCACCTGTCAACCATATCGTTTAAGTGAACCGTTCTCAATAAAGCCATCAAATCATTTAGTTCACTCTCCTCAACTCCTCCTCTAATTTGCCGTCTCCAACTCGACACTAGATCTTCATCTCTCCACCTCTCGCACAACATCACTGTTTTATTTTGTTCCAGGTTGAAAAGACGAGGGAATCTAGTCGCCAAACTGTTATTACCATTCCAAATGTCGTACCAAAAAGAGGTGTTTGCACCGTTACCAACCTTAATAGAAAAAGAATGAGACGGAATAATACCCGAGGAATCGAGTTGTGATGCAACAACATTGATCATGTGCCAGATTCCAGCCTTGGTGAGACCAGGCCGCTCCCAATCACTAAAAGACTTGGGATTGTATATATTATTGATAACCAAAACCCAAAGGGAAGAGTTATTACAGACATATCTCCATTTCCATTTAAGAAGTAAAGCGCGATTAAGCAAATGGTTTTCTTGAGAATAAGGTTGAGAACGGCCTAAGAGGGGCCACACATACCAAAAAATAAAGAACCAAGATTATATATGTTATTAAATTTTTGTTATTGAAAAGTATTTTTTGTATTTAGTTAAAATCTATTTTTTTTAGATATTACGAGTAATAATGATGTAATTTTTGAAACTGGGTTTCGGTGGGAATGATTGGAGGTAAAACGTTTAGTTTGAAAGGTCATTGTAAAAACTAATGTGACAACTTTAACACCGAATTCGATGTGATTGCTTGGAGAGTTGGAGATAGTAAACTACATACGGAAATACGATTATTAAGATATGTAAACTACATAGGTGAAATACGGTAATTTTAAACAATTCTAAATGGGTAAGTGAAGTATTAGGTAGGAAATAACTACATTAAAAGGTAGAAAACAATTACATTAAAAGAGATTTCAGACAAATTTTCTTTCTTCCATAAATAGTTATGGCTATTTGTGCATTAGATTTTGATTTTTAGGTGCTAGGTCTTGAAGAAAAAAATTCAGCTGATTTAGGAACGTCAGATTAAATTAGGTAAACTACGTACATATGTGGATTACGATAATTCTAAACAATATTAAAAGATGCAAATTATTATGTAGAAAACAATTACATTAAAAGGTAGTAAACAGTTAAGATAAAAGAGATTTG